>JANIJU010003064.1:1005538-1034343 GCA_025504685.1 Leucosticte australis | reverse complement strand
CTTGGGGCAGGGGATCAGGAGCAGCTTGGCTGAGCTCCTTGGGGCTGGGTAGCAGGAGCAGCTTGGCTGAGCCCCTTGGGGCTGGGTACCAGGAGCAGCTTAGCTGAGCTCCTTAGAGTTTGGGATCAGGAGCAGCTTGGCTGAGCATCCTGGGGCTGGGGATCAGGAGCAGTTTGGCTGAGCTCCTTGGGGCAGGGGATCAGGAGCATCCTGGGGCTGGGGATCAGGAGCAGCTTGGCTGAGCTCCTTGGGGCAGGGTACCAAACCCCCTGAGCTGGTTCATGCACAGTTACCTCAGGTCTGCTGTCCTGCAACTGCAGTTCAATGCCAACAGGGCATTCTTAAAATACTACTACCTATTCTCTTTGAATCTGCATTTTAATACCCACAGTCTTTTAGTCATATGAGAGGTTGCTCTGGAGCTCCATCCTTTTAATTGTTGAAGAGAAGGCACTTTTAGAACTCCTTAGCATCTGGCCATCAGAAATAATTCTATGAATTAAGATGACAAGAGCAGCTTTGGTGAGAGCTATTCAGCATCTGAATTAAATAAATACAGTCAGTGAGGCTCAGCTGGGCTCATAAATCAAAAGTGATTATGTTTACATGCCAAAATGCAGTCAACACTTCTTTAAGTTTTAAACTTGTATTTCTGGCTTGAATTTTCAGTCACCTTAAACCTTTTTAACTAGGGTAAGAAAGATATTACTGAGGTTGGAGATTTTGAAACCTAACTGGACATGGTCTTGGGTGACTTGTTCCAGCTGACCCAGCTTTGAGTAGGTGGGTGGGACCAGAAGGTGAGCTTGCAACATCCAGTCATCATTTTACAGAATCTGATTTTAATAACAATATTATTTCAATTTCCTAGATTAAATGAAACCCTGCCAAGAAACTAAGTGCATGTTTCTGACACTGTAAGGTCAAGGTTTCTGAAACAAATGTCTAAAGTTTGACTCCTTAGTCCTTGCTTAGGTCATTGAGTAGAAGTTTCCTGATTTTCACAGACCTGCAGACTAAACATTACAGCATCCAGTTGAACCTGTTGGGAAAACAATGCAACAGAGTCTGTTTCATTTTCATGGAACTCTGCCTAGCAGTGACCAAATAAAGTCATAAAACACTTCCACTTTAAATCTATGCAACAACAGTTAATAAATACCAATCAAGCTGTAGCTGTTCTGTGTCACAAATCTTCCAAGAGCAACAGTTTGATAAAGAAATGGAGCTTTGCAATTACTTGTTTGCAGATGGTGAATGAGGAAGCATCAATGTGAAGGAATCTGGTGATCTTCTGCACCACATGCTGTTATGCAAAGAACAAGCTGTGAGCCTTTTTAGGTGAATTCTCTGTACATAATTCAAACAGATTGCAGAGCCTGATGGCTTCTCTTTCATAAATAGGGATCTCTGTTTAAAAGTACATCTCAAAAACTTTTTTTTCACATGGACACAGTCAGTGGTGACCAAATACTTTGAATATTACAACATAAGAGATACTAAAGGTATCTTTAGCTCTGCCTGTTGGCAGAAGAACATTCACAGGACTGTTAAAGGCTTGCAGAGAATTTAATTTTTTCATATTTGTCCAGGCCTCACAAAATGTTGAGGTCAGAAATTATTTACAGTAGAATGAAAATAAACCTACCAAATACACAGAGAAGTTTCTACTGCTGGTTGCAACTCTGCCACCTTCCTTGTAACAGCTTCTGAAATGTTTTTAAGGCAGGTCAGAAACTGTAAGAGGTTTCTTTGAATATGAAATCCCTGCCTGAAAATCCACGTGCTGACTAAGCAATGAATGTTTATGAACTTCACCTTAGTGCTCTTCTGTTAAAAGACCAAAAATAGTTTGACAAATATACTATCAGACTGCAGCACTAAATGGATTTTGAGAGCTCATATGGTCTTTCTTCTTGCCCCAAAACAGAAATAAATTCGTTCCAATTACTCCTGACAGAAGTTTGTCTCATCTCCTTTTAATTTTACTCAGCAAATATTGCCCCATGCTCCTTATAGATGGATCAGATGAAGCACACTGTAAAGACAAATATATTAACAGTATACCTAAGTCTGTTGCCTGGCACAGTTAAAAAGCACAAACCCCAAACCAGCAGTGATTAAGTCCAGATACTTGCATTTGCAACCATAAAAATAACTTTCTTCAGGCTAACCACTTACAGGAGCCATAAGCCATAAAACCAAAAAACTGGCATGAAAGACCTGAAACTCTTTCAGCAGCTCTCCACAGACAAGAATGCCTTTTCCTCATAAATCTGAAGACCAAGAGCTGCTCTTGAGTAACAAGCCCCTTTGAACATTCATGAATATTAACATATTTCTGATGGCAAATTCATTGTGGCAGCTTTGCTTTTCAAGCTGGTATTTCAGGATGCCCCTGGGACAGGGGAAGTGGAATGACAGATAACACTATCTCCCATCACCAAGCTGCAGGAGAACCCTCCCAGGAGCAATGCTGGATAGCTACACCAGCAGCCTGAAGGGGGATGATAGCTCTGAGGATTTGGCAAGACACAGAGCTGGCTCTAAACCCTACACAGTCATCAGTAACATTTAAAAGCTAGCTTTTATACAGAACACGGAAAAACCATCCAAATTTGCTCACTGCCAAATCACTTGAAGACTATCAAAAAAAGAGCAAAGAACTAGTTTGAGAAAAAACCACTTCAAATACAAAATTGCAGGAAGAATACAGGGAAGGTGTTAGGATAAAAAGCTATTGATTTCAATAAAGGAAGGCAAAATAAGTAATTTAAGTCTTAAAAGCTAAACCAGAAAAACATCAAATATATCAAATCCCACCAAGGACACAACTGATTCAAGGAAAAGTATTTTACAGCACTTGAAAAAAAAATAAAATCAAGATTTACTGAAGTCAGCTGATTAAGAATGAAACTCATCTACCACCTCAGAGAAAAAGCCTACAACTGTCTTGTGATTTGCACTGAACTCCCTTCAGAAAGAAATTAATTTGGTTATTTAATGTGTTCTCAATGTTAAAAGGAATAATAAGAGGACAGGAATTTGTAACTTGCCTAATAAATATTCCAGACAGTTGTCACAGTCCATACAGTTCCCTGGATTTTAAACTTTCTTTTCCATGTGTGTATCAAATCTGTGATGAACTATGACTCTGTTTATGGAAGCCAAGAGATTGAAGTCATGAATTCTGGTACCATATGATACAAATAATTTCACTGAATGTAATGGCATCAAGGAGGATGGGATCCATTATGCATCTAATTGCTGAATAGCACCTAAAAAACTAAGGAATAGTTCCCTGTTTCCCCATGGGAGCTTACAAAATAACATAAATCACATAAGTAATAAGGCTTAAAAAATACACAGCTGGCTGCATGACTAGGTGTTCAGTCCATAATGCACAAAACAGGACAGTCCCGAGGGTCAGATACTTTTCAAAAGGGGACTAAACTTTAAGTGAGATTTTCCTGAGCAGACTTGTTTCCATTTTAGCATCTGTGCCAGTAACAGCACATTAGCAAAAGAGCCTGCTGAAAGAAATGCCAGGCAAACACATTGAGGAACCTGGAATTTGCCAGGGACAGACCTGAGCAAGCAGCATCATTCCTCAAGTCTTCCCCAGTGGAGCTGTGACTTGGCACACATGGGAGAGGCATTCATTTCCTAGAGAGGAAGGCAGAAACATCCTGCATGGCCCCACCAGCAGCCTGCTGTCACTGCTGCCTGCCCTGGAAGGCTCACCCATCCCTAGCAGGTCCAGCCCCACCACTCCTGCTCCCGTTGGGCAGGAATTTCTGCACACTTCACTCACAGAAACTAAGTTTTGTCTCCTGGGGGAGATGAAACAGCTGGAATCAGAATTGTATTAAAGTATGTCCTGCAGAACATTTACAGAGAAATCTAATTTTTTTCCAGAAGAATGCCAGACAGGGCATGGTGGTGCTTCATCCTACCAAAGAGATGTGGCACTGTCAGGCAGCTATGCAGGTACTCTCAGGATTACTGTACAGTACCTACAGTGACAGGCCAAAGATCTGTTCACTACTCCCTCCAAAAGTGGCTATTTATTCTCTATAATTCATGTATTTCTCAGCTGTCACTAGTTAATCCCCTTTTGGGATGCTACTGAGTTTCTGGGCTGAAGCTTAGTCAACAAGGGTTCTGCTGGTAATTGGATAATGCAGGCAGTTTACTCCTCAATTTCAACAGTATCTTTAATCAAATTATCCAAAACTCACAGAGAATGACCTTCCATTTCTAAAAGGACCCATTAAAAAATAGAAACATATTTATTTTATATTTACTGGTGCTTTTATAGGTCTTTATCAGTCAGGAAACCACTGAACAAGTAACTGATTACACAGGTAACTGCACGTGGCATCACATTTTAAAAATATAGCACAAAGGCAGAGGAAACACTTCTCCCTTGCCACAGCCATTTCTATAAATCACAGGAATTCCTTCTGGAATGGGTATGTATGGCACAGACAGAAATGCAGTTTCACACTGATACAAACCTTTAAAAATGACCAGAATCAGAAATCCACTTAGTTCAAGAGGAGATGGGCAGGTAGGGGAAGTTAAACCTGCAGAAAGCCTGGATCTGACAACCACACAAACCTGCTGTGATTAAAAGTTCCTGAGTGTGGAATCTTAACTGAAATAAAGTCCATCTCCAGCACACAGATTTGCTAACTCAGGCTGTATCTGGTATAAGCTAAGTGATCATTGCTCTCTAATAAATGAATCACCCCACTACTGCTCTGTTAGGATGGGGAAAGACAGCCAGAATAACAGTGGAGCAGAGAATTTAGAATTTTCTAGAAAATATTCTGTATGAACTCTAAGCCACAGGGTGCACACAACACTGTGCAACACCATAAAAATTCATGCAATTTTTGAAATATGCTTTGTCATACATCAGAGCCAAGTCCTGATGCATAAGATCCTGAGCTAGATAAATCATCCACTGCTGTTTTTCATGTTACTTTGATAGCTTTGATAATCCAAACCCAGCAAGTCAAGCAAACTATTGAACATGCATCTTCTTTTATAGTTCTACTAAAAAATTCCTCTACTTTCCTTCTTGCTGACCTGAAGCTGATTGAGCTATTCTGCAGTAATGCACAGCTGATTAAACTCAGTTTGATATACTCTGAAGCAACAGGCATATTTTTGTAGGGTACTTTCCATTATAAGGAAAGCTGATTAGACCCCTTTTTTTCCCCATTTTACTGCACCTAAGTAATTTCTCTCAGTGTTTCAAGTTCAGGGCCATAAAATGATGGCTAGTTTAACAGACCATTTTATTAATTCACCTTCCCCAAGGTTTTTCTTTTTAGATATTTTAAAAGACCCATAACTTCCTAATTTGTGTGTGTTATTGAAAGAGTGGTAAAAAGAACAAATACTGGACATGTCTAACCTGTGCAGAGCCTGCAGCATGAATTACAGACCTCTGGAAGTGACTCAGGCTCAGTTTTGCAATCCCCTTCCTGGCAGACTCTGTTGGCTCTCAGATGGGGGCTCCAAGGAGCTGAAACTTCTGGTGAGAGCTGACAGAGGTTCCAGTTACCTCCATTTGGGAAGACAACACTCTCCTTCAGTGATGAACCACTGTTCATTTGAGGAGATGGGCCATGGGAGCTGACCTAACACCACTGAAGGACTGGATTTCCTTCATTTGGTGGTAACTCTCCTCTGGACTAACCATACAACTTCATGGATAATGTTTTTCTCTCTCACAAGAAAGAACCTATTAATGAAAAATTAAGTCCTAGGAGTCAGCACCTTTAAAGATTGGTCTACAAATTGGAAATAAAACTTAAAAGCTTTAGACATTTGGTAAAGATGGAGTACTGACACAAGGATAAAAAAAGCTATAGAAAAAATAAGAGTAAAACAAACCCTAAAACTTTTTAGGCAGTTGAAAAACCGTTTTTTCCCCTTTTGTTTTCAAAAATAATTTTCAACTGAAAGCTTTCGTGCATCTAATCTTCTTTAGAGTTAGTATCATGCTTAGTTTAATCTCAGCATCATTTGAGCAAGGCAGCACACCAGCAGCAAGAGCTGTCTGCGATGGAAGTTGAACACTAAAATTATTGTTCCCTTCTCACCTCAGGGACTAGGACAGCACATCTGCAAAACCAACCAAAAATCCCCTTCTACAGCATGCAGTAAACCAGCAATTTGGACTGCTTTGCACTGGATTTACTGATCTGGCTCCTGCAGACTGTGATGTCTGAAGCCTTGCAGAGTACTCCAGCATTTCCATCTGAGAGAGAAACACCGAGCAGCTCCCGTGCTCAATGTGTTCTCAAGGATGTGAACTACCAGCATCCCTGCCATCAAACCCTTCCCAGAGCTCCTGCTGGGGAATACAGTTATAGAGGCATCTACTCAGATTTCAGGAGAAGAGCAGATCAGTGAAAGTTTAGTTGGAGTTCCATAAAATACTCAGGGTCAACTGAGTACCAGGCAACCTGTAAAGTACTTCTGTATCACTGTGTACAACTGATCTTTTCAGGCTTGAAGGGTAAAACTAAAGTACAAATTCTCTTATTTAATCTGAAATTCTCTTCCTATGATCTATATGATCATTCTGTGCCCACATGTGATGAGGCTCCTTTTAACATGCCATTGAGGTTTCCTCTAACTTCATTATTTTGGGATGTTCTTCTCCTCTGGGAGATGTAATTGCTGAAGCATGGAAACACACTAAATGAAAATTTCTGAAGTCAGTTGTCAGATGCTGCTTACTTCAGACAGCTGTAGCAGTGTGCAGAACTAGACAATTAAAAAAAAAAAAGGCACAATAACCTTGACTATTTCTCTTGCTCTTAGTCAGTCTTTGGGCTCCCCAGGAGAAGGGAATTCTGCACAAAGTCTCTGCTTCTCAGTAAAAAAAAAAAAAAAAATCTTCCTTTCTTTTAACCAACTTACCTTTTTTTCTTTTTTTTTTTTTTCCTTGGCTATGCTATAGCTGAATTTTTCAGGTGAAAAAGCTTTCCTAAAGTCTATTTTCACATATTGGACTAATACTCTAAGCTCAGATGCCATAAGATTTATTCCTAGAAGAACAGGAACCTTCAGAGTCTAGCAGGTCTCCCTCTTGGACACAAGGCATTCCAGAGGTTGTCATGGCACAGCTGGCATGGCACACATGGCATTCAGTTCCTGCCCTTTTACAGAACACTGTGCAGCACAAATAGCATTAATAAAAATTAAGGCTAATTGTGGAACACATTTTGTCTTTGCCTGTGAGATATTAACCATACACACAGTCACACAACTTTTGCCTCGATATTCCTTGCATTTTATATCAGTTTGTGTGGGGGGAAATTGGTAAAGAGGAAAAACCCCATTTCTTTGGAAACTGAGATACCTGATGAGAGAACACACAAAAGCAGAGCCAGTGCTACTCAGCTTCACTTGCACGCTCCAAACTGGCTGTCAAAGCCCATGAACTACCAACAAAGAAGTTTCAAGTGCACAAATATCACTGAAATGTAATCCCAGACATTTCATATAAGAAGCAGACCACGGGGAGATGTTCCAGACTTGTTGTCTGTACAGTAATAACAACACTGGAAGGCAGGGAATCACAGTCACTTATTTGACTTGGGAATGTGAGTACATTTTTCAAGTACTGACACTGCAGTCATTCATGGTAATAAAAACCAGAAATCATTGTTTATTCACTGGCAAATGATTTGTAACTTGTTTCTCATTTTAGAAGACCTTGTTGTTCTCTTTCCGCTTTGTGTACATGAGCAAAGTTTGAGATTAGGAGCAATAGGTCGGGAGAAATAATTATTTCATAGCCTGTAAGACTGATAGATCATCTATTTAGCCACAGAAATACCTTCAGGCTTCCTTTAAATTCACCATAATTTGATTAGCTATGCAGATTTTCTTTTCGCCACCATAAAACATATATGCTCTTAACTTCTCATTTCTTATTTATTTTTTTACTTTATTTTTCCAATTACTTCTATTTCTACAGTATGCAAATCTGCTGGTATTTGTACTGCTTGAAAAGATTGCTTCAAATGGAAGGTGGCAGCTTTTGAAACATTAAACAATGATTAGACAGGCCCTGGGCCAAAGGAGTGTGTCAGAGAGCAGCAAAGGAACAATGCAGCAGCTGACACGGAGCTATCTGGAGAAAACTGAAAGCACTTTGCAATTCCAGCAAGGTTCTCCCTGCTGCCAAACAAAAACAACAATGATTCATGCTGCCACGTTATTTAGCATTCATCATGATTCTGAATTACTCAGTTGAAAGTTCACGCTGCAGTGCAGACAAACCCCTTTAAATTTAATGAAAGACAATTTGTCCTTTGAGTTGGTACCAAAAAGCATCTACCACTGCTCTCAGATTATGTCTGAAAGGAAACTAATAAGAAGAAAATAAAAATAAAACCATCACTTTATTCACAAACTCCATTGCAAAATGCCATAGGGATGTGGCAGGAGAATTCAGCTCCACACAGGTGCCCAGTCAGACAGCCAGGAGAGTAAGATTTGCCCAGCTGTGAGAGAAATTGGCTGCAGAACTTACCCAAAATCTAACAGACTCTAAAGACTTGTGAAAAACAAAAGAACATGAAGGGTATTCATATTTTCAGAATATAACCTGTACCTCCATGCACACAAACTCATGCACCCCCAGACCCTCACAACAGAGTTCCACTAGTGGTGATAACAACTCTGGTCATGGAAGCCCAATGAAAACAAAACCTTTTTTTTTCCCCCAAATAAACCAGGTGAAGAAAAACAAGAAGGAATTCTCACTCTCTCACAGCCTAACCCCTAAGTCATCGTTTTTCCCTTGTTAATTGCATCATCAAAAATGAAAGTTTTACTTTTATTCCCATTCATCACATTTTCCATAAAGTTTTAAACTGAGCTTCCCCAAAGTTTTCCCAGGCTGCTAGTTGAAGCACACTCTGTTAAACAGGTTGCTTTTCCAGGGTGAAAGAAAGGAACTCCATTTTAGTAACATCCCCAGAACTCACTAGCAGTGAACAAGTGAAGTCGAGTAATTTAAAATTTGGCCATCAAATGTACTTTTGAGAACACTTTTAAAGAACTCAATGCCAAACATATCCACAGAAAAGCAGGCCCAAATAAAAGCCAACATGAATTGTTTTAGCTCTTTTACAATTCACATAAACTTTGTTAAAATGTTCTGTACTTGAACTTTAGACTCAGAGTAGGTTTAAAATATCTAACAATGCCTATAAATATGCCTTTGTGTGGTGACCAAAGATTAATCTGGAATTTATTAATATATTTTGCTGACTGATTTTTATCATTTAGTGACATGCTTGAACGCTCTTAAATACTTCTTCAGGCAAATCTCTTATCATGTCTTGGATCCTTCAGCACATCAAGAATTTTGAGGTTCTATCACAAAGAAATTGAAGTGTTTGAAATGATCAGCTCTGGAAGGAAATGTTACCACTACCTAAAGTTAAGAACTCAGCATTGATTCTCTGAAAGTTATCTTTTTATTCCTTTTTCTTTTTAAGAAAAGCATGCTTGGGTTGAGAGGAAAAGGTAAATTTTAATGAAGTTCATTTAAAAGGCAATTTTCATTTCTTAACTTTCAGCAGGACAAAATCCTGTAACTCCTTTGTCTGACATTACAGAATATTTTCCCCACACCCTGTCAAACTCTTTCAATTATAAGTGCCATTCTTTTGATAAGGAAAAAGAAAGAAATCCTTTAAGAAATCATTCAGGCTCGTAAGAGCTTACATTACTAGAATATTTCAAACACAATTTCTATTGAAGACTCCATGGGAAAAGACGTCAAAAAGAAATAATCTGATCAAAGCAGAGTGTCTCACTGACATCAACAGGTATTGGCACCTCTCTCATGAATGTTTTCCACTGCACCAAATCTATACCTGTGGCTGCTACTTGAATTTAGTGACATGGGCTTGAGAACATAATCAACAGAAACCACTCAAGCATTTTTGAAGGCAAAATAATCTGACAAATGTGAGAGGGGTTAAAAATAGGGAAAGAAAAAGGTTTTTCAACCAAGCAATTTCTCAGAGCTCTCTAGAGATTAAGTATAAGGCTAAAATCAGAGTGATGGTACTGAGAAGTGCACCAAGGCAGTATTGATGTGCTGGCATCCTCAGAGTCAGGATGCCAGCAGCCCAGAGCACCTCCAAGGCACACAGGGTGAGCTCTTCATTACTGCCAGAAGAGCCTAAACCAAGCCTGTTCTCAGTGAATGTGACTGCAGCCTTTAAGTGTGGTCACACTGGGCTTCTGAACCACACCTGACACAGGTGATGCCATTTTCTGTAAGTTGACCCAAATAATTCTTCCAGAATACCCCAAAGTGCCAGTGTGCAGCTATTTATCCTCACCTAGAAACTGGAACAGGAAAAGGCATTCAGCAGACTGCAAATGGATCAGGACTGAACAAGCTAAATTACCTCACAGATGGAATAAAAGGTAAGATGACCACACATTAACTTTTGGCCCCTGTTGGCTAAGGAAGATTCAATTCATAGCATTACCTGAATGCTTGAGTCATAAAGTCTGATGTCAGGAGCCTGCAATAAAAGCTCTGCCCTGCACAGCTGTGCCCTGATGTGGACAGTGGTTCTGCTATCAGCTGGCACACACACTGAAATGTTGCTTCTCCAGCCATACCAACAACTGAACTATGGTGTTCTGCAGGTGATTAAAATAACTGTTCTGCTGAAAGGCCACTTGGCCACTGCCAGCACCTTTGGAGCACACAGAGCTTCCACAGAGGCAAATGGTCTCAGAGCACTGGAACTCTCCTGATTGCCCAGAAAAGGAAGGCTAAGGACCTTCCACTGGAGTTACAAAGGAAGGAGACTGTGATGGCTCCCAACACAAAACCCCCTGCTGGTTATCCAACAGCTTTCACCCAGCTATAATGACAAGGACACAAAACCCAGAGCCTTGCCTCCAGAAAGGGATGGAATGTGAGTCCCTGAATCTGATGGACTATGGAGTTCAGGCATGGGGGAGTAAGGAAAGCTGCATATATATAAAGTATACTTCAGAATTGCTCTTAAATGAAAGCAAAAGAAAATGGAAAAACACGTATGAAAAGGAGGCAATGGATAGAGAAAGGAAGAAAGTGGGAAATGATAAAAATCTGCCCAAAAAAGGAAGGAACAGATTATTGCTGGGGGTGGAGGAAGGCAGGGAGGGATGATTCAGGCAGCAGTTTAATTACTGCAGCTAAAAGCAAGGGAAAGCTGAATGGTGAGATGGGGGAGATGGAGGAATGCAGTTTGTGAGAAAGTGCAGGAAATACTGGGATGGAGGAAATGATAAGAGGCACAGGTACCCTGGGATTTGAGAACATGCAAAATGGAGACCCCACCTGAAGGACACAAGCTCACAAAGAAGGATGAGTAGTAGGGATTGGGAGTGAGGAAGTAAGCATTCAAAAAGAGCAGACTGCCAGGGTAGAAGGAGTCCAAGGAAAGTGGCTGAGACAATAAAGACCAAGGAACAAGACCACACCTGGGTGAAAAGAAGAATGAATGAACACAGGAGGAGAAACAGGTGTGAAGAGTCACAAAAAAAAAAAAAAGGCAAAAAAACCCCCCAAAAAACTAAACAAGAACAAACAAAATTAAAAAACCAAACCAATCAACCAATCCACAAAAAACAAAAAACAAAAAAAAAAAAAAAAAACCAAAAAAACACACAGGGGGCAGAATAATTGGGACAAATGGCCTTATTCATCAGCAGTGTGCTTCTCTTCTCTGCTCTGTTTCACACTTCATTTTGATATCCTACTCCACAACCTCTCCCCTCTAAAGCAGGAATCAAATTCATTGTCACAAGGACTGAGAAGTAAGGAGACTACAGTCCACAGCCAGTCCAGGACCCAGTGGTCCTCATAAAAATCTCACAGTCTATTTACATTAGTGGTTCATATTTTTTCCCACCAGAATCCTGAACTGCAGGCCAGGACATGAATAAGAAGAAGATTATGCTCTAAGTTCTGGCGGCAAGTGGAACAGATGGCCAGAGGACAAGGGTTTGCCTCCGGTTATTTCCTTCTTCTGTCTCTTCAGATGCATCCACAGAAGCTGGCACACCTCACTGCAGTCCCAGCAGCAGCACACAACCTGTAGCAGCAGACATATGCTCCAAGAATTGCCTTCATTAATTCAAGCTGCAGCCCTAAACGTTACTGAAGTAAAACGCAGAGTTTGTAACAATAGCCAAGGTTTTTCTCAAATCCACAATGGGAAGAGATTTCCTGCCCTGTACATAAATATATGCTTTTAGCATTTGGATTCCTAACCAGCACTGCACAGCCCTCTTTTCATGTCAATCCCCTGTCAACCCTTCTGAGAGCTTGCTTCTGTAAAGATTGTGCAATAACCATTTCAGCAACAAGACCATCAACTAATGCAGAGAATCAATCCAGGCAGATAAAGCAAAGCCTTCCCAATGCACAAAACAGCCCAAAAATGAATGCAGATTTGGATAAACCTGGCCTATCTCCTCAGTTTCAGATGTTTCTGTTTGTCTTGGCACTTTCCTCAGGTAAGGGAAGAACAAGAATCCAAACAGAGAGAAAGCAAGACCAAAGGTTTTCCCCAGGTTTTTCATGGCTGTATGATCTACAAGCAAGCCACCTTCAAACTAGGCTGTGCTATGAAACCAGGCATGCATTTGAACAGCAGTCTTGAGCTCATCACTGCCTTTGTAAAAGAAAAAAAAAATCAAAAATCTTCTATTCCCAAGTATCTCTTAAGGATTACCACAGAAATACAACTTTTTAATGAAAAGCTCTGGATGCTTTTTGAGAAGTTTCTTTTCAGTGTTTTGAGGACAACCTCTCACAGGTGATATGGCTGCACCTGACCCACTTTTCACCAGTCTGTGCTAATTCTCAACACTGCAAGACACAAAATTCACATCCTGTGATAGCCAGCATTATTACTGCAGTTCAGTAGCTGTACCCATGGAAATCTCAGGACAAAATGAGAATTATTACACTGAACATGTAGGAATATTTAATTCATAAGTAACGCTTCAAGGAAAAGGAAGGAACCTTGCAAAATCTGAGCCTCTACTGCAATATTATTAACTGTAATGTGAAATAAAAATGTCCTAGAGCATGATAATTACTGCTATAGCATGAAATTTTGCAAGGCATACTCTGGACTCACTCAAGCCCACTGCCTCCCCACCAAGCTGAACTCGTCATGGCTAACAATCAGTTTTTGTAGAGAGATTTCAAATCATCTGAAAATACCTTCAAGAGGTACTTTGTAATGCAGTGGTGCCAGCAAAAAGACTCAAAAGCCAAAGCAGGGCTCCAGTGGCACAGAAGGTCACCCCCCTGTCCCCAGAGGGCAGGATGCCACAAACCAGGGCAAATAAACCACAATGCCAGCAGTCTACAGCTCAGGCAATGCTTCTAAATATGGTTCTGAGGGCTGATTAAACACCAGCAGTCATGGGTGTGGTCACTTCATTTTTTTTTTTAAGCCTCTTCTCTGAAAATAAAAATAAAATTCTGCTGCTTTTGAAGTAAAAATATATATATATATATTGCCAAATTGTAAATTTACAGGTACCTTATCTCTGCAAAGCAAACAGCACTGCTGAGGAGAATGAGAAAGGTTCTGATGTGACACTTAAAAATACAGTAAAACACCTGAAATCTGTGCAGTTGCTTAGTCACCAACATGATTAAGACCCAAATGAGACACAACTAAACAACACTGATACTTTACTTGTTTTAATAAAACTTCTGTTCTCATTATACAGTACACAGGCAGTCACTGAAATGTGCCTTTTTTATCCTTCAATTAAATTAAATTAAATTAAATTCTACTACTAATGTACCTATCAGCATATATGAAACAATGCAGAGCAATCTTCATCAGAATGCCACCAGAAAAGATGGTGTACTCAAATATACACATTAAGCCATGCAAACAGCTTTATTAAATAAAGGATTAAAATTTTAGGACCTGCAAAATCTTTTTTCTACTTTGAAATGGCTCACACTGGCCTTTTCACAGTTTTCTATTATTATTATCTTATTTTAAAAAAGGGAAACTTCACAAAGAGATTAATTGAGGTCTCCCAAAGCATAATTGGGAACTTGAAAAACTGCACCAAGGTTTAGGGAAAGTCATAGATAATTTGCTTGACATCCCTTGAAGAACATGGAATATAAAATGCTGTAGCACATAATGTTCAAGACAAATGCACAGACTTTGGCCCTACACTTGAATTAATGGTTTCTGAAATCAGCCTTCTGGAATTTTAAAAAAAACCCCATCTAGTTCTTGCACTGCTCTTTTCCAAAATACAGGTCTACAGAAATTTGGGATTCATTAAAATCTGCCCATTTGGACTCTGCCACATCTCTGGTCTCACTTTTTCTCTCCAGTCACTTCCACAGTGTGATGTTTCCTGCCTGTGAAGCCCTTGGCTGTGGCACCACCACAAAAAGAAATCTTGCATCAAGTTAAGAGAAGCTGCCATCCCTGGCAAAGGCTGCAGAGTAAAAATACCACTTATAATCAGGATTCTGACAGATCCCTGTGAGAAGCAGAGCTGGAGCCCACTGCAAGCACAAAGCAAGTGTTTGCCCCCTCAGGTAACATTACAGGGAAACCCAGAGTAACCCACTTATCTTACAAGCAGCAACACTTGCAGGCTAAAGAGCTACTAACAAAAACATAGAATGACACTAAATATACAGGATTCATCTCAGCAATGCTAGAAGGGAGAAAAAATGGAAAATAGAATATTGTAGAAGGAAAAGTAAATTTTAAAATAAATATTTCAAGAGTTAAACTAATAGTAGGAAAGCCCATAAATCATCTTTACAATCTCTCCCATTTCAAACATCCATCAGCTCCAAATATATGCCTATTACCAGGTCTTCAGCATACATTATGGGATAAAGAGGACTGTAGAAATCTAATTTAATACTGCAGGGAAGAGATGCCAGAGAAAGGGTTAGAGGAGTAGCATAAAATCCTGTAGAGGGTTGAATTTTTTCTGTGAGACTAACTATAGCTCTGCACAGTGTGATTTTGTATAAAATGACATGTAACACCAAGCCAAGGCAGCCAAACCAAAGGTTACCTTCCTCTCAATTTCTGTCTCCCTGCTTGGGGCCAGGAACCCAAGGATTTAAGGCACTGGAGGGTAAGAAAGGCAAGCCTAAATAAAAGGCACAGTAAATCATAAAAATATTACACAGTACAGTAAGAACAAAAAAATGTGGCTGGACGGGTTTTCCTGAAAGATAAAGTAGTTGCTGTGATTTCTGTTCTATTTCAGGTATGAAAAAATGAAAAATAATAATTTGGACAAGTCTGTAGAGCACAGTGCAAAGAGTGTTTGTGAGTGAGCTCATCACAGTGAGGAGAGGCTCTCAGGAACACTGGTATTTCTGACACTGCTCTGCAATCTGCATTGCGCTGCAGTAACTGCATGCAAACCATCCAGTCTCAAACTCTAGAAGCCACTTTCCCTCCACCAGACTATTTCTCTCCTTTTTTGGCTGCTTTGTGGCCAGTTTATCAATGTGCAGAGACCTCAGGCCCTGCAGCACCAGCAGCTGCTCAGATGCTTTGAGTTCCCATTTGAAAGGTGCAGGAGTGGAGTCACACAGCCACAGCCAAGCCCACCACTCAAAGCTGTGTTTCAAGGCTGAGTTCTTCCTATCAAATTGCTAGGGGTTGCATAAGGGAAAAGATAAAACTTAGGGCATAGGCCTACACCAAGTTGTTGAGTTTTCTGTGTACTCTGAAGAGTCAGGATTGCAGTTTTTCTTTCACTCCTAGTCAGCAGAAGAGGGTATGATGACGTGCATAGCCCGGGGTGGGGAACTTTTTTACTTGCTTCCCAATAAGTTTCTTCTCTGTACCAATCTGAGACACATTTGTGATCAGCAGCAAGTCACAGGATTTAGCTACAGGGATATAGCCAGATAACAGCAGCTGTGATGGCAAGGATAAGAGAAGCCCTTTGTTCAGCTTTTTCCTTCAACAAGATAAATTCAGATTCTCCTTGTATTTTAGCAGCTCAGAATTAACCCCCCCAGCACAGCAGAATTTTTCTTTAAGTTCAGCATTCTGTGCTTATTAAAATTTCATCACGAAAGTTCCTAGAAAATAAGACTTGCAAATAGTGCCCAGCATGGCCTCACTGACAAATACCCTGGCAAGCACTGAACTATCAGAGCTGGGCAGTGCAATCCTTCAGATCATGGAGAGCAACATCTGAGTACAGACAGCAGAGAAGCAGCAAGGTAAGTGCTGCTAATGAGGAGAGGAGAACTGGAAATCTAAAGGAGAAGCCTAAGAAACACAGAAAGACATTTTATACACAGCAGAGAGCACACATGTGGAATCATACAGTGAAAGTAGAAGTGCAGAAACCTCATGAGCTTGAAAACACTCTGAAGCACTAAGAGTAAAACTTGCTGGGTCTAATCTATTGCTGCATTCAAAACTCTGCCTACCAGACTGTCGGAATTCAGGACATCCCTCTGAGTGTCCTGGATTGCCAGGACCAGAGCCCAAGACACCTGTGACTTTGATTATGACCCACAGAAAAAGTTACCAACCTTAGATGAGGACCTGCAAGCCATGAAAGTCTAAGTAGAATAATAATTAGTTTGTCATGGGGGGGGAAAAACAGATTTTTGGGGTTTTTAGAACGGGGGTTCAGGGGGCAAGATGGAGGGATCAGGGTGTGTCCAACCTTTCTCCTTCTTCTTCTTGGCCTCCATCTTCTGCTGTGATGGTGGCACTTTTGGGTTCGTCTAGAGCAGAAGCTCACTGTCTAACACAGGTGATGGTTATTGGGAATTTATGGTAAATATTGTACACGTAGTACATTTTAATATAAAAAGATAACACCCCCTTTGAGGCTGCCTCTGTCTGTCCTGCTGAACGGACCTCGGCAGGCCAGAGAAAGAATTCTATAGATAAGAAACAATAAACAACCTTGAGAATGAGAACAGAAGAACTCTGACTCATTCTTTGACAGCCAGGCTGGGAAAGGAGACTTTCTAACCCATCTCAGGGTCACTCTGAGCAGCAGCAGTCCCAAGACCAGACACCTCAAACATTCCTTTTAAACACGCCCCACCTGTGCAGAGTTCAAGACAGCCCAGCCAGAGCGTGGGGTGAAGAAGGGAGAAAACCCACTGACAGATAACACGTGAAAGGCCAAAAGGATGAGCAGGAGCCAGAACTGAAGGCTTCTCTTGTACAATCCACCTTCAGGGCAGGGAGGGGGAAGAAGCAAACCTCTTACCATTGTTACTGTTATCATCCACGAGGATGATCTCCTTGAGCAGGTGAGCCGGGGTGCGGTCGATGGCCGAGTGGATGGAGCGCAGGATCACCGACAGCGCCTCGTTAACGAATATGAACACGATGCTGACCTCGGGGAGACTCTCAGGAAACGTCAGGTTCCTGCACCTGAAGGGAAAGGTTGAGGGAAAGAAAAGAATGTAAATTTTCCTGAAGGGAAAGGCTGAAGGAAAGAAAAGAATGTAAATTTTTGGCAGTCGCGACGCAAACAAAAACTGTTTCAGAGAAACCTACCCCCAGTTGGAAGAACACATTAAAAGATACAGAAAGAACATCCTGCTACTAAAGCTAAGACAGATGGTGCAGCCAGAAAAACCACATAAAAAAAGTGGAAAACTTATCTGTAAGCACAGTCAAGGGATTTAATCAGAAAGAGGAATACTCTCATAACATGGTGCATTTTTCTTTCCTTTTTCAAAAATAGATATTTCAGCCACATTCCAACTTGCTGATGGAAACAGCAGTATGGAAGTGCTGCCCACAACTTTAAAGATCCTTAGTGTTTTATTGGGTTTTTTTTTTCACCTCCTTCTTTCCAAAAAGGATTCACATCTTTCAAAGCTCTTTTACCACTTTACCTTTTTAAACTGTGAACAAAATATTTGCTTTTTAATGCAGCCAGAAGTAAAAGGAATGAATTATGTTTCTGTGAAACTTTTAATATTTTAATGCAATGTTTCTGAACAACAATTAATTCTACCTTCTTCTCAGATTTGAAACTATTTACTAGGATGAAATTAGGCACAGGCTGACTCAAGCAGCATTTCTAGATAGACTTTGCAGATGGAAATGATTGATGTTAATGCTTTTCTCTACCTCCTCTCCAGATGCCAGGGTTCAGGACATCCAGGAACCCCTGAAAACTGTGGAAAGCAGAACTAACAGCCAATGGTTTGCATACAGAAAACATGGATAGACTCAGTATTTTTACATCATGCTTGAATATGTCTCCTTAACTAAATCTGTTCTTCAATTCAAAGAGAAAAATTCTTTAGGATTTTGTATTTTAATTTGTGTAGCAAATAAATACAAAGAAGTTTCACAAAAGCATCCCTCTTCATGTGCTGGATGTTGTACAAAATTTAAGTTCAATCAAGATGATGAATTTACTTCACTGCTTTTACAGGTTCTGAAAAAAGTGCATAGGACACACGACATCCAAGCCAAAACTGAGATAGCACAATATTCAAAATTCAGCTGGTCAACCGATTTTCTAAATTCAGTCCTTGGCTTCAAAGTGATGGAAATCCCATTAAAGAAGCTATTTAATATTTTAGGTACTTTTCTCTCTGTCACCATACAAAAAGAGTTATAAGGACATATTAAACAGAAAATAGAGTCCAGAAAAAGTAGTAACAGTTCAAGTCTTAAAAAGTGTACAGTATATTTTTTAATAACCTGGTTCATACACCTTTTAGTAACAAATATGAAACCTCTCTTTGCAGAGATTCACAGCTTTTTGTTCCATGGCATCAACACCAGAGGGAAATAATTAAAATGGTGTTTGGATTTACTGATTCCCACTTGTGACTTGATCTTCTGTGGCACAACAAGCCAAAACTTTCTTTCCCAAATCAGTTTGTATTTCAACTGGTGTTTTAATCCTCTATTCATTGGTAAGACAGCTTTCAGCACCAGAAAGAAAAGTTTTCTTTAAAGCATCCAGGAGTTGATTTTATGCAAAATAAAGCACTACCACAAAAGACAAGGGGAGCTGACTTTTTTTCCAGAAGAAGTGCAAGGCAGTACCATTTTTCTCTTTTAGCCAGTAGTGCAGGAGTTAAAACCTTCAGCCAGGATGGAGGGAGCATGAGTTCAATCCTCCCTGATCTCCCCAGAGAGCCAACCACTAGCCAGCTTGGTATGATTATTTTCAGTCCCCCTTTTCAGGGTCATTCCACTTTCTTGGAGCAATTAAACTAAGCTGGAGTGATACCAAGTCTCTCCAACCTCATGTTTAGGGTAAATCCCTTGGAGGAAGGACCTGCAGCACACATTCAAATGGATGTTCATGCATTTTAAACCCTAAACTCCACTCTTCATGGCTATGTCAAATCTAGATTATAATGCCACAAAAATTCTTGTGATCACTTTTTTCTTTCTTTTGCAAGAAAATTTTTTTTTTTCCTTTTTACTAGCGACAACTTGCCTGAAGAAACAAAGTCATTTTCACAGAGCCTGCAAGTCAGCTGTCAGGGCAGTTTACTACGACGCCACGCAGTCACAGGATGGATGAGGTTGGAATGGGCCTCGGGAAGGCATCCTGTCCCAGCCCTTCCTAAAGCAGAGTTCCCTAGAGCCAGCTGCCCAGGAACAGCGTTTTCCTGCCACAGCATATTCACACAGGGCTGGGATGCCTCCAGTGATGGAAGCACAACCTGTGCTTCAGTTTGTGCTCTTTGCCTCTGGTCCTGCCTCTGGGCAGTGCTGAGAAGAGCCTGGCCCTGCCCTCACTGCAGCCTCCCTCCAGGTATTTACCCTGGTGACATCCCCTCTAAGCTTCCTCTTCTCTAGGCTGAACAGTCCCAATGCTATAGACACCCACTGTGCTAATCACACATCCTCTGAACAGAGAGACACATTGCTGTCCCAGGATTCTCCTGGGAAGCTGTGAGAAAGCTCAGAGAAAGAATTACAAAACAATTATTATCTCTCTTTCTGTAACTGTTTGTCACTGTCATGTTTTCTGAAAAATTCTCTTTGCCCAGGATTCTTTTCCTGAGAAGCCTCAGAGAGAAATGAAAACAGTAATTATTCAATTGCTTCTCTTTGTTTTGTTGTTTTGAAATGTGGCTTAGACAGTGTTCACCAACAGGTGCGTGTTTGATTGGTTTCATGTGAATTGCTTTAATTTAATGACCAATCACCATCAGCAGTGTCACAAATTTTTCATTATCATTCTTGTTAAGCCTTCTCTCTATATCCTTATCTTTCTTTGGTATAGTTCTAGTATAGTATTCTTTAATATAATATAATATCATAAAATAATAAATCAGCCTTCTGAGAACATGGAGTCAGATTCTCATCTCTCACCTCGTCCTGAAAACCTCACAAACACCATAACTCTTGTTGATAAATATGGTTCTCTAGAGTGTGCTATTCATAGTTCACCAATAGTGTGAGAGAAGATTCCTGAAGGCCAATCAGATCTCAAGTCCACCACTCTTTCTATAAAACTGCAGATTTCTAATAATAAAGTGCCTTTTCATGCCTCCTGATGATGGAGTCTCTGTATCACCTTTGGCTGTCCCAATACCCCTTTGGTGATAACACACTGGTTTCACATCTTCTCAAGGAGGAAAGGTAGTTCCCACACCTGCCTCCCACACCCTAGAGGGAGTATTCTAACCTCTGAAAGTGTTCCTTAAAAAAAGATCACCTTCAGTGATGAACAATCTCTGAAAGCCCTGCCCAGATGACTGAGTAGTTGAAATAGCCATAAATTTACTTGGGCTGAGCACTGTCAAATCTGAGGCAAACCTTTGACAAATGTGAGTTTTAGGGACCATCAGGTTTAACTGACATTTGACAGAAGGATTTCCAGTGTGCATATTTCATGCTCAAAGTGGCTGGGAGGCCTCTTTACTTATAATCACATAATAATTCTTCAATACAAAACCTCAAATTTTTC
This sequence comes from Leucosticte australis, assembly GCA_025504685.1. Classification (NCBI taxonomy): domain Eukaryota; kingdom Metazoa; phylum Chordata; class Aves; order Passeriformes; family Fringillidae; genus Leucosticte; species Leucosticte australis. The sequence continues at coordinate 1,013,328 of JANIJU010003064.1, read as the reverse complement.
AAAAGATGCTAAAATTATTGCAGATCCAGGTCCTTGAAGAACAGACCTGTTCATGCCAAATGGTGTGTATGCATCCAATTTTTTAAAATTTGTCTTCAAATAGACTATGAACTAGTTAACAGGTTTACACCTACTAAAATAATCCTCAGTATTATCCTTTAAAGAACTACAATGCTTGTTATTTTAGTGATGTGCTTGCAGCCAAAATGAACAAATGTAAAATGGTCCAGCAAACAAATCTACAGCCAATGTATCTTTTAGCTGTCTACCCTAGGCATGGTAATATTTATCTTCAGCCATAACAATGCACAAAGAAGATAAAGTGATACTCTAGCAAAAAATGAAACTCTGTCTGGTAAGGTATGGTACCTGTTAAATAATTAAGAAAAACGGAGGGATTTTTGAAAATTCTTTGAATGGCAATAAAAGTATATTGAAAACAGTTCAAAGAAGTTGCTTCCTTAAATACTCGTGGTTTTTTTCTCCTCTGTCAATTAAGCTGAGCTTGAGATAAATATAAAATATACTACTGCAATAAACTAGTGACAAATTATATTCCAAAAAGGTTCCTGATGACAAAATAGCCCCCAATACACTTCCTGCCAAAAATCCATGCATAAACTGACATGCTCAAACAAAATTTCTGCTTCTGATGAGTCTTCCATCCATTTAAAAGAAACTATTTGTATTGGTTTTCCCACCTGCATTCATTTACATCTTACATATTTGCAATTTTTCATCACTCTGGGCAAAATTTTTCATTGCTGGCAACTTGTACAGACAAGAGCAAAGCTTTTAATCCTGTGCATGCAATTTGATTCATTTTTGCACCGCCATGCCTTAAAAGATAACTACAGATGACACAAGATAATAGAATTAGGCTCCTGTTTTGCCTAATTTCTTTAGTCTTTTCAAGAAGACTAATTTTCAAGGAGGGTGCATCCTGAACTGAGTTCATGTTTTCTTTTTTTCTTCCCATTCAGACTCATTCATTATCTTTACTTCCAGCTCAAATTCACTTTTTGTTTCAGTGTCCCTGTAGTTTTTAAAAAAATGCTTTTTCCTCTCTACATATTTTTTTTTTGTATCAGCTGATGATGCTAAAAATTACCTACTTTTTTTTTTTTTAATTTAAAGAAATCAGAATTAACTCAGCCCCAGATCCTGCACGGAATGTAGAGCACTTGCGCATTTTCACAAGTACGCCAAGTTTTATTAGGAATAAAATTCCAAAATGACAGGAAAGAATAAAAAAAACCTACAGAGAGATGGAGGAGGTGTGTATAAAGTATGCTGAAGGGGGGAAGAGGAGAGGGAACTGTATGGATGGCAATCTCAGCTCCACAAAGCTCAGAGAAGGGAGCGGTTGCGTGGCAACCGCAAGGCGCAGGTGCCAGTGGCAGCCCCGCCAAGGGCGCATCCCCAGCTCGGCTCTGACCTGCCTCTCACACAGGGAGGCTCCTCCCAAACTCCCAACCCACGAGGCACACAGCCTGTTCCAGTGAAATTCAAATAGAGATTCCAAATGGCAGTTACAGCTGCAGCAGTGAGCATCGCTTCAGCAAAGCTAGAAATTACCGCCAGCAACCCACTCCACTCAATTACATCGGGCTAATAGCACTAAAGCAGCAGTTGCCATGGTTACCAGAAATTTAGAGGAACTCCTGGTGTTCTATTTCAAGCACAGCTCTGATAAATGGAAGGCAGCATACATTATGAAGCTTCTTTCAAATATTTGTCCACAAGACAACTCTATTCCTCTATGCATTGTGATAATTTAATTTAGCCAGTCATTAGCCATTAAAATTAGTTTAGCATAACTATGCATTATAGCAGCAAACAAAAATTATTTGCTGTATTAATAACTTATCTCTGAGAGCATCTACAAATATGTACATAATTATGAACTCAAATTGTTTTATGCAAGCTGTAAAAAACTTTCACCAAGAGTATCACATCAAAGAATAGCAAAACCCCGTGGTTTAGAAAAAAAATTGTAGCATATATTCCACTTTTTTTTTTGTTTTGGTGGGGGTATTTTTGGTTTTTTTTGTTTGTTTGGGGTTTTTTTGTTGTTTTTGTTGTTGTTGTTATTTTTTCTTTAATACAAGATGCAATCAAGATGTTACTAAAAATGTTTGAGGTTCAAATGTTGTTTTAGCAACATACATGGGAGCAAGTTTTAGTTCCAACAGGGTAAGAATTTCTCAGAAGCACAACCAGAAAAAGAATTGTACTTTCTTCAAGCACTGGTAACGTTTTGTTCACAGCCAAAATGACCAACAGTTCAAAATACACCGGAGTAAAACAAAACAAAACATTCTGGCATAAATGAAATAAGTAGCAGCAAAACTCTGGCAAAAGAACTGAGTATTGTAATGTCGGCAATGAAGAGAGATGGGAAGGCTGATTTGCTGATCAGAATCTGATTTACTGTGGGACACAAACACTTATATACTATTTTAGGGGGGCTAGTAATGTTTTACTACAGTGGTTGGGTTAATAATCACATAAACAAACTGATGCATTTTAAACATCTCTTGCTTTCAGAAGTCTGATATAATTTTCTTTTTCCTGTAAACCTGTCTGATTGAGCTTTCTTGCAACATTCAATGTTCTGTTTGCTATTTGCTGTTATCAAATCTCTTTATGTTAACCACACCCAAAGTCCATCATCTGTCTTGTGTCCCCCAACATTCCACCACTGTAAGAACTCCTGTACAGCTATTTTTGGATTTAGGTTTACAATTTCATTGTGTGATCATACTTCATTTCTCCTTTTGCTATGATCAGTATTTTAAGTGCTACCTGAGCTATGCTAACCAGGTTGGCATTGAACAGCATATAAAAAGGTCTTTTTTGGCCTGTACAAGTGTACATCATCATTAACTTGGGCTATTAGAGCAGCCTGATTTGGTATCACTGCCAGTGATATTGAACACTTCCAGAGCAGCATTTGAGGAGGTACATCTCCACAGGAAAACCAGAATCCCAGGGGGTGGCTGCTCAGGCAGTGCACACTGCTGCTGGGAGCCACTCTGTCACCAAAGGTGAGATGAGAAAAAATGGAATCAGAGGTAGAGAGATAAGTAAAAGAGAGCATGAAATATTAATGCATTAAACATTAGGTATTTAACAAGAATGCTGAATACTTTGGAAATTTTAGGACTTCTGTCCAAAACAATACATTACAGGCTTTTGTGCTCTTTTTAAATGACTCATTTGAAACATCAGAACCTATGAGCAATATTCATGTTCTCTTTTACCACCAGCAACAAAAGGAGCCATATCCATCACTACCACAAACCCAGCAGAACAGAACTGTTTCACAGGGACATGTGGGGGCAAAGGTTTGTGGAATGCAATTCTGGAGGAGCTGGCTTTTGGGAAGAAATAGAGATTACATACAAATGCCCAGCCTGAACCTCACTATTGGAAATTACTGATTCCTCTTATATCAATTTTAATAAAGGAAAAAAATTATAGAAGTCTGATGCATGCTACATCCAGGATTGTGTTTGCCACCATAAGACTGATGGACATTTTGGAAGGTGTACACACATGAAAAACCTTTATCCCAAACCACATCATTCTCCTCAACTACCCAGTGCTTGATTTTTCTTCCTTGTAGTCCTATCTGCATTCAGGGGATCTCTTGCCTGCTCTGTTTGTGCCCACTTTATCACAAACCTAATTTTGCTGTCTTCAAGGCTTCTACCACTGTCCCTTGCCAAATAATAATCAGTTTAGGAGCAGTGAATTGTTTGAAAGGAGTGCTTACAAAATAGCCAAAGCCCTTCTCTGCACAGGGAACAGGAGCTCTCCTCTGCACTTTTCCAGATGACAAACTTTCAGCCAGCAAAAGGGCAAACCTGCTGCAAGCCACATGCTATAGCATGCCATTTGACAATCTCCAAAGAATTAAAACATCTGAGCTTTAAATACTTCTTTTTGCCTTCCACCCTCCCTGCCTTTGCTTCTTTCTTTTGCTTCTTTGCTTTCTTTCAGTCGGTTACACTGACTGAAAAGGTTGGTTCGCATTTACTGGCCAGGTTTCTTTATATCAGACAGTCTATGCAGGAGCCAGGCCCTTGGAAACAGCTCCTCTGCTGGGATCCTGCTGCAAACCTTTCCTGCTACGCCTCCCTCGCTCATCACATAACCAAAGAAGAATATTACCTCCCTCTCCCATGTGTGCTTCAGCACAATGGATCGGGCAACAAAAATTTACAAGCCAACAAAGCAGAATCTTAAGTGCATCTACTCGAAAGGAGTTTGGGAGACAGTTACAGGACCCCTAAACAACCTAAATTGTTATAATGAATTTCTGCATGAGCTTCTTTCATTCCCATTTCACTCAAAACGAGCTTTTTGGGGACTGCCTGCCCTACTAAAAGTAATGAATTACAACAGAATTATAACTAACACAGAACCATTATCCTCTGCTCCTGCATGCAGCAAGGGCAACGCTGCCTTCCTCAGGGCTTCCAAACTCATCAGAGCTACGTGTCAGTTTGTGATGTAGATAGGTGATGGGCTAACAGAGCACAGAAGGGTGGGGAACAGCACAGCACCCAACTTGAGCAGCACAAAATCAGGCCCTGGCAGAGACAGTACTCCACAACAAACCCTGCACTGAGTATTGCAAAAACTGAGCCCACTTTACAGTATGATGGTTACTTCAGGAGGTTAAAGTATCCATGGCATCTCTTATTTACTTCAAAGAGATTATTTTGGACTGTGCTGGGGACACCCTGTGCTAGCACAAATACTCACAGTGAAAAGGAACCAAATTCAGAATGGGACAGGAGGCTCATGGCTGTAGAGAGGGTCAGGAACCACTCTGCAGTACCTAAAGCATGAGAAGGACTTCTGAAAGGTGTGACAACTGCCACAGCTTGACCCAACTGTGCTCTGCTGGATGTTTCCAACCCATGTGATAATCTTTTTCTAGAGAGGCCAGAGTTCAGAGGCTTGGGCAGAGTGCACTGCCCTAACTTCTAAATGTGTTCTACTGCCTCTTCATGCCACCCACACCGAAGGCTGGGCAGGGCTGGATTTTTTGCCCTCTCTTCCATCTGTGCTGTGGCTCAGCAATCTCTAACTGTCTTCTTCTTTTGTCATGGCATTTAATGTTGACAATCTCAACCCTAGAAAATGCTGCATGTTATAATTTGGTGTTACTACACACGTGGAATGGCCTTTCTCTCTGCAGAACCTTGTAAAGACACGCTGAGCTCCCCTGCTAAGATATGTTGATGTGAATTCTCAGAGCACTGCAGGCAGAAAGGTCAAAGCTGAGTCATACCAGTATGATATACAGGAGTAATATCACAATTTTGGCAGATCACTTAATTCTCCTGCTCTCATCTGGGGCTAACAATGTGTGAATTTCCTTAGGTTTCAGTTGCAAATATTGCTGTCCTCCCAAATTCCTGTACTTCATAGGAAAGGCTCTGAATACAGATGACAGACACCACTGAGCCCAGACAGAACTATGTGAGCTCTGCTCCTTTATCTACCTGTCACAAGCCTTTGCTGGGATGCCACTGCCATGCTGACTCTTGCAGAATCACTGCTAAACCCAGGCTAATGAGCTTGGTTAGAGCTGGGCTAACTCTGCCCAGGTACTGTGGTACCTCTCATGCATTTCTAGTCAGAACAGAAATACCACAACTGACTGAGCTCCAGCAAAGGTGACTGACTCAGTCTCCATGTCACTTGCTGCAGGCTCTCTTCACACCACACTGTCCTTGGCTTTTAGGCTGTGCTGCTTGAGCCCAGTACCTGCCCAAGGATAATTTAAATACAGCTATACAGACTTGGGAAGTGACTTCTGCACTTGGCTCAAAAACCAGGTGCTAGAAATCCCAAAAACTGATTATTACACTGGAAACACACTTTCACAGGGTAGACTTTTTTTCCCCCCACAACGTTCATGCACGTGCTCTCACACAAATGAGGATCTGCTTGGCAGGAGCAGGAATTCCTTTTCAGAACACCTGTAGCTCTGCACTCCACAGGCTGCTGTAGGTACAGCAAACAGTTTGCACACTGCCTGACAACACAGTTCATTTTCCTCAGGGTCAGAACTTACTACATCCCAGAGTCTGAGTCCCTGCCTGCTCCTCAGCCTAAAGGGTGCAGGGAACCTGCCTGAGCTACCATTACTAAGCCATTATTTTGAATGTATGTGTCCCCAAAGACTGTGATGTCTGTCATGTTTCTGGCAGACAGTCAGCAAAGGATCAAAACCTGCACAGGAATTAGGATCATGATTCATTTCTAACTAGAGTTTCTTCTAAAATCCTAACCTTATTTTCAGCTACAGTAACATTCATTTTCTCCATATTTTTAATTTCTAAAACACAGAGTTATAAAAAATTTATATTTAAATCATTCAGAAGACTAATTTCAAAAGAACTATAAGAACAGAAACATTTCTATCACTGGTGTCTAGTTAAAAAGATTTTTTTTTCCTCCAGATCAGTTTACAATTTAAAAAAAAATAAAAATAAAGAGACTGTCCCTACAGGCGCTGCTAAACTGATTCAACCACAACACAAATACAATTGCATGGACTTTGATTTCTCTGAAGTCAGTATTTCAGCAAATCAGCAACAAAAATATTTCTACAATGCAATATATAATAATATATAGCATAGATATTGCTAAAGTGCTGCCTGGGATGGCGTTCATATATTTTTGCTATCATCAACTTAATGTGCAGCAAAATGCACTACTGCTTTAGTTATTAAAATATTTGGTTAGAATAAGTGCATACGATCACATTTGATTCACCAAGTACCCAGCACATTTATTTTAATGTTTTCTTTTTTTAACGAGCTGCAAAAAAAGCAGTTCTCTCTCCGCCTGCTTCTCCATCTCCAGAGCTGCTGTTTGTTCAAAGCATCAGATATATCACCAACGCTTCAAAAAGTTTGAGCACAAACTGTCTCTGTGAACAGTGCTGCCCAAAGAGGCCCCAGATGCACGGAAGGGAAGGCTGTTCCCTCCCCTGCTCCCATCCAGCCCCCCAAGCCATTGTGGAATAACCCTGGATGTGTTCACCCTGCCTGGCACACATCACTGCCAGCACAGACCTGCCCAGGGGAGGAGGATCCCTGGGCTTTCAGTGCTTGGCTCAAAGGTGGGTTTCATCACTAAAACGCACCAGCTTCACCTGCCAACTGTTCTGTGCTTTCAAAGAGAGCAGCTCTTATTTAGCCAGATTAGCTGATAAAACTGAAAACTGGCATTAAAAGGTTCTTCTTTTAGCAGAAAAAAAACACCTGCTATCTAATGTAAATTGTAGGTGAGATGAAGCTTCCAACACATGCTGAAGAAATGCTAATGAATTCTTAGTGGGACTTTAACAGGACTGACTTTGGGCTCAACAGGGCTTCAGAAGACAATTGAAACATACAGCCTTCATCTATTTGATAGAAATTACTCATTCTGGCTGTAACCTGGATCCAGACCTAGGAGGTAAGCCTTGCAGGTGGAAAAGAGCTGGAAGGCTACCCAGTGGGGCCCCACAGGTGGAGAAGAGTTGGAAGGCCACAGTGGGGCCTTGTAAGCAGAAAAGAGCTGGAAGGCCACAGTGTGGGCCCACAGGTGGAAAAGAGCTGGAAAACCATAGTATGACCCTATAGGTGGAGAAGAGCTGGAAGGGCACAGTGTGAGCCCACTGGTGGAGAAGAGCTGGAAGGCCAGAGTATGGGCCTGCAGGTGGAAAACAGCTGAAAGGCCACAGTGTGGGCCCACACGAGGAGAAGAGCTGGAAGGCC
>JANIJU010003064.1:963291-1005235 GCA_025504685.1 Leucosticte australis | reverse complement strand
AGGTGGAGAAGAGCTGGAAGGCCACAGTGTGGGCCCATAGGTGGAGAAGAGCTGGAAGGCCACAGTGTGGGCCAATACATGGAGAAGAGCTGGAAGGCCGCAGTGTAGGCCTGTAGGTGGAGAAGAGCTGGAAGGGCACCCAGTGGGGTGGAGAAGAGCTAGAAGGCCATAGTGTGGGCCTGCGGGTGGAGAAGAGCTGGAAGGCCACAGTGTGGGCCCACAGGTGGAAAAGAGCTGGAAGGCCACAATGTGGCCCTGTAGGTGGAGAAGAGCTGGAAGGCCGCAGTGTGGCCCTGCAGGTGGAGAAGAGCTAGAAGGCCATAGTGTGGGCCTGCGGGTGGAGAAGAGCTGGAAGGCCACACTGCGGCCCTGCAGGTGGAGAAGAGCTGGAAGGCCGCACTGTGGCCCTGCAGGTGGAGAAGAGCTGGAAGGCCGCAGTGCAGCCCTGCAGGCAGGGCCCCCCAGGACTCACGCGCTGGGCCGCAGGTCCGGCAGGGCCCTGTCCAGGGGGAGGCGGTCGCTCAGGTAGGCGTTGTAGCCGTAGTACTGGAACTGCTTCAGGGCCAGCCGCCGGTTCTCAGGGCTCAGCTCCTGCCCCCAGTGAGCAAAGAGAGATGAGTCCGTGAACGCTTCTGCAGGGTTGTCTTCCAATTTTGGTGGAGCTTCTACAAGAGACAAAGACAAAAAGAAACATTAAGGATCTGCTATTTTAAGAAGTGTAACTTCAGCTCCACTTGCTGCCTGTAAATCTTCCCATGACATGCACTCACGTACTCTTGTGTCGGTGTAACTATCAGCACATAAGGCTCAAAATTTAACAGTCAAATAAAGTTAGGTAGAAACAATTCTTTTTTATCACAATCTGACTAAGGGCCAGGACTGATAAATCTGAACGAATTAAACTTCAGAAGGAGCTTTATCAGAAAGGAATGTTACTTTGCTTTTATATACTAAGATGAAATATTTAATTTCAGTCTGGATTATCTTGCTAGGAAACGACTGAAGTTTTGAAGGGGAAAGAAAGCATCTGTACATAGCGCACAAAATGGCTGCCAAAGTTTGTGTGTAAATTAAGTTCCTTAAAACTACACATTCAGCACAGAGAAAATTCACTGTACTAGGCATCCATGTTTAAGTAGCAAACAAATTTCAGTCATGCAATAACTTTATGCTCCAGTTTACCAATCCAGCCTATTTGAATTTTTAGTCCAAATTTAGGTGCATGCGATGATGCTACTGGGATCATCACTCTGTAATTTTTGCTTGATTAGAAAAGGTTTTCATTTCAGAAGGCCACGCCTCTGGCTGTTATGCCAAGCAGAGAGGAAAGATATACCTAGAACTCAATTTGAGAAGAGCCCCAGTACAATGAAATCACAGCATTCATTCTCGATGTTTAGTTGCACAGAAAGTCTGTTCAAGGTGTCTTGTGAGCTCTCTGTGACAGACACATCATCTAACCAAGAGAAGCCCTTGTTTCTGTAAACACTTTACAATCCACAGCACACCAGTAAAGCAAGATCAAATGCCTCCAATTTGTCAACATAATTGATAATTTACTCTGATTTGTCAACATAATCTAGAGCCACACACACAAAAATCTTTTTCTGGAATTATTATTTATCAGCAGTCACATTAACAGTGACCCAACCAAATGAAGAACTCTCCCTTCTAAAGGGCTGTACTTACAAACACAGAGACTTAGGAAAATTAAAGTGAATCTTCTGAAAATCTGTCAATTGTCCTCCTCAGCACCCAGAGCCACCTAAAGGCCTGAGAGTTGACTTAGCCTTTAGGTGGAAACACCCAAAGACAACAGTTTATGCACTAGCACAATATGCCATCAGAATCCTGACTCCCAAAGAATGCCTGGAAGCATCCTTTGATCTCCTACTAGAAAGAACGCAAAATGCAAAAACATAATTTGAGAAGACTAGGTTATTTGACTTGCTCAAGATGTTCTCCTTTTTCTTCCTGTCAACACTGACAGGGAACTAATGGTGCTTGCTTCCTACACCATGTTCCAACCTCAGTAAACATGAAATGTTTCTTTATTTATCAAAGTACTGTCTCCAAGCCTGAATTCGGGAATCAGCTCCAACTCTTCAAAGATGAAAGACAAACTAAACCCTCAGTCAAAGGAGAAAACTACTCTGACAGGCCCTGCTACCACACAGAAAAATGTCTGAGAGAGGAGCTTAGCAACTACACAAGTTGGACAAACTCAGATCATTTTAGAGGGTCCTAACTTGAAAAAGGCAGAATAGCATTTGAATACCACTTCAAAAATCACAGCAGCACGGAACGTCACAGATGTCTCTGTCTTTTCATGGATGAAGAGCCATCCCAGAAACAACTACCTTCACACATATATTGAATATATTGAATTTTATCTAATGATTTTGTGAGCAAGAGTATTTCCTGAAGTGATCTGTGAATCTCTTGCTGTTTTCTGGTTGAAGAAGTGCTCAGTAATCCAGGCTGTATCTCAGTTTAAGATTTTCCAGTAATGGATATCTGTGAATTTAGTTTACAAGCTCTACTAAACCACTTACCAAATGCAGCAATTTTTTTATACGCTAAGCAAACATGTTATTTCAATACATTGCTCTACAGGAAAAAAAAAAACATTAGCAGGAACTTTCAATTACAATTCCAATCCATGGAATTAAGCACGCATCTCTGATTACAAAGCCTTTCTTTCCTTTATTTGGCTGAAAACTCTTGGGGGAAGCAACTTTCTTCAGCCAGTCTCTTACAAGAGATAAAAACAATGATTACAGACCATCAGCTGCCTTTTGACTAGTCAACAAGTGCATTTGATGCCTTGTCCTCAGCAAACAGGTCATGGCCTGAGGTCTCACAGCCAGGCTTCCTTTCCCACTTGCTCCTGCAGCTGCAGAATGATGGCAGGGAGCAAAGGTGACCCACGAGCAGGACTGCCTGAAGCAACACCAGGTAGGCACATTCATCTGCTCAGTTAGCACCAAAAAGGAAAGACGAGTTCCATTTCTCCTCTGGGAAGAAAGCCTGCTACCTGCAGCACATCGCTGCACATGTTATCTGGAGGTCCTCCCTATATTAACTTAACACACCAGGCAAAGCTGTACCCAGACACGAGCCTGGTACTAACTCCTGGCAGACTGACTCCCTGCACTTAATTAGCAGCAGAGATTTATTACACAGGTGTCAGCTGGCTGCACACCTGGGCTAAAGTCTTCTTCCAGAAGACTGGCTGGTCGTGGCATCAGCCTGGAGTTGGTCACACACTGCTTACCTGAGCCAAAAACCCCACAGTTTGTTTTCCAAAATCATCTGTGTCTCTTCAGCTCATACATTTCCTAGTTATGCAATTAATGTTTATATAAATCCATTGCTTCATCTGATCTTTGTGACCAGCTGCCAAGACAGAAATTCACTCTCCTCTTCCTACTGCTCATTGTACAAAGTAAGTCAGAGACACCAAATCAAAAGACACCACTGAGATAATAAGGGATAGACATTTTGTTGTCTGATTCCTGCTTTGTTCCATGATCTCTGAAAAAAGCAAATCTTTCATTTATTACAAATTAACGCAATCAATGAATAACTTTGATTTAATCTCCATGAAACCCTTTGAAACTCATTAAGAGAGACCCAATTTTTTAGCTCCATTCAGATTTCAACATTTCTTCCTAAGAAAAGTTACCTTGAACAGGTTCACAATTAAGAGAAAGGATCAAGGCAGAAAGGGCTGCAAAAAAGAGTTGCAGAGGCAGATTCAGCCAGGCTGTTTGTTCTCACAAGTACCTACGTTTCATTTTGGTTCTATCCCTTATTTGACTGCAGGTCTATTCACAAAAGCAGCAGTGTTTCACATCAAAGCTCTGCCACTGTGAAAACGCCTTCCAAGGAAACAGAACTGCTTCACAAAGCCTGCAGTGTAGCCTTATCTGCTGATTTCATTAAGTGGCAGTAACAAGAAGGCAGATAGAGTAAGTCAGCACAACCACCCTGCCTGAGAAAATACCCTTATATCAGCTAAAGACATCAATACCTGCACTAAATGATCCATGCTCAGGTGGAACAGGCTGCTCACAAAAAGAACAATGAGCTGGAAATGATGCCAGAGAGCAGGAGGAAAGGCTTTGATCATGTTCTCCAGTGCCTGACCCTGTGATTTCCCAGCCCAGAGAGGAAGGAACAGGCCATGATTACAGAGGTGATGCCACAGTTCTGCCTTGCCTCACCGTGCAAGGTGGACTCATGATGTGCATCTAAGACTATCATTAAAGGCAAAACAAAGCTCAGCTCTCTCATGAGGCCTAATGGCCTCAAACTCTGGCTCCCAGCACTCAAAAGATCTATATTCTATTTCCTGCAGGCAGTAGCCTTCCAGCTTTCTATGGAAGGAAGGGTCTTTTCATCCTTTTCCTCTCCAGGTGCCCTTCATCTGTCAGGCAATCCATACCCTCTTGCCAGAGGCCATTCGGTGTGACAGGTAAAAATCCCAGACTGGCATTGGATCACAGAGCCATTATACAGTGTTTGCAAGAGGGAAAACTTCACCTAAACTTTGTCCCACAGCAAGATACACAGAGGAAAATCCCACTTTTAAAATCTATTGCAATTCATGAAAACACTTTATCAGCATTCTCAAAAATTGCAGTTTGACAATTCCTGTCTTGCAAGGCTGCTCCCATGCAGGACCCTGCTATAAATCCTGGATCAGATGAGTGAACCTCTAAATGAAAACATCCTTGTTTGCATGGTGTGATGAAACACTGACAAGCAACAGCAGAAGCAGCTCACCAAGATGCACCACTGCATCAGCCATGGAGAAAAGTACACTCAGAAGACAAAAATTGAAAGTTACAGTAACAGATCCTCCCTCAAAGAAGTTACTTTACTTATTCTATCACCTCCCAAAAAAATCACAATACTGCTGGCAAGGTGTCAACATCAATATAACTTTGTGCTAAAAAGTGAACTTCACTGTTTTGAATATTCAAGTTAAGTTAATTCCTCTTGGCACTCTATTCTTGTCCCCAAAGAAATGACTTCAGCAGAAGTGCTCCTAGGAAAAAATGCAGTATCTAAGTGGGTTAAATCCTGCTACTGCTGCTTACTTACAGCTTAGTAAATCATACTGAAGTTGCCAGGGCTCCTCAGAGAGACTGACAGAGCCTGTCAGACTCTGTCTGCACGGATGACAGAGCAGCAGAGCCCTAATCTTAAGAAAAAATAAACCTGATGCAAACTCCATACAAAACACACAACCACCCTGAGAGGATTCAGCTCCATATCCAGTCTTTGCACACCCCAGCACACTCTGTAGTTAGTGCAAACAGATCAGACAGGGAATGGGGAAAAACCCCAACAAAAGAAAGGTGATCCTCTCCTCAACAGCTGTCAAGGAATATGATAACACTATGAATAGTATACAATCAGACAAAACTTTAAGGATTAAACTGTGTATGATGCCACATATAGAAGGAAATGCTAAAACTGTCTCAATTTTAAAATTTTTTAGAACTTGAAACACAGTTTTTATATGTTATTAATTTACATGCTACCTTTACTGCATTTTAAGCAGCCAGTACACATACACAATGGTATAAGCTATTAGCATACTACTAACATATATTTTCATTTGTTTCTGTTTGGAGATTTTTCTGATAAATAATCCCATGTTTATTGTGCATCTTAGGGTGGAAATTCAGTCTGGTTCTGCAGCTTAGTGTAGGTGTAGAAGAAGGGATTACAACTGACCTCAGCTGATCAATCACAGTTGTACTAATTACCAAAGAAGAAGAACAGCCTTGCTCTGAATGGGTCAGCTGTGACTAATAAAGGTAAGTGTGATAAAAGGGGTGGGTGGGCTGCTCAGGGAGAGCCTGGAGGAAGAAGGAACGATCCAGAGAGACACACAAGAGGAATGAAGCATGGAAGAGAGTTGCTGCTGCTTCAGAAGCTCTGCTGTGAGGCCAGGCTGGGTCTGATGGAGCTGGAGCCTTCAGTCACAGTGGGGCTAGGTAAAAGCCTGTGGTCAGAGGCAGCAAGGAAATATTGCAGTAATATTCCAGCAGGAATAGCCAGCAGTCAGGGTGTGTCAGAAACACCAACAGCAGGAGCTTGCTGTAGTCACAGTCAGGATGGCTAAGCTGTAAAGATGAATAAACCAGGGCCCTTTCCACGTTGTTAAATGAGTCTGTATCTTGGCTCATTTCTACCCCTAACGAGAAGTCTGCTGCAACACTTGGCACCCAACAAGGACAGGCCTTCAGGCAGAGGAGGTGGATACTTCCTGCCCTGGCACACTCTCGTAACAGCTCCGAAAAAGTCATCACACAGAAGTCACTTAACACCGAAGAAAGGTCTGGGGATGACTCTCAAAACGTGCTCAGCACCAGAGGGCAGTGTAAGAAACAGGAAAATTTGGGTCTTAAGAGAAATCTGAGGAGTTTGAGACTTCTAAAGAACTTGGTAAAGAGCTCTCAGAACTGCAAACCGATAAACTACTAATTAACCAGCAAATTCCATTAGAGTGGTTATTTCCTAGGGGAAAGAAAAATGAAATCTTTATTCTGTTATTCAGTCAATGCTCAACTATTTGATGTGGGTGCACATAAACAACACTTTATAGGAATAAGGGCTCTATATTTCTTCTGTATGCACTCCATCTGGCCTCTTCTGATCTGAAAACACTATAAATCCTGGGCACTGTTGCTCCTACTAGATATGTTCTCACTACCAGCCTATTAAATTCCCCTTTAGCCATAACTGTGCCACGGATATGAACCGGGCCAGACAAGTCCATGCATCATTCTGGCAAAGTTAAAATAAAGTTACTGCAAGCCTGGACAACTTGAAAACAGAGTAAAGGCTCCTAATTGACTGGAATGGGATTATCTAAGGAAATACAAATTTCCAAGTACAACCCCCTTCCCCTCAGATGAAGACACAGAACTCTCTGACAGGTACCAATCCTGCACTTTTAAGGCTTTCTGTATCCATTGACATCAATATTTTGTCAGGGGCCAATTTTGTTTTCTCCAATGTGTAAAAGGCAGATTTTCAAAAAGCACACCATGAGGATATTAAATACTAAGGAGTAGCGAGTTCCAAGTCTTCAGACTTTCTAGAACACAATTTTCAGCTTGTCCTAAGCCATACCCCTCTGCATGCCTTGTACTTGGAAACCAGATGTTAAGACATTATTAATTCATTTCAAGCAACATCTAATTTCTGAACTACAGACCTCCAAGATAAAGAGTGGTCAGAATCATTATTTATTGACTATAACTTAAAGGATTACCTTTATTGACTATAACTTAAAGTTTCATTAAAAGAAGCAGGTTTTTAATGGCAAAGTTATTTTTCTCTTTTCAAATAATTCTGTACTTAAGGCATTAACTTTAATCTCTAGGCAAACATACCACAATTTTTGGAATAACAGTCTAAAAATACAATAATAATCTGCCAAAAACTGCCTGAAAATTGATTTGGTGAATTGATTCAGTAGTGGTACCCAAACCTCAGTATCACAAAGCACAGTGTACATGCCCTGAACCAGCAGGGGCACCCATAAAGGAAAGACAAGAATGAGATGGGCACAATTACCTCCCTAATTTTTCAGACAAGCAGAGTGACAGCCTTGTTTCAGTCAGTTCTAGTGAGGAGGAATAAACCCCCTGCAATGCTGATGAGATCAGATTGTTAAGGAAAATGCTAAACCAATTTCAGCCAATAATCTCTGATCTGTGCAGTTTTGTGAGAATTACTGCACTGCCCTAATATGTTTCCTGTCTTGGAGGAATAAGACATGTTATCATCACACCTAACTGCTATTCTTTTAATTAAATGTGATAATATTTTCAAAATGTCCAGGAAATTTTGTGATGGTGAACCCTGTACAAAGGAAAAGAAGGTACAAATTAAACCCCAATTTTGCAAAGCCAACAGTTTTTCATTAGGTCCATTGATTACACTGAGTATTTTTCCCATGTAAGATTGGAAGACAACAGAATTTCACAGATGAGAGACCAGTTTGCATCCTGGAAACAGAGCTGTGCCAAAAATTGAGATTGCTTCTACTTGATGCTGAGGCACAAAGCTGAATTTCTAATGACAACTTTCCTCACTTCCTTATCACTGTGAAAGAAATAAGTGGAAACAGAGGAGATCTACATATAAAGCTCAGTTTGCAAGGGCAACAGAATGAACCAGGCTCCACATTAGGGCTTGGGGTCTGAGACCTCTCAAAGACAGCACAGGGAGTCCTCTGCAAGACAGAAGATAAGAAGGTTCAGAATATTCCACTGATTCTAACTGCACGTGTTCCTAAATTTAGGCATCTGCTGATGGGCTTACTAAAAAAGGAAACTCATCTGCATTTAATGAATAGCAGAGCATTTTTTTCTCGGGGATTAGCGGCGTTTGCATCAGTGCAGCTGAGAGGCTTTAAAAGCTCCGTGTGTTTTATGTCATACACCCAAATCTGTGTCACCTGGAGCAAACATGAAAGGCATTTAACTGTTTTGAAAACCATTCTGCCAGGAGCTGTCAGGCTGTGACACAGCTAATCAGTCATATACATACAGCTTTTCTTTTTACACAGAGCTGAGCAGTCACACCAAAAGTAAAGTTCACACAAGGAAACAGAACTAACTCCCTTCCACAGTCACCCAACTCAAAGCACTGAAAACAGGCTTCCTCTTTCAGTAATCACACAAACTGAGATTTTTCTCTGCTTGCCAGGCTGTACTGAGCTCCCTCAGATTAGTTCTACTTCAAAAACTTCCATTCCGTTCTTTCAGCCCTCTGAGGAATTTTGTTTGGCCACTTCTTGGCAAACACAGAAGTTTTAGAGAGCTACAGCTCCCTCACTCAAGACATCCTTGTCTTTTTTCCTAAGTGCTTCCAACATTAGATGTTGGAAGCTGCTCCACCCAGCACCTCATTACACACACACTTAGCTACGTGGGCCCCTGCTTAAAAAGCACTTCTCAAACACTTGCAGGCATTATTGCACAGCAGAGCTACTTCCCACTCCCAGGAATTTTCCTAAGCTACCCCAAGAGACAGAGATGAGTTTCAGTTTTAAAAGGAACCTGAAGGATTATGAAGAACAGGGCTGCTTTGAAGAGCCAGCATGCTCTTCTATAAAAGCATCTTCCATTCCCAGGTGCCACTGCCCTTGTCATGCTTAAAGCACTGGATGGAGACAAATGCAGCAGCAGGGAGCAGGTGTATTTTACAGGTTTGTAAACTACACTTCAATTAAAAATTAAAAAAAAAGTCAACTAAGCATAACCTAGCTTCTCCTCTTGGCAGAAAAACATGAATGACAAATTAAAAGCATTCTCCCGTCGTTGATACCAAGTAGATGATTTGTGCTGATGTTAAGATCAATAATGCACTGAGCCTATCAAGATGTCAAGAATTCTCCTTGCAATCAAATTAAGCTCCTTGGTTTCACAGGTATTTGGGTAAATGATGTGAGGTGATACTTTAGCTTAATTTTGGAAATAGGAGAGAGGACAGTGAGTCAAAAACATGCTGAAAGGAGACAACAAATCATGAGGACAAGCAGCAGCCTGTACCAACACAAGGCAAAGAGAAAGCTCTAGATGGCACCCAGCAAACACTTTGGTTTGCTATTTTTCTCAGCTCACTCCCTATCCTATGAGGAACTTGGAGAAATATCTATTACCTGAGAGTTTTCCTCTATTGTCTTAATTTAAGAACGGCAGGAAAAATGGCTTCAAACTTACAGCATTCTGCATTTCCTTTGCAAATTTAAAAAGCAGAATAACTTCAAAAAAATCTTTTTGAGATTGCATTAGGTAGACTGTTCCTCTGCTTCAGTGATGTGAAGAATGGGAACATCTGGCTAGCTGGTTATTGTTTTGTTTTTTGGGTTTTCTTGTCTGATTTTTTAAGTCATCATTGTCCAGTCAGAATTTTAATTTAAAAAAAGAAACAAGAAAACCCCAACAAAACAAGCCAAAAAATACCTCAAACCCAAAATACAGCTAGATTAGAGAATAAAACAAACTTAAAGCTAGAAATGGTTTTAAACAGAAATAAGAAGCAAGAGGAAAAATGAGGAAGCCAAGAAAAACTGGACTTACTGCCAAAATAGAAAACTAAATTAAAATAATGGAAAATTTAATTTATTATGCAAGATACAATAGGCAATTTAGTTAGTAATTTCTCATCAAAAGACTACAGATTTCCCTGCAGACCTCCGTGATTGAAAGGGTCAGAGATTCACAAATCAACCTCTTGCAAATGTGCTAAATCAACACAGAAAAAGAGAAGTAGAAACATCTTCGAATGTTTTAAATTTATTACCTCTCCTGCAACATAAACCAAAGTTATACTTTGGTAAAATTCAGACACATATTTCTTCTTCCTGTCCTCACCCCACACCTGATGATAAGCTTCTGGTAAACCCACAAAGCAAAAAGGATGAGAGGAAAAAAAGCTCCATCCCTTACTGGGCACATATTTTGGAGCTGTGCAAGAATTTCCTTGTATTTTTTTTAATAACCCTGTGTATCACACATCCTGAAGAGAAAAATCAACTTGCTCATTTTGTCTAAGATAAAAATCAAGACTCTTTGTTAAGAATGGTTCCAGCCCTCAGCAGCACAGCATCCCAATTTAATCCAGGTCAAAGGAGCACTCTGCCTCTTGCACTGCACCCACAGAACATCCCCATCTCACTGGGGTACCTCTGAGTCACTGTGTGCAGTGGTATCCATGGCAAAGCTGCTTAAGTCAGTGGGGACAAAGGAATTCCTACTGATTTCTGCCAGGTAAAGATCTAGGAGAGCATTTAAAATATTCTGCTAGAGGTAAAACTCTCGTCTAAGCTCAATTAAAATGGACAGGAGTAGAGGTTGCTTTATTTTTAAAAGCTGCAGAAGGATACCACGGCTACATTGCATGTGCATTAAACAGAGGAGAGCTCTTAGGGGATGGCTCACATACACATAATCCCAGAGACATGTGTACTAATCCTAGCTGCTCTGAACTGGAACAGAATTATCCAGGAGTGTTAGCAAACATCAGCAAAACATCAGCCTAAAAAAAAGGTTAATTAAAACAGATTTTCACCAGTTTTGTAGAATATCTTTAGTAGACAATCAGGGACTTTATTATTTATCATCATTACTTGTAGTAGAGACTATTTAGGATGGATACCAGAAGAATATATTCTGATAAAACAGCTGAGAATTGTGAGATATTCAATTTTGAGTTTATATAGTGCTTTTAGGAATTGTTAAGCAGGATACCAGATTTCATTAATCCCGAGGTCATGTCCAAAATGAGCAGTGGGTTTTTCATTTGCTCCACCTGCCCTGCAGGTGTTTGAAATCCACAGGGCTTGCAAATTAATTACTGATCACTCATTGGGGTGGGATGGGCTAATCAAACTCTATTTGAAAAAGAAAAGAATGAAAAATTCATTTTACCATAAGAGTCAGGACATTAACTGCACAGTAGCAGTGAAGGAAGAAGTTCTAGAAGCAGCCAGCTCTGAACAGGAGACTAAGGAGAAGCTGATGTCCCTTTGAAATAACTGTTCATTAATAAAACCAGTGATTTTCTATATTCAAAGTGCAAGTAATTTTCTCTAACAGCAAATGAAGTTTCTCAGCAGTTTGTTTCCAATTAATCTTTGCTCCTGGAGAAAAGCTGCCCTTTAATCCTTTGACACTTAAACACAGCTGGCAGTCAAGTAAAGGTAACGGCAGTAAAGGCTCCAGAAATTTTGTAAACAAATCCTAGCTTGAGGCAATGTCAGAGAATTAAATGTTTTACCTGGAAAATGGGATATGGAATATTTTCATCCCATAAAAAGAAATAATTATGAGATTAATTGAAGCAAATTAGAAAGCAGGAGGGGATTTTTCTGGCAGGAGAACTAAGGCTCATTGCCTTAGTGCTAACAAACAACTCCAAACCTAAGCCAGAAGATATTTTCCCAACCCCCATAGTGCTACTTCATGTCCCTGGTGAAGAGGATTTGGTAAGCCTGCTGAGGAGGCACAGCTTCTTCCAGGAGCAGAGCCACAATTTGCCTGGAATTTTGTAACACCTCTACTTCCCTGTCCACCTGACTAAAATGCACCTACTCAATCTCTTTCCCTGTTTAGCCAATGGTCATTGTGTGAAAGAGGTCAGCAGGTACACAGGAGTTGGAGAGTTAACTCCCAAGTTGCTTTTGCATTTTAAGTTCACTTACCAGAAAAATATATAATTTGCATATTAAGAGCTTAACGCTCCCAGCAAGTTTTGGCTGGGTTACCCAGGGCCAAAAAGCTTGCCAATGCTTATTGAAACACTCCTGAAAGGAACAGACACTGATACCAAGGGAACTCCTACACTAGCTGGGCTCCATCCTGGTTTTGGAAGAGCATCCTGCTAAAAGGTTCAGCAGAGCAGTGTTCCTGACTGTTATCAGCATCTCCCTGCAGCTGCATCTCTGCCAATGTAGGAGTCTAAAAAACACATGCAAGGAAACACTGATGAGATCTTGCTCATCCGTTCTGATTTACATGAGAGTAGGCTGATCAGAATCAGAGAATTGAGAATCTTCTATGGTTTCTTCTCCAATAACTGTTCTTACAGAAAGTTCTGTCCCTTCAGACATTTGCATTGATAACACTTTGTTAATGCCCTTTCCTGCCAAAGACCTAGCAAGCTGTGAAGGAAAGGCTGTCTGTTTTTCCATCACCACTTTTTTGGCTTCATTTACCACCAGGTTCTCCAGTTCTCCAATACTCCAAGAAGTGGAACCACAGATACCAGATTTCCACTCATTTAGGTCCTCAGCATCACCTGGAGTCAGTGGAAGATTTGTCATTGGTATTTTCCTGTGTACTCTCCAGTTTAATTTTACACAGTCTTCATCAGCCAAACTGTCCACAGCCAGCAGCACATCCTCTGGCCTCCCGTGGAGGGTGATGGTTGAATTGGGAACTTAGACTGAGACTTAGACTACTTTTCTCCTCTTGCTGCTCACAGTAGCCTTCCACAGTGGTAAAGGAAAAAAGAAGATTTCATTTTCTTCCTAAAATAATTCCTTGATTATCTCTGCACAGCTGAGCTCTCGTAGAAAAGCCAGTTTTCCCCATGGATCTCATTTTGCCATTGTAAAACAGGAACAGCAACACATCCCCTGCCCTGCAGGAGTATTAAAACAAAGCTACACTTCAGAGCTGCTCAGAACCAGCCATCACTGAAATGCTTACAAAACCAATAAAAATCTTCTTTCTTCTCATCAGCAAAGACATTAAGATCAGCCACTTTTCCCAAATTCCCCTGAATCAGCAGACAGGCTGCCCCAGTGCTCAGTGGCTCACTGTCCCACTGGAAGTTAATCCTGACAATGCTGGTTCTGCTGTTTCCAAACCACCAGGCTCCAACACTGCCTGCATTACAAGGAGCAGATGTTTATGTTACAATTTAATTTCCTTTACTAGCATCAGAGGATTGGTTTTGTGCGTAAGG
Source organism: Leucosticte australis (assembly GCA_025504685.1). NCBI lineage: Eukaryota > Metazoa > Chordata > Aves > Passeriformes > Fringillidae > Leucosticte > Leucosticte australis. The sequence continues at coordinate 991,729 of JANIJU010003064.1, read as the reverse complement.
AGATTTACTAGATTTTTCCAACCTGTTAGGAGTGTGGCTTTTGAGGAATATTGGATATTTCAGTAGCACCATTTTCCCTGCAAAGAGTCACGTGGACTCAGATACTCGTTGTGGTACAGCCTGGTAAAACTTTGGTTCTGTGAACAGCTATTGTTACCAAGAGGATTTCCATTCCCAAGTGACCTCATCATACAGCAGGTCAGAATATACTGCAGGCAAATAATTTTGTTCAGGCAAAATTCCTCCTTTAAACTGTATCTTTTAGCCCTAACAACACTTCTTTGCTTAATTACACAGCCTGCTTTACCCCTCTCTTTTCCCATTCCTATTTTTGTTTTTTCTTGCTCAGAGGTATGCAAACCATCTGTGCAGTTAGCATGGTCTAATGACTCTCTGCAAATCTGTTCCCTGAAAGTGACTCCACCAAAGCTGGGAGACCAAACAGTAAACAGTGCCAGCTACTAAGTGTTATGATTTATTCTTATGATGCTAGAGCATTCAAACCTTCTCTGAAGTGTTCCTGAAAAGATACTTACATTTTATTCTCATAGCACTTGCACAGTGTAGAAGCAATTGAAGTGTTTGGGATAATCAGAGAAACTCCAGGGAATTTACACGCTCCATTTACACGTAGAGGAACATTCCAGAGTCAAAAGATACATCCTTGGCCCACAAAACACCAAAGCATGTTAATAGAGTCTCTGAAAATGTCTGTCTTCAAATTTTCACACTGTTTTCTCTTAGATTGTATTTTGGGAATCTGGTTTAGAGATTTACATTAAATTCTTCTCGTTATTTTTTAAAATCAAATTAGTAAATGTACAAGGATATCCCTAAGTGAGATGCTACTTGGACAGTCACACCACCAGCCAGAACTTTAGTAAACAACACTAATGACACTACAGGAGAAACACTGACATAACCTGACTTGGAATACTACTGATGTAAAGAACATGTGCAGCTTTTCAACCACAAACAAGGGCTGCAGCTGGAGCAAAGACATACTTTTGACCAAAGCCAAAAGCTGTCCCATAAAAAGAGCCCCCTTTTCCACGTTTTGGGAGGAAAAAAAACCCTAATTTAAATACACTCAACAGAATCATAAGAGTTTCTTATTAAAGGTATTTTCTTCTGGTAGATCTCACATGCTGATGCTCACAGCTTCCAACACTTCAAAAAAGCCATGTTCTATAAATCTTCAAACTCCTTTAAAACTTCTATTTCTGATTATTAAGGTTCATCTCAGCATAACCCTGAGAATGAGGATATCCCTTAATATATTTCTTACAATACATTTTTGCCATGGTAGGGAACAGTAGAAGCAGAGGACAGGTAAGAGCAAGAAGAGGAAGTGTTGTATTTATGAGGTGCCCCGTGGCAGGGAGGAATGATGGATCTGACTCCACGTGCTCAGAAGGCTGATTTATTATTTTATGATCTATATTATATTAAAGAATGCTAAACTAAACTATACTAAAGAATACAGAAAGGATACTTACAGAAGGCTAAAAAGATAATAATAAAAACTTGTGATTCTTTCCAGAGCCCCGACACAGCCTGGCCCCAACTGGCCAAAGAGTGAAAACAATTCACTGAAACAATCACCTGTGGGTAAACAATCTCCAAACACATTCCAAAGCAGCAAAACACAGGAAAAGCAAACGAGATAATATTGTTTTCCTTTTTCTCTGAGGCTTCTCAGCTTCCCAGGAGAAGAATCCTGGGCAAAGAGGATTTTTCAGAAATATGACAGTGACAAGGAAACACTTTCATTACATTCCCTCCAACCAGCAATGCAGAGCTGCTGTGTGAAAGCAGTACATTATGCAGGGGGGGAAAAGTCAATGTAAATCTCTTTTCTCTTGGAATAAAAGGACACTTTACATACCAGTTTTGCTCCTTCTTGTGTTTCCTGCAATGACTACTCAGATCTTCCTACTGGGAACCAACTCAGCCCTTGCTAATGTTTAATTTAGATACTAATTTCTAAACCACACTTCTGAAGAAATGTTCCTTAATGGAGAAGATAAAACATAAAGGAACATTGAAACAGTAATTCCAACGTTGTTTTAACATTTAAGGAAACTGAGTTATTCTTTCATGAGTATCAGTTAAATGAACAGCTTTATATAAAATATATTCAAACTACAGGACTTACAAAATTATATCTTTTCAAGAGGTAAGAAGACATACTGACAGAAGAAAACAGCACTGCAAACTAGGGAGGGATAACCCAAAACTTTGTTTCACTTGTGACAGGCTGATGGATGATTGTGCCTTGCCAATGCTTAACTGGATTTCTAAGGTCTAACTTTTAACATCATCATCTGTCTTTTAGCCATACTTGACAAAGAAAATTAATTCATTTGGATTTAGGCAAGCTTCTTCACAGAATTTCAATGTATAAACAGAGAATTCTATTTTTAAATTTAATATTTCCCATTAGAAAAGAACAGGAGAGTGGGGAATGAGATTTTGTCCTATTTGTCACATAATTCCATTTGATGTCATTCCTCTTTCAGTGATTTCTATCTGCATAATTTAATAGTTCATTAACATACTACAGCCACTGAATCTCAAACAGCTGGTAATGATCATATTTCAGCATCTGTTAGCACCCACTTGCTAAGATCTTATTCTTCCCATCTTCCATCTGAACCACCTCCAGCAGATTGGGGGGGGAAAAGTGTTATTAAAATTAAAACAGCAGGGCAGAAGATTTGCACTGTGAAAAGCAACACCCCAAATTTCCAGGAGGATGTTTCCAACCAACATAAATAGGTTTCTGTGCAGCTTTCAGTAATACTTTCTATATGCATTATTTAAAAACAACCATGCAGGTTAAATTGCTGGGGCTTTTTTCTTCTCATGTTTTCAAATATTAAAAGAGTGTCTTTTCCTGTAAGGGAAATAGCTCTGTGCATCTAAAATCATTAGTATTTCTTTTATCTCAGATGCTGCCCAGGTCATACTCTAAGTACTAAATAAAAACAGTATTTACATTGGAGCCAAGAGTATAAGCACAGTTAACTGGGCATGAAAACCCACATGGATACCTCAGCCAGGAAATCAAGCTGCATTTTCTGTCCCCCCTCCCCATCTCATTTTCCTCCTCTTCTTCCTCAGAGCAGTTTCCAAAGAAGTCAGTGTTAGAAGCTGAAATATTTATCCTGTCAGACTGTGAAAAACTAGCTTTGGAGGACTGAAGAGCCCACAAGGACATCTGCAATTTCCTTGTAATTGCTGTTGATTCTCCATGATAAATCCAGGCAAAGTCAGGACTCTTTCCAAGGTCAGGGAGGCCACTGTACATTATTATTAAGATTAATGCCTATTTACACAAAGTCATATCTGATAATTTATTCCCTCAGATCAAGAAAGCAAATTACTCTGTAGCTGATAAAAAAACTCCCTAAAATATCTGCAATTTCTGTTTTCACAAAGAAGAACCTGACCCTCAGTCTTCATCTTAGCAACAAAAACAAAATCACGAGGGCCACGTGAATCTCCAGTTTCCATTTAAATAGTCTTTGATATGCAAACTCACAATTTTCACAGCTTATTTTGTATTCAGTGCCTAATGAAAAGTTGACTCAGATACATTTTCCCATAGCAGTCACAGAATATTGGGGTTTTTTGGTTAAAAGCTGTTTCTCAGAATCACAGAACATTTCATCTCACGCTGGAAGAGACCCAGAAGGATCACCAAGCCCAAGTCCCTGCTCCTGGCACGACTCTTAGAACTAAACCTGACTGAGAGCCTTGTCCAGGTGCTCCCTGAGCTGTGGCAGGCCTGGTGCCATGACCTCTTTCCCTGGGAAGCCTGTCCCAGTGCCCAAGCCCTGTGCTGAGCTTGCAGAAAGTGACACTGCAGACGCGCAGCCTGCAATTCCGCACACGCGCAGCTTGCAATTCCGCACGCCCGTGAGTCTGTGACATGTAGAGAAATGTGGCCATCATCCTGCCTCTCCTAATCCTACAGGCTGCCATGACCTAAGGAATGGCACCTTCTGGGTCACTCATGCTTCCATCAGCACCGAACATCAGCTCCTTCTGAACGTGTGTACAAAAGGAACTCGGAAGGTATCGGGGAGCTCCTTCTGAGCAAGGGAACTGTTGTAACCAAGACACTGGAGAAAAAAAGATATGGGTGAGAGCCACAAGAAATATTGGGGCTTATTACAGAAGGAAAAAAAAAAAATCTCCATTTTTAAGGGTACATGTATTGGAAGCCTATTATATACCAATTTAAACACATTAATTTATGCCTTACTAATTAAGTATATCATAATCTATCATGGTATTCTAATACTTCAGAAAATGTTGCTAGCTACATTTAAAAAATGTTATTTGGAATAGTAAAGGGTAGATACAGCAGTGCATTCCCACAATTTCTACAAGGAAAACATCTTTCTAATCAGTTAAAATTCATTGAAGTAAATATATTCATGCAAGCTTTTAGCTTATGCATAGATGAGATTAATTACTTGGATGAAAATTCAAAAACTTTTAGAAAGATCATTACTCTTTCTGTGAAATTAAATACCAAACTGTTCTCTTAATAAATGTAAGTCTTCACGAAAAGCCAATGAGAAACTATTGAATGAGAATTTAGATTAGCCTGGAGAATTCTGTCTTGGAGTCAGGGAAGCCGTTTGCATTCCTAATGGCCACCAGCACTGTCAAGCTCAGTAGTTAAGGAGGGCAATCCAGCCTGGAAAGCCAACTGGTAACTCAGAAGCAGCAGCTTTTAAGTCAGGAATGCTCTCTGGTGACACACTACTGATAATGGCTTTTATGTCAAGGGCTAGGAGAGATTCAAAACAGCAAAAGAGAGAGATTTTATCTGCAAGGTTGGGCTATCAGATATGCTCAGCACTCCCCAGAATACAAAAGGAAACATTACTTGATTTTAGTAGCCACTGAGTGCAATTATTTATCCTCTACCTTACAAAAATTAAAGTAATTTCTAGAAAAAAAAGTATGAAAAGCATTTTCCATGGGTTTGACTATTCTATTTATGCTTCTTTTTAAGAGCCCATAAAGCAACTTGTGAAACCATGTTCCCCCATACTGAGCAACTTGGTGATGGTGCTGACACATCAGCTTACTAATTAGCACATACCCTCCAGTTGCAGCTATGCTTTGCTTCTTTTTAAAAGTCTTTGCCAACAGAAATCTTTCTATAGCTCTGTGATGTTCTTGATACACAGTTAAAACCTTTACCACATTTATTACCTATCCTGAAGGCAATTCATGACGACAGGCTTTCCAAGGAGCATTAATGTTAATTGATATTGCTCAAGCCCAACTCTGACGAGAAAATTTTACTTGATGGACATGAAAAAAAAAAGTTTGATACTGTTTTCAAGCTTTGACATGGTAATTAGTGAGCAAAGCTCTGCTACACAAGTTATGTTGTTACTTTCCTGTAGTTTCCTTTCCAAAAGCAGAAAAGCTGCTTTTGTTGTCCTGACATTTCAGTGAAAAGTTCTCCCATTTTCTCCCCAGCTCTGAATATGTTAGTAAGAAGCCTGTTCCCCCGCCATGTACTACAGAAACCTCATCCCACTGATCCCACAGCTACTCTTCAGTTTGCAGATGTGCTTTACAGTCACAATATTTGTTTTTAAACTCCCTTCTCCTCCCATCTGAACTTCTGTCCTCCACCTGAAGCTCATCTCTTTACAAACACTGTTCTGCCAACAATCCTCTCTGGGGCACATATCACTATTTAGACTGGCTTTCTCATGGTTCTTCTTGATTCTCCTGTCAGGTTTCCAGTCTCCTTTGGAATGAAGCCTGTTCTCTCTGAGGAGATCAGGATCTCATTTTGGTACCTGTACCTGTTTGTACATCACTCAAAACCACAGCGGATGTAATTTATCTGGAAAGAGTCAGGGGAGATTTCACAAAAACAACACAGGAAGATGATAAATCCTTTGTTCCCAGGACAAAGGGACTCTCAGGCTAATCCAGCTTAGAGATCATTTTAGGTCAAAGAGAAGCCAAGACTCCAAATTAAGGCAGAGAGACACACTGGCTTCTCTTTCCCTTCAGGCTCTGTCTCCTGCAAGTGCTGTATCCCCCAAGGAAGCACCAGAGAAAAACAGCTCTGCTGGGGGTGGTGGGCTCAGTTCTTTTGCAGATTCCTGCCATCTGCAGCTCCTCCTTCCAGGAACAGGAGTGCCTTAACCTGCACTGCACCATGAGGACAGGAGTGCCAGGGTGATGCCAGGGTCCCAGCTCTGCCCAGCTTACCAGAACATTTTGTTCTCACACGTGGACAGAGCTTTCAGGGTACCATTCTGGAAACAGTGCAGCTCGTTAAAATTCTCTGCCAAATCCTGCAGGACATGCCAAACAAGACCCAGTATTGAATAAAATGCACTGTTAAGAGCACTTGGTTGCATTTTATGAGCCCAGCTATCAATTGTGCTTACTTGCAAAAAGTTTTAAAATGTACTACTTTTACTGATTCAGAAGATGGGAAATGATCCATATTTTATTATCTGCTTACATATTTGCATAGCCATCACTCTGGCTAGCAAACAAAAGCTTTCAAGAAGGTACTATCCAAGCAAAAAAAAGACCAACAAGCTGAGGAGAAGTGACAGCAGGATGAAGTTATTTTCCACGAGATACACCTGGCTCTCGAAGCTGATCACATCAATTTGGCAGATGGGTGGAAGAAGCAGCCAATGCAGACAGATAACCTATTACCTCTTCCAAAGAATCTTGAAGGTCAACCAAATACCCACAGTGATTCTGAGGTGTTGTGATAGCTGGGTAATCCTCCTCCAGGGAGCAACAGCAGTGAGCACAGCAGCAGGAGGTCCTGGCACAAGCAGTTAACAAGCAGCCTTGTTTTCAGAGGAGATCACTAATTGACAGCAATGCAACCTGTGTTAGTCAGATTTGCTGGGTTGCATTCAGTCTGTAATCCTTTCAGCCACAATCCATCCATAATAATAAAGCAAGTTTAGTGCTTTACCAAAACGTTTCCACTTTCACACACAAAGCTGAAATCCCTCATTAGCTGTGCCATTATTAAACCCTCACTGTTCAGTGACTTGTCAGGAATGCATTTTGGCAAGTGCTCTAAGGAGCAACAGATTCCAATGCTCTCTCACAGTCTCAAGCATCAGGACAGATGTTCTTAGTTTCTCTTCATCACCTGCTACCTCTGTACAGCTGAGCTGCACTTGTGCTCCTAATGACACCCACTGGGAGCTGGGAATGCACAGCCTCAGCCAGTGTTCCCTACAGCAAAACATTGATTTTCCACTTCAGGCAATAGCAGCAGGTTGCCTCAGCTTCTTGCCCAGTTTCATCTTCAGCAAGACATTTGCATCTTTACAGTTATTAACCTCATCACTCCATGGTACAAAGTACCACTTTATTTTTATTTGTCATAGAAATCTCTCTGTGTCTCTAATATTTTGCTTATGGTTCTTTAGTGGTTAAAGCATCATCGATCAGGTGCTCAGATAAAGAAAAAGAGCTCTTCATTCTTTTCAAGATTTATTGCTTAAAACTACAGGTATGTTTGGCATGTGAGTCCCACACTCTAAGTGATCAAAACACAGAAGTGTCATCAGCCTCAAGCAGTACAAAAAGTCTTCCAAAAAAATGAAGTCTGCAGTTGCTGCTGAACTGGCTCATAATTAGCACGTGGCACTGGCATTAAGGCAATAAATTTAAATCCTATAAATAAAAAACACCTTTAATATGGTCTAGAAGAGGGACTTTTTGAATTTTTTTTTTCTTGTTCCTATTATTTATGATGAAACACTAGCCTGGGACCAGAAATAGAGAAAAAATGCTGAAAGAGTAAATGAGATACAGCAACTGAAATGAAAGAGCCTCAAGCATAATGCAGCAGTACCTAGCCAAAAGCTCTCCTCTCAGCCTGCTGGACTCTGCAAGGCTGTCAAAGCAAAATTTAACACCTGGAAGAAAAATCCAGGAGCACCCACCATACTTGATAATCAGTTTTTTAGTAGAGAAATGTGTATTTATACGTTTTTTGTAAATGCTGGATTTGTTTAAACATTGTCAGCTGTAGTTTTCAGAAGATCAAATGGAATAATAATAAAAGAAACCCTCAAGAAAGAGGATTACCATCATCACAGAGAGTTTACAAAATGGAAAGCGGGCTGTGAGTAGAGGAGGTTATAAATTTTACAGTGTTTTTTGATTTTTCACACTGAAGAATAACCTCAATCAGATGCCTTGCCTGCAAGGAGCAGAAACTCTGGCTCTGCTTCTTGACAGCCACAGATGCTGATGGGCAGCCCCAGCTCAGCAAGCCTTCCTACAAATGGATTTCTGCAGTATTGACCCAGCCACTGCATCTCCGAGCTCCATCCTCTCCCAGGCTCCCTGGCCTTGGCCAGCAAATGCTGAGCTTGCTCCTGCACCCCTGAAAATCCCTCCTCAGCCAGCCTCAGAGCTAGCACAGTGCTGTTTGTCACACTGAAGTGGGATTCCAGTCCCACTCGTGCCACAGCTGTGCCCTCCCCACCCTCACTTCTCAAAATGCCTCCCCAGCTATGACAAACACATCTTTTTTTAAACCTCTCAGTATCCAAAGCATAACATTTAAATACCTTCCCATCCCCAGGTGAACACACAGAATTCTCTGCTGTGATTTTTCCAGACCATACCACAGAAATGGCACTCTGAGTGCTCTTCTAACAAGGGGGTTTTGCTTAATAAGGAGCACATTACACACACAGCCTTGCATTCTGCTCCAGCTCTGCTCCACCCAGGCCTCTGGGGTCAAGAAGAAAAACACCTGTGAAGCATGACAGATTTAATATATGCCCCTTCCCAAAGCAGTTTGTTTTCAAAACAGATCAACACTCTAAAATAACAAATGTAGGACGAAGCTTGGAGAAATGCCTCTGAAATCTGAGCAGCTCAGAAGGTGCTTCCATTGTCTCCCTACCTGTCTTTTTGGTTTTTAATAACCATTCACAACTCCAGACACGTTGACAACTTATTGAAAAGGATTTTTCTTCATAGAAGTTCTCATCACCAACTGTGTACCATCTTTATTACACTGGTACTGACATTTAACACTCAATAAATCTGCAGCCCTTCAGTGGGGCTCTGCCTGACAGTTCAACTCAGACTTCTTCTTTTCCTTTGATACTTGAGGTTTTCCAGGGACCAGGAGTTAGTTCCAAATCTGGCACTTCATTATCATGCAAGCCACTTTCTTCTACTCCTTCCCACTGGCAAGATGAAGCAAGAAGAAAGGGCAGGGGGGAAAAATAAAATTCCTAAGGGTCCTTCACAAAATTTCACAGCTGTTTTTCTCTCAACACACAAAATCAAACTGAGCTGCAGTTTGTAACTTCCCCAAGAGCAATCCCTGCAAAGTGAGTGAGTAGTGGCAGCTCTCCCAGCTAAATCTTTTAAATCTTCAGGCCCGAGCTCATCCCGAGACTCGATGGGAAGGGGTCAGGGGATGCTGCTGAGTGACAGCTCTCTCTCAAAATGGGGTGATGTGAGAACTCCTCCGTCAGAAACTCCTGCACAGACTCAACCCAGTGGGGCAGGAAAGGCAAAGCACCAGCGCACAATGGCTGGGAGGGCTCTGAAAGAAAGGACTTCTACACTCCAGCTCAGAAACCTTTCACCCCAGGGGAACTGCTCAGATGTTTTCCAGCTGGCAGCAGGACTCCCTCAAGTAGAGGATTTCACAGGGGTTTGCAGCAGGGCTCAGGTGCAAAGCACTTTGAATTCACTGAGCTATGACAAAAAAGAGATTTTGGTTGACTCACCTGACCTGGGAGCACACAACTGTTTCCAGAAGACTTTTTTTTATTTATGTTACTGGTAAGAGCTGATAGAATTATGTCCCAGAAGCAATTCCCTTCAACTGTTTTTATTTTCTAAGTGTCAAAAATTAATTACAAGCAAGTGATTTGATCTGCAGCAGATTTCCAGAGAAGCCAAAGAGCACAGATGCCTGAAACAAGGCTCTGACCCCTTCAGGGGGCTGTCAAACCTCCCCATCTCTACAGGTTAATACAGTCATACAGAAGCTGCTAACTGGAAAACCACACTCGTGGGTTCTCATCTGCTGCAATCTGCCACTTCCCCAGCACCAGAAAGAGCCAAATTCCCAAGAATTCTACAGATGATGTGACCCCTGCACATCCCAGATGACACTGAATGAAGAGTGACATGTGACAGCCAGCATATTCCTTGGGTCAGCTTCCACTCCAGCCTGGAAATGGAGCACGTGGAGTGCTTCACATGCAGGCAATGTATGACACATGGCAAAACCCATTCCTGTTGGGTTTGGCTTTCTGTTTCTTACCAGTGTTTCCTTTAACCACAAACACTTAAATTGACAATTTCAGCTTTCCTTTAGAAAATAAAATTTCGACCGCTCTGACTGCAGAACAAATCTGCAAGTCCTAAAATGAGGTAAAAAATTTGAAATGCATCATGGAAACTCACTACTTTTAAATGATACCTTCCCTGGCCAATTTTGTGATTCAGGTATTTGAGTTAAAAATGCTTAGGCTTGATAATGCTGTATTTCTTAATTACAATATTTCATTTTGGCACACAACGTGCTTACACTTTAATATCAAATTTTCTTATAGGGTGTAAAGAAATAAAATTTAACTGTACTCCTTCCAGAAGCCACTTTTAGCTTTTAGCACAGTACTCAGCATGAATGTGCCATTACTGGGATGTGAAGCAGTCCCTTTCTTCCTTTGAGAGACTGTAATTCATTTTTTTAAACAAGAGCACGAAGGTAACAAACAATTTTCACGTGCTGCAAACATCACATGTTTTGTGATTTACTATTTACTATTTACATTTTGAGTATTTACTCATTTGTCCACGACAGGTTTGCTTCAAAGAAATGTTCCCAAACTTCAGTGTGTGTCTCCATAATTGCCTTGCTCCTCCCCAGCAGTGCCAGCCCTCTCTTTAGCCATATCTCCTACCTCAGGATAAGCACACAGGGCATCCTGTGGCAAGATCAAGGCTGGAACAACCTTTTTCTTCTCCCTGCCAGTCCTCATTTCAATTCAAACCTGTGTGCTCACAAAGCATTTGACAAGAACACAGCCCATTCTCCCACCTGGTTCTCTGCCCTCTGCGGGGCAGCGGGACAAACAGCTCCAGACACACAGGACAGACTGCCTTCTGCTAGAGACTCAGACACCACCTTGGCAAGTAAACCAAAGGCATCCCACTGGGTTTCAGCTTGGTACCAGACTCTCCCCAGCCTCCTGGTTTAAAGAGCTCCTTGTGGTGTGACACAGGGTCACCAGCGGCCAGCACTGACGAGAAGAAACGGCCTCAAGTTGGGCCACCGGAGATTCAGGTTGGCTATCAGGACAAAGAACCTCACTGAAAGAGTGGCTGAGCATCAGGACAAGCTCCCCAGGGAAGTGGGAGAGTCACCATCCCTGGAAGTGTTTAAAAACCAGGTGGACATGGCCCTTCAGAATGTGTTTGAGCGGGCACGGTGCTACTCTGACACAGGTTGGACCCAGGGCTCTTTCCCAGCCTTGATGATTCTACCATTCCCAATCTCAAACATTCCAACAGAACAGGATGTTTCACAGCACTCCAACCCCAGCAAAGGGAGCAGCCAACACCTGGCCTGAGAGGTAGAGAGCAGCTCTAAAGGCTGCCCAAGGCTCCAGCAATGTCTTTTTGAGAGCAGGCACACGAGATTCCAGCAGAGCCTGTAAACAAGGCAATATTTCACCCTGCTCTCCTTCTGACTCACAGCCATGAGCTCGCTCAGCAGCTCATGGTTTTTCTCTGGGTTCCACACAATGTGCCTTTCTTTTGCTTTCTGGACTAGATAAATTGGGGGGAAAGGTGGCCATTGCATAGCTAATGCAGAATCACATGCCATCACACAGCTCAGCTCAGGTTATGCAAAAATGCTTTACTCTGTTCATTTTCAGAGACAGAACTGGCCTTAAAACACAAGAGAAGATACCAAACCACTGTGATGACACACTGTTAATTAAGGGTTCATTTTAATTACCTTTCATTTTCCCTTATGAAAGAAAGGATCAGCAGATATATCTTTCAACAAAACCAAATAATTCTTCATTAAAAAAATCTTCCACGGATACTTTCCCAGCATATATAACAAGGCATTGTGGTGGATTTATATTTGAAGGATGGTAATCATAGGGATGAAAAGTGCAAATAGATATTTATTGACACTCCTCCTGGATAATAACATTATTTATTTTACTTGCTATCATGCAAGGGGATTTCTTAATGCTAAAATTCAACATTTTATCAAAAGAGTAAGATACTGGGTATATTCAAGTAATCAAAAAGTTTTCCTACAAAAGTCTAGAATTTCAACTACATACCTGGCAGTTCAGATTTCATTTTAACTCAGTTTTGATGCTCTCCACAGGATCACAGCCAAGTGCTAAATTTCATATTGCACACCCAGGTTTTTTGAGGCAGACTTCATAAGGAAATCCAGCACTGTCGATTTTTTAATTTTATACATTGTTACAGACTATGCAGCTTGGATTGGTTTTCCTGATTTGACTCCCCTCCCCAAGGACTACATAAATGAAACAAATCTTCAGGCTACATTTATGTTGCATCCCTTTTCCTTTTCTAAATGCCAAGTCTCTGATTAATTTGATTTTATCCAAAATGTGAACATGAAACACAAAGACCGTTTAATCCACCAGACACACACACAAAAAAGGTTTAAATAAAAAATAAATGTAAGCCATTAATACTCCTGAAGTGAAAGGCACATCTGTGGAGTTTCTTTTTTCATGCAATATTTAAAGCAGTCTAGGAAATAAATAAGCTGCTATTCTACCTGTAACTCTGGCCTAGCAGAAAATTTTAAATTATTCTAAGACAACAATGAGTCACCAGAAAGAGATAAATCTCTTGCTGAAATACATTCAGTCATGTCACTCTGTCAAGGGTGAATCCTGAGCTCTAGAAGTTACATTTTCCACAGTGCCAAAAAGATATTTAAACCTTCAACTAGAAGAATTGAAAAAGAAAGATCAGAAATTCAAAGTCTCATCCCACATGAGCACTTTGACTGCTGACTGGTTACCACTGGAAGAATCAACCTATTCTCCAGTCCCTTTTTAATGATAAATGGCAGAAACTCTTTGGAAGTCATTAAATGAAAAACTTTAAAATCCCTGAAAGCATCTGATAACGACAAAATTGACTTCTAGATAGCTCTGCTCGTACAATTAGCAATATTCAGAGGGAGGTGTGTTAGCAGATACCTCTATATCCATTTTAAAATAATGTTTAGCTCAGTGAAATAAATCTCTTTTTAATCAGCAATGCTTTAAAAGCTAAATTAGAGCCAGAGTATGTAATGAAGAGATAAAACTCTCTGAATAAGAATCAAAATTAATATAAAGAAATTAAGTTTAATTGCTTGAGGAGAGGGAACTATCTAACTTTATGAGATAGTTACAAAAGGCAAATCACAGTAGTTTCACAGAACTCTTGCTCAGAGCCTGCTTTTCTTCTAATCTCAAATTTTCTGAGGACCCAAAGCAGAATTTCTTTAAATTTTCAGGCAACACATAAAACCTGATCCCTCCAGGCCAGATTTGATAGAATTACTTAATTTAGCAATTATTACCTACTTTCCAAAGCACTGAAAACGCTGCTGCAGGGTGCTCATGAGTAGCATAAATCAATTTAGGAAGTCTGCTAAACACCAGCACCTTTCCAATTACCCAGGAGAAGCAGCAAGGCTCTCCCTGAAAGGTACACAAATATTCCTCTAAGCACACCATGACAGCCTAATTCTTTTTGTGTAATACAGGTCTAATGTATATCCATGGATGGCTGTTTCCAATTTATATTGGATATGTACTGCCTTGGTCCTTTGTCTTACTAAGTGTGAAAAATGTGTATTTTATGATTGGCTTTTTGCAAATATTAAAATGAATATTCTATGTGTTGTGTTAGAAAGTTGTGCTGTATTAATTTTCTTAAGCAGTGTGTTAAATATAGTTTCAGGTTATAACAAAATGTTAAAATAGAAACTGTGCTATGTAAGATACTTTTTTTAAAGAGAGGACTCACAGTGAGATAGCAGCCACAGGACACCTGAATCTTTCAGAGAAAGAGAATTTATTGCCCCATTATCAGAAGAAAAGAACTTCTTCCTGCCCCCTCAGCCAGAAGGACACTGTTAGAATTCAGAGGAAGAAGCTGGCACTGCCCAGCCAGAATCCTGTGTGTGAATGGAATTGATGCATCATGGATGAGGTGTATGAATATGCACCAGGCTGTTGCTTTTAAGGGTTAACCCTCTGTTAATGTGGGGCCTTTTTTGGGGCTTATTTTGCCCAGAAAGAGGCACCCAGACTGTCTGTAACTCTTTGTTTCTATTGTCTCATATTGTCCTAATCCAAACTGTCCAAATTATTATTACTCTAATTATATTGCTATTTTTATAACCATTTTATTATCATTAAACTTTTTAAAATTTTAAAAACAAGTGATTGGCGTTTTGTGTTGGATCATAGAGAATAACTGGATCCAAATCCCACTGAAAGCATCTGGGAATTTCTTAGGAGGTGCTGAGTCCTGAGAGCAATGCAAGGTGTGAGTGCACGAGCTCTCTTCAGGTAAAACCCCACCAGGTGCCAGCTCTGGATGCTCTGAATCACCAGCTGACACTTCCAGGCAGGATTTGTCACCAGTCACACCCTACAGAGCTCAGCTCCTCAGGCAAATTCTGAGTTGCACCCTGCAGCCCAGCTGTGAACCAGCACCCCGAACTTGAGATTCCATTCAATGAGATTCCATTCCATTCCATTTGAAAAATGAATTTCTATTCAGGCAGCCTGGGTGCTGCCTTTGCAGCTTAACACAGCAACAAGAAGAAGAAGAACAACAACAACAACAACAGCTCTTCCTGCGCTTTCTGAACGCACTGAGACTTCTTCTGCCAGCAGCTTCACAGCTGCCTGACCAAATAAATTTATCCAGAGCACAGTGCCATTGTCCAGAACTCACCCAGCCTTCTCACCAGCAGGGCAAGATCTCAGCCTCACAGCTCTGAGCACCATCACAAGCCAGCCCCACTTGCACTGGGTGAGACACCAAAGCACTGCCTGCAGTCTGAGAGAACATCCCCTCACAGAGCCAAACCCAAACTCCTGGGGAACACAGCTGGGAGAGAACTAAGGGAGTCTCACTGTCATTGCAGAAACTTAGACAGACTCTGCCATGGAACCAGCTGGACCTTAAATCCCAGCCAGAAAGAGGGGAGAAAGGAAGATACAGTGAGCACTCGAATGAATCAAGTGGCTGCATTCAGTTCTTCTAAAATTTAACTATTTTGCTGATGCATTGTTCACAGGGGTCCCAGGATGAGGGAAGAGATGAGAAAGTTGACTCCATGTTCAGAAGGCTTGGTTTATTATTTTATGATATATATTATGTTAAAACTATATTAAAAGAATAGAAGAAAGGATTTCAGCAGAAGGCTGGCTAGGAATAGAAAAGGAATGAATAACAAAGGTTTGTCTCTGACCGAGACTGTCTGGACAGCTGGACTGGGATTGGCCATTAATTAGAAACAACCAGGTGAGGCCAATCCCAGATCCACCTGGTGCATCCCACAGCAGCAGATAAGAATTGTTTACAGTTTGTTCCTGAGGCCTCTCAGCTTCTCAGGAGGGAAAATCCTAAGGAAAGGATTTTTCATAGAACATGTCGGTCACATTTTGCTTCAAAGGAATCTGTAATCTCAAGAAATCAGAGTATAAGGTGTTCTCAAAACCTTTCAGACAAAAAACCCCCTCATTTTCAGTCAGCATGAACAGTACAGATACATTAGTATGCATTAACCTTAAAGTATTGACAAAAGAAGAAAAGGGGAACAGATTTTCAAAACACTGCTTCTGTGATGAAGTAAATATTTATAAATTTATACCTGGAGAGACAGGTACTTTCACAAATTAATTTCTTTTCTATAGCTTTTGTTTCTCTGCATAATCACGTATTTATTTCATTAGTGGTTTTCCTTCTCCCATTTTGAATCTTTTTTTCTTTCTTCCTCCTCTTTCCCAAATGTCTAAACAAAAAGGGAGATTTCTCTACCACTTGAGAAAGAGACAATACTGGAATAAACTCCTGACAACATGAATTAAACTCATAGGTTATCTTTGACATATTTCTAGATAAAATATTAAAAAGCATAAGAAAAGTATCTGTGACCTGAAAAGGAAGGGAAAACACGAGAACTAAAATGAAGTTAAAACACGATTACTTCATTTTCTTTTCCCATAACCTCAGCAGATAATTGATATTACCAATTTAAAAGCTTAAAATTTTACATTTCCCTCTGTTTATTGCTGCAGAAATCCATTTGAAGGAGTCTGCCTGATTTTAAATAAAACACACAAAGTCTTGCCTTGGTTTTTTTTCCTGCAAGGAACTGGGGATATCTGTTACAGTAGCCCAAGGACTCCAAAACTTTCACCCAACTCTATTTCTGCCCAGCATCTAAATCCATGTGAGGAGATCCTCAGGAACTCTAACAATGAACAGCATGCCTGCCCCATGAAATACACTCACCAGTACTTGGGGCACTATGACCAGTTCACTGGAAAGATTGTTCATTTTGATTTCAAAACTGCAGCTCAAAACTCGATGAGAAAACTTCCAAACTTGCTTTCCTTCTTCCTCTATAATTCTGAAGAAATTAATTTGCACAAGTTTAAGACTCTTGATGATTCTGACCAAAGTACTCCACGTGATACACAGCACATGGTGAGAGTGTGCCAGGGTAACACAGCCCTGTGGGATCATCCAGGAAAGGAACAGGTGCCCCCAATTCACCTATTTATTGCTATTTTCCTGCCCAGAGAGCTGCATCAGTGCCAGGGCAGTGTAACCTGTGTCCTAGAGCTCATTTCCTAGGCTGTTTTAGACCCACAGCAGACATGGATTCACCAGCAGAAGACACTTGCAGGATCACTGAGGGTTTATTTTCACCCTGGAGTGATGACCACCTCTGCAGTTCCCTGAAGTCCTCATTGCTGAAAGCCAGGAGAATAATTCAGGGAATTATTATTTCTCCATGGACAGGCTGCAGCCAGAGACAGGACAACACAGCAGAAAACCCTTCCTATGAGTAGCTCTATATTCATGATCTAACACCCAGATTATACCATGAATTATGCACTACACAGTGCAGTGCTCATTGCACACCACATGTGCCATATAACACAGTGACAACTCCTGAAGCAGGTAATTATGCAATGTAACTTATGAACCAAAATCTGTGCAGCAAACCGACCCCATGAAATATCTGGGATTAGGCATTGTTAAAAAGTAAGAGAGTAAAAAGAAAATTGGGAAGAGAAACTTGATCTGCTTCTGCTTGGTAATCAACACATTTTTTGACTCCAAGGGTCAGATATGCCAAATCTGTAGCTGAAGTCCCAGAACAATATTTTCATCAAGAGAAGGTCTGGCCAGGGAAACACGAGCCCCTTTGTTTCTCACATAATGCTGGTCATGCAGAAATGAAACACATCACTTGTAGGTGTTTGCAGGACTTAATTCAGAAAAACAACCTTCTGGTTTTGTGCAATGGCCTGAAAGAGGCTAAATAAAAATGCACATGCTTCCATCACTTGATCTGCAGTGGGAGAGCCATCGGTGTGAAATGTTGAAGAAATTAGTTACTACATTGAATTAAATTAGGCAGTACCTCTGTTACTCTGAATTTTAGTGAGAGGGAAAGGATTAACTATTCACAACAGTGAGATATTTATGGATGGGAGCCTTAGTAACAAAGCAAAACAAGCAGATCTCCTTCCAGTTTTACACAAGAAATCCTTTTGGATCTGTTTCTTGGGTGAGCCTTTGCCAAAAGGTGAAAGCATGACAGGTATTAAGGAGGGTAATTAATCCAACACTTGTTTGTGCCTTCCATTCTTTGTAAGGTAAGATGTAAGGGCATGCCAGAAAAAGAGGTCAGCTGTAATCTGGGAGTGAGGAACTAATCTGCAGTGAGAGCTGTGCTGTGTGAGACAACAGAGATTGCATTAATCTGAGTGAGCTGCCTGCACTGACGCCAGAACAGTCATCCTGGGGCTCCTGCACATTAATGCTCCCACAGGAGCAGGGAGAGGCACTCAGCACAGCTCATCACCTCACAAGGAGTGCCACTGACAGCAGCAATGAGATAGATTTCCGAGGCAAGAGCATCTTACTGAATTTCTGTGTCCCTTTGGTGTGCTGGCACCTGGCAGCGCCTGGCGTTTGTGCCTCGCTGCACACAGCATTCCCTGCTTCCAAAGAGAAGTTTAGCAACAACCTCTCAAGGATGCAAATGTGAGACACCTCTTGTTTTCCGAGGGAAAACACCTCCTACTTGGATCCAGCCCACTGGAGGAGTCTCATGAATAAATCTCCTTGTGGAAACCCCAACAGCAGCACCTTTCAGAGGCGGTGTGTCAGTGAACCTTCCCTGTCCCCATGAGCTGAGAAATGCACAGAGCCAAAAACCTCAAGGAAGGGCAGTCACACACACAAATGTGCTGCTTGAGGTGTATAAACAGCTTTCCATCCAGTGCCATTAAAAACAGTCCTAAAGCCCAGTTTCTATTCCTGCAATGTGCTTCATTTCCCAGTTTAGGCTTGGTTTACACATTAAAGGTTGTTTTCTCTCAGGCTAACAGGGATGACTATCAGTTTTTTCATGGGACTCCACATGCTAAACACTTTATAGCCCAGGGACTTTATTACACACATCTTCCTGCCAGAATGTGAAGTTACTGATCTGAGCTTGCTTTTCTTTTTCCTGCACTCACCAACCTCCATCTGAAAGAAATCCAACGACACAGAGCTTTTCTATCTTCAGTTTTCTCTAGCATCCAAGTTCCTTGGATCCCATTTTCCAGCTGGGGTTTATTTTTAGTCCAAATGACATTTGTTTTAAGAGTCACAGTTTGCAAAGAGAGCTGGATCTGGTGTTTACTGTGGTTGGCATTAATTTCTCAGTGCAGCTGACAGTGCAGAATTTTGTGTGCTACAGGGCCATTGCTGAGGACAATGGAGGATTGTATCAATTGATGAGAGCAGACACCTGATGAACCATTGGGGTTAAAAGGGCTGAAATTCATTCAGGTTCTGTTCAGGTTCCAACCTTTGATTTCCACACTTCCCAGCAAAACACCACACTGGAATCTTCCCTGCTAGCCTGGGTTCCCATTATTACATTTTTTCCAAAACTTAAATTCTTTACCTCTCACTGCAGAGACAACCAGAAAGGTTTGGGGTTTTTTTTTCTGTGAATGATGATCATGAATTTTTCTCTTCAAAACATAGAGGGACTTTAAAACAGAAGATGTAAACTGATAGAAGTGTCAGCTTCAAAGGACAGATGAATCCTATATTGCCCCAAGAAAGACTAGCTGGGGCCAAGACTCAGGTGAATTCCCTTTAAAATATAAAAATTCACTCAGGTGAATGCCCTTTAAAATAACCTTATATCTGAATGTGTCTTTGAAAACATTTTGATGAGCAGAGCAGGGTGAAGATACAACAGATAAATTTCCTCTCCTGAGTTATGAGGACTTGTTTTGCCTGCTGGTATCTCAAAGAAAGAAACTTTTCAGGCCTCATTTTAACCATTACAGAGCAAAGGAGCTCAGGTGAACACAGGGCAAGCTTGCCTGACTGCCCCTAAGGCACACAAGAACTTGTATTCCTTTTGGAACTGCTAAAATCAGCTTTGCCCTGCTGTGCCATGTGGGCAGCAAGACAATGATGAGATTTAGCCATGATCCAGAGGAAGGCAGCAAGGCCTGGAAAGCCCCAAGAATGGATTCAATAAACTGGATTACTCAACAGCTTCTTGTATTCCTAGGTACCATTTCTCCACAGGCACAGAGGGAGAGAGGGGCAGCTTCCATCAGTGCTCTCAGAGGTCTGGATTTCTGGGGAAAAACCCTTCCCTGACTGCTCCACTGCTGGGAGTGCAGAGCCTCACCTGGCACAGAGCAGAACCCAACTCTGGAAAACTACTCAGAATGGTGAGAGCCCCTTCTAAGTGAGTAGCAAATAACTGTGGGGTAAAAGGTTCTAAATGTGTTTACTCAAAGTGAGTTTAGAACTGACTCTTGCTGCATAAATTCACAAAGTGAGCAGCACTTGAAAAATTCATCAAAAATATGTCATTAGCTTTTTTTTTTTTGAGAAATATTTATCCTGTACACAAAAATCTGTGTGATAGCAGTTAAGAGACACTGGTTGAAATGAATTTAAAACAATACCAGCTGATTAGATTACTACCTTTATCTATGCCAGTTAAGGATTTTGTATCATCCATTTTACTGCAGACATCTGGATTTAACAAAGCTGTTGTCAGAGGCATTAAAATACTTCTCACCTTTCATAAAGAGATGTTTTAATAATAAATCAGACTCAAGGATACAAAGAGTACACCTGGAATGTATCCTTTGGCATCCTTGGAACTGTCCTGTGGCCACTTGTTCAGGACACTGATGTTGCTCTAGAAAAAAAACCCAACCAAGAAAGTTTCTATTTTTTTTTCAATCTAAGCCTATTTTAACTCTTTTTACAGAGCACAAAGAAACCAGGGTGAACATTTTGTGTCTGAACTGCTAGGTCAGAGTAGAGGTTGGTATCCAACTAAATGGCAAAGGAAATGATGCAGAAAGAAGAAAATTGTAATGCAGCCATGGATCACTTCTGACTCTTTCAATTAAGGTTTTGTTTAGTTAAGCACTTACAAGTTTTAATGAGTGGTTTTGCAAAAAAATTAATTAAAATATTTCCACTTAAGTTGCCTGACTTCACAAAAACTCCCCCAAAAGCCTAAACCATCATATTTCTATTTGATTGTTTTCATACATTTTACTTTCAGATAACTGCACTCCAGAGCAATACTAAACTCTGATGCTGAATTCTTTGCAAACTAAACTCTGCACAGAGTTCTTTTTATGAGGAACATTTGCATGCCAAGATTCTTAAATCTGCATTATTAACATATTTTTTAATAATTCCATTTCATGAAGGAAGGATTATTCCATCTATAGAAATGCATCTAGTGAGAATTGAAAATCAACTTCAAAACTGAAAATCTCTCCATAATTAAAGCACAACATGAGTAAATCCCTAGGCTGAACTTCAGCATGGTAGTTTTGTCTGGTAATGCTCTCCTTCCTGCTATTTACTGAGAATGTGTGTTGCTGTGATAGAGGAAAAAATCAGTGTATTTGTTCATACTCATTTTACAGCCCTGCTTGTAAAATCCCTGCATCTCTGAACGTGCTACTGGGAAAACTTCTGTCTTTCCTTGCAAAATAATTTTCATTCCTGCCTCTCTTGAATGTATCACTTACCTTCCCACTGAAACCATAGCTGGTGGGGGCAGTGGGAAGGTAAAACACATTTTTATTTTTATTTATTCCTGGATGCATCAGCCAGGTAGAATCTTTTCCCAATCAAAGACTGGCTTGATGAGAGCCACCAGGAATGGAAATCAGCCCAAATTACAGAGCTGGAAACAACTTCCAGAAAAGAAAGGCAAATCTGTCCCAAACCCACTGCACACAGCAGCCCTGACAATCCAGCTCACACTGCAGCATCTCACGCTGCATTTCCTTCCTTTGGGACCCACAAGCATTGACAGTTTTGGCCAAAACACCGGGAAAATATCAATATTTCAAAATGTGCAATTGCTGTGTTTCAAGGGCAGTTTTTACACGAAAGAAAACAACACAACTTGCAGACAACCACTCCTAGGGAATGTCACAATTTCAATGTTTACAAACATTATTTCTTTCCATAAAGATTAATGTCCCTCTTGAAGTTGCTCGGGAAATTTACCCAGGTTCCACTCCCTCGTAAGGCAGGAGATTTGAGTCATAACATAAATATTTCAGCAGTTTTGCACTTCCTGTTAAACAGCAATGTGTTTCTACACCATCTAAAACAAGAGTGATGGAGTCTCTATCATTGCAAAAAGGAAATATGCTTTAAAAACATTGACTTTGCTTTTATTCATTACAATGAAAATTTTAAAATAGTTTAAATAGTGACCTATGTTATCCTACTTTCTAATTTAACTCCTTTTAGTGTTTCTCAAACACAGCCTGGAGAATTGCTTGTTGAAAAGGCAGGAATGTGCAGTTCATGAGTTCCATCCCTCTGATAAATCTCAGTCATACAGAAGTGCTAAATTACTTTGCAAAATCATAGATGTTAATATCTAGTGGGCAATTAATTAGATTTCCCAAGAAGCCTGACTGAATTCATGTGCATGCATTGATGTTGTGCTGGACACTGCTCTGGTCTGTCCTCTTAATCAGAATTATCACAAGAGCTAAGAGCCAAGGAGGAGAGAGCCCCTGCTTCCAGCAAGGTTGGTTCTGACAAGACATTTATGGAAAGCAGTCAGACACAGTGGAAATCATCTCCTAAGTCTACAAAATTTTTACAGCCATCTCCAAGAACTTGCACTGTTTGGTGCTCTCTCTCTCTCCAAAGCAGCTTTCCAAATCCACCACCAATGTATTCCCTTTGTGCTGTTGGAGGCAGATTGAATCTCTGTAACAGTGCCTTCCCTCAGCCCTGAAAGATCATTTCTGAAGGCAGCTATTACAGCATCAACCCCAGAAATGCCATTAAAATATATCTATACATTTATTCATGCTGAAAGGTTAACACTGAAACTCTGATTACCACAGGGTGCTGCTTTTCTAGTCAAAAATTTTTTAGAAATATTTAAAAAGTTACTTGTTTAACAGCTGCCTACAGAGAGAGCTCACGATCCCTTTTTATTTACTTCTCAATAAAGTCCAGAATTCCAACTGCATGGAATCATTTTGTGTCCTTTTTCCTCCATTTAAGATGGGTTCCCAGACTGATATGTCAGAGCATATTTCCTATTTCTGGAATGTATATTTAAAACAGCTTATTCACCATCAGTGCCAACATGCTGACACACCACAATATTTTTTGCATGAAAAACACTACTTTGTCCCTTGCATTTATGCAACCAAGCAAGTTTAGGGGTTTTTTTTTAAGCAGAATTTTTGTTCCTTCCTATTTCTCACAGAAATCTATTCTAAAACTCACCCAGCACAGCAATTCTATTTTAGTTG
Organism: Leucosticte australis; assembly: GCA_025504685.1. NCBI lineage: Eukaryota > Metazoa > Chordata > Aves > Passeriformes > Fringillidae > Leucosticte > Leucosticte australis. The sequence goes on along the minus strand of JANIJU010003064.1, from coordinate 968,558 downwards.
ATGCTACTCAGAGACCACCAGCTTTGGACAAGTGAAGAGCAGTTAACAGCAGCAAAGTGAGGCTGGAGCCCTTGAAAACTGAATAAAACATTGCTTTCTGAGATCTCTATGTGCCTAAACACAGCCACACCTTAATTATCTCCCCTCTGTTGAAACAGAGCTCCATCTGTTATCATAACTGCTTCTTCTGTGCATTTCTGCTTGCTGGAATCCCCACACAGTCACAGCAGTGACCCTGAGCTCGAGTTTGGAAAGGGTCCCTGGCTGGGACTGGGCTCCTTTTGGAAAGGTCACTGGGGGAGGCATCAGCCACAGCTCCAAAGCCAGCTGTGCCCAGCTCCCAGACAGCCCAGGGTGGTGTGGGTCAGGGATTCCAGGAGGGATTCAGCTGCACTTCTTTCCTTAATGCCCAGCTGCTGGGGAAGATGAAACAGGAAAGCATTATAAATGTGACTGCCTGGCAAAAGATTTTGAGACTATAGAAACTGTAAGTGAGATTGAAATGAAAGCAAGCTCTGAGATCCCTCAGTTACTGAACCACTGGAAAACAATGGCATGGCCAGCTGAAGGGAATCCCCTTTGGATGGAGCAACACCCTCTGCTTGCAGGCAGCTCCAAGGGGCAGAGCAGACCCTGCTGGCTGGGCAGAAGGGCCCAGAGAGGAGTTTTTAGGGTTTAAAATGGAACACAGCAAGGGAATGTAATGATTCTTATAGGCTGTGTGTAAATGCTGTAGGATTTGTGTCTTGTGCTAGATTGGTGAGTGAGAATTAGAATATTAAAATGTCATGGTTTGACCCTGGTGCAGTGCCAGTGCCCCCCATGAAAATACTTCCTCCCTGGTGTCTGCTGTGAGATGTGATCAGAAATAGAGCAAAGCAGTCTCCAGCTTAGGAAGAAAAGGGGAAAAAAACTTTATTAACCTACAACTATAAAGAGAAACACACAGAATTCGGAATGAAAACCTTCCAAATACATTCCTAAGACTCTTCTCAACTTCATCATAGCCTACTTCCTCTTATCTCATCTTTATCTCTCTTTTCATTCAACTCCAGGAAGAATCAGCATTTGTAAGGTTTTCATCACCTAAGGAAAGAGTTAAAAATCTCAGGCTCTGCCTGTCCAGAACTCCCAGGCCCCTTCTCACAGCACCCATTAGTGAGAAGGTAGTTTTTAATTTTACTGCAGCATCTCAAAAAATTAACTTCTTCTCCAGCCAGGACATTAACAGAGAAGAAGATTTATGGCATTGTAAGGAAAACCTCGCTCTGTTCCCCTCTTAGGCTCCTATCCTCTCATCCTCTTTCCCTCTCTCTTTACTTCTCTTGGCCAGGAAGAGCAGCCTGGCAGGTGACACCCACGACAGAGGCCATCCAAAATAGGTTTGCAACTCACTGAACTAAGGGAACAAAACTTCCTATGGAAACCAGAGGTGTATCCAGATTCCCAACAGCTGGATTGCCACTCTGGAATCACTCAGTGGCAAGCAAGCTCAGCAGTCCCCATCCCACACAAGTTTGGTGGGGATTTGTGTCTCACTGTCAAACAGGACAGCAAGGCTCTGCAACTGACTGGAAACAGGAGTCTCATCTGTTCCCCTCCTCACCCTCTGGGACAAGCACAGCCCTTTGCTTTGGAAAAGAACAGTCCCACAGAAGTCATCAACACAGCTCACATTCTCAGTGTCTACCTTTTTTAGGGCTTTTTTTTCTTTCTTTCTTTCTTTTTCATAAAAGAACCACATCTGGAGAAAAAAGAATCGTGAAACTAAACTGGAACAGAGAGTTGCTTGCTATTGCAAAAATATTAAGAGTTAATCCACTCAATCAACACTAAGCTGCATATGGATTCTGATAGAAGGGACAGATGGCAAATAGCTGCCATTTGTTAATGACTTAAATTGCCACTACAAACTGACATGGCTCTCACACAAGGGTCAAGATTATTACTCCATATTACAAAAAAAAAGTCTGAAGGAGTTGCCATGCTCAGAACAGCTCCAGCCACAGCAGAGACACTCTTAGGAAGAAAACCTGTGCTCATCTGAAATGTCCCTAACTGGCCCCCAGTTAAATTGTCACCACTCCCTGTGCTGATTTCTCTCCCCAGACAGACTCTCATTCTACTGGGAAAACTCTGCACACTGCATCCAAAATTAGAGCAAAGTGGGCAATGTTATTGCTAAGAGGCTAAAATGCATTAAAACCCAAACAAAAACAAACAGACAAACAAAAGTAAACTGAACCTAGAGCAAAACTCATCAATCAGCTCTTTTCAGAGAAAACTTTGACACATAGTTCAATCCTGCTCAGCAAACACTGGCTGACAGAAAAAGCCAGGAAAGGATTGCCAAATTATGAGGAAAACTCTCAGTACCCTAAGTGTGGAAAAGGAGATATAACTTTCTTAAAATAATCTATTTTCTTTTAAAATAAGGAATAAATTAAAGTAATACTAGGCACAGTTTTATTAAAAACATTCATTAGCTTTCTCTGAACCACAGACTTGGGTGAAACTTATTTTCCCATTTATTAGAGCAGCCAAGTTTTGTACATTAGATTATGTCTAAACATCTCCCTTGATTTGTACAGCTCAAGAGGTGATTCTGATCAGCACTGCCCTCTGGTTCCAGTAAGATTTTCACTCCCCAGTGCACAGGGCAGCATAAATCAAGGGGCTGAACCAAGCAGGGGCTTTCCCTGCACCAGCTCCCACTGGCCCAGCCAGAGGCAGATTTTCCTCTGCAGCCCTGCCTGCCCTGCACACAGCGAGCTCCTTCTGGCTGCCTGGGGCTGGGAACAAATCCCCAGCAGGACAGGGCTGCTGGGAACATCCTGGAGCTCTTTTATTTTCCAGCATCACTCTCATTCCATGGCTATGACAATGGGAAGATGCCAGCAGTTCACATCCCCAGCAGCAGACCAAGAACTTAATGTTACAACTCACTTTAAAACTTTTTTTAAAAAAAGCACATTGGCAGTAGTTCTATCCAAGCACTTGCTTTGGTGAAAAATGCGTATTTTATGATTGGCTTTTTGCAAATATTAAAATGAATATTCTGTGTGTTGCGTTAGAAAGCGATGCTGTATTAATTTTCTTAAGCAGTGTGTTAAATATAGTTTTAGGTTATAACAATGTTAAAATAGAAACTTTGCTATGTAAGATACTTTTTTTAAAGAGAGGACTCACAGTGAGATAGCAGCCACAGGACATCTGAATCTTTCAGAGAAAGAGAATTTATTGCTCCATTATCAGGAGAAATGAACTTCTTCCTGCCTCGCTCAGCTCTGGAGATGCTGTCAGGGTTCAGAGGAAGAAGCTGGCACTGCCCAGACAGAATCCTGTGTGTGAATGGAATTGATGCACCATGGATGAGGTGTATGAATATGCACCAGGCTGTTGCTTTTAAGGGTTAATCCTCTGTTAATGTGGGGCCTTTTTCGGGCTTATTTTGCCCAGAAAGAGGCACCCAGACTGTCTGTAACTCTTTGTTTCCATTGTCTCATATTGTCCTAATCCAAATTGTCCAAAATTTTATTACTCTAATTGTTTTACTATTTTTATAACCATTTTATTATCATTAAACTTTTAAAATTCTAAAAACAAGTGACTGGCATTTTTCACAACTATAAGCACAGGTACCTTCAGTTAAAACAATACCTGCTTGTGAGCCTTAAAACAATGCACAGAGCTCCATTGTTAAACCCAGAACTCCCTAACATCTCACTAGATAAACTTTTCTGCAGCTTGGGGAGTTATTCTAGCCAAGTGTTAACACACAGACCATTGTTCTATTTGTCCAGACCATTAATACACAGACCATTGTTCTATTTGTCTTTACTTGCCTATTTCTTACACAATTTTTCTGCTGACCTATCTCATGGCTGCTGCCTTTTGCAGCTTTCCCCAAACCCTCTGCTTTTATGGATTCCCACACTCCTGAGCTCCTGGGACAGGGCCCTGGCAGTGCCTCCACTTAACAGAGCTGGAAAGCCTCAAAGGCAACACAGCAAACTCCAGCAGAGATCTGGGACACAGGTACAGCCACCAAAATATCTGGCTGCAGTAGCTTTTTCATTAAGCAATAATGCAAAAATACACCCATGGATATGTGAATTAAGGCCTCCTCCAATTAAGAGGGTGATCTCTTTGGATGGCAATTTGTAATTTCACTCTTCTAGCTGTGCCCTGACAGACGTGGCTGGCTGCACCTTACAAAGCTGAATTAGGCAGTTCATCTAAAAGGAGAGAAAATGAAAATTGGCCAGCAGGGTTGCTTCTGATGATTCCACCTCACTTAAACACAGTGATTTCAGATCCTAGCACCACGGGGTGAGGATGGAGATCTCAGCTAAGCTCCCCAGGTTCCTTTGCTCCCCCGTTTCTGGGGCAGGCAGGCTCTGTGCACGGGGGTCTGGGTGTCCTAAGGAAAGTTTCTCGTGGGATGTGCAGCCTGCAGGAAGCTGGCTCCCACCCATGGATGGCAGATGGCACCAGCAGAGCCCACAGCTGCACTGCAAGTCACTCCTGCCCTCCCTGAATTACTGCCTCTGCCTCAGCAATGAAAACTAGAGAGCCCAAAGATGTGGAAAGGCAGCAGAGCTGGGGACTGCACTGCCTGACCCCCTCTGCCACCCATCCCTGGGCTGGGAGGACTGACCCAAGCTGTCTTGCATCCTTCCAACACCCCACAGAGCCCCTCCTGCACAGCAGCCCCAAAATCCAGCCTGTGTTCCACAGCCCCAGCTGCAGTGCCACCCTCCCCATCCTGCAGGAACAACCCAGACTCCCCCTGGGACACGTGGGGAATTTCCACACACTCTTGCCTGTAAAACAACAATGATGTTGTCAGGCACTTGGCCCACACCTGGATAAAACCAGGAAAATACAAATGAACAGGCTAAAAGCAATCTGCCAGTATTACAGAAAGCAAGGCAAGCTTCTATTTCACACCACAAAATAGGTCTCAGGATGTAAGAGAAGCAAGGCTGCATCAGCACACTCTCAGAAATTATTAGGTCTGCTCTTTTCGTGGTATATAAGTATTATTTAATAATGGTTAGACTACAATGACAAGGGGAGGAAAAGAAAGGAGAAAAGGAAAAAAGGAAAAAAAAGAAAAAAAAAAGGAAAAAAAAGGAAAAAAAAGGAAAAAAAAATAAAAAATAGCAAAAAAGAAAAAAGAAAAAAAAGGGAAAAAAAGGGAAAAAAGGGAAAAAAGGAAAAAAAAGGAAAAAAAAAAGAAAAAAAAAAGGAAAAAAAAGGAA
>JANIJU010003064.1:918780-957840 GCA_025504685.1 Leucosticte australis | reverse complement strand
CATAAAGTCAAATTCTCACCTTGTCCTGGGAACCCTCACAAACACCACACACCTCCTACTGCAAAAAAAATAATAATAATAAAATGCTACAGAAAGATTCCATGTATCACACTGGAGGCAGCCCTGCATCTCCCCCCTGTTTACTTCTGTTGCCTAAACATGTCTTACTGTGGGTTTGCAATCCCCAAAATGCTTTATTACTTTCAAATTTACAAGCAGATCATCGAATTCCCTATCCGCAGCACAAATCAATTATTCTGCTGTTTTGATGGAGTTAAAAACACTCAATAAATGCATCTTCACATCTCTGTATTATCAGCACACCAAATAAATAAGCATTTGCTTTGTTTATCAGGAAAAAAGGCTGTCCTGACTTTTTCAGCAGTGTGGTTTTAAATGTGACTCCTGACTGGACAGCAAACACCACATCAAAGAGGTTCACAGGCTTTATGAATATAGATTTTTATTTGTTTACATAAAATCTATTTCTTGCATGGAAAAGAACAGAAGTTGTCCTTTATGAGAGTAACTGGAACTTCAAATCTGATGCCTGTACACAACTCTAACTGCCATCTGAAACCTGGCTGCAGTGAGAGTTAATGACCTTGATAATATTGTGACCTACCAAAATGATGAAAAACAGACTGCCCACTTTATGATTTTTTAAAAAATATTTTCATTCATCCAACTCATTACATGGAAATACTGTCAGTTTGTTCACTATGAAAAACATGACAAATGTAACTTGTGTGCATCTGAGAAAATATAATTGTTCCATCCTTTGTATTGGCAGAGGCAAGGAAAAAAAATAACTTCACCAAAGTCACAATAATTTTAAACATTTCCTTGGCCAAAATCTTGAGAAGGCATTCTTGTTGGCATGCCTTGGGGATACTGGATGCTAAAACATCTCCATTATGAACTTACAAAGATTTCAGCTTGATAAATTGACTCATTCAAGGATTAATTACCCTCTCAACTCTGGGAATAACACACTTTCTCCCAAGGAGAACTCTAGTGCATCTATCCTTCCTAAGAGTGATAATATGTGCCTCACAGAAGTGAAATGCTGAATACTTTCCAGCAGCCTTTTCAAGAAATTAACAGATCTGGTGGAGGTCACAGATGGAGGAATCATCATGCAATCTAAAAACCACAATAATGAGCCAAACCAACTACACCAAGGTGCTAAAGGAAATTGCTCTCATTTTGTTTCCCAGTACCAGTGGCCCAAGCAAGAAGCCCCCCTGAAAGCCAGTTCCTGTTCTGAAAAACAGAGCAGGTCTAGAAATTCACATTTTGCTGAAGAGCTTTGGCACACCCGTTGCTGCTGAGGAGCATCTGGGGGTCCCTGTGGCTCTCACAGGAAGCTGGTGTCTCACAAGGCACATCAGCTCCACTCTGCATTTACACACATCTTCCCACCTTCAGGTCCCCAGCTACACAGACAGTGGAAATGTCTTCAAGTGACACGTTTAAAATAACCAGATAGGATTTTAACAATCCTTATACTCCAACAAACTAAGGAATGCACTGACTCTTCCCTTGGATTTCACCTCCAGGTTTGAAGACTTCTTTCCCATGTGAAGAATGGATTACAGGGAGATGCAGAGACAGAAAAATGCTCAAAGACATTCATAGAGCACCTTCCCATCAATATTACAAGAGCCAGCACACAGATGGGTGGGTGATTTGTGGAGTGAGGCCAACTCTCCACACTCATTTCTGCAGTCCATTAGCCACTCCCGGTGGCTATTAGAATATCCAAGGCTCCCCACAGCAAGCAGGATTTGCTGCTACAAGGAATATAAAGCATGTGCTAATGGCACACGAGCAAGGCAAGATGCAGGTCGTGAGAAGGTCACAGGAGAGTAAAGCCTGGGGAAAAGCTCAGAATGGACAAGCTCTTTTTGGCCTCATGCCCCACAGTCAGCCACTCTGAGAGCACAGGGGATGCTGTGTTGCTATCCACATCATCCAACCCCCCTGCAGGATCCTACACCACAGCTGGGAACAGTCAAACCCTAAAATCTCTATCCCAAAAGTCCTGTAAGAGCAACATGTCTGTTTTCTTAGAGACACCTCAGCACCTCTAATAGATCTGCCTTCCCCCCCTGCCCCCCTCAGTTTGGTAGATTAGCAGTAGCTGTGTGAAAACAGGAGGGCAGCTGTGACTCTGGGCATCAGCAGCTGTCTGAGACTGACAGGTAAGGGCAGAAGCAGCACCCAGACACACCTGGCTCAGAGGAGCTGGGAGCCAGGATCAAACAAGGCTTTCAGTGTCAGCTGAGGGGGTGACAGGCTAACTTCTGAGTACCATAGCTGGTGAATGCTCTGGGCACCCCACCTGCCAGGGACACTTCATGTGAAAAAATGTGTATTTTATGATTGGCTTTTTGCAAATATTAAAATGAATGTTCTACATGTTATGTTAGGAAAGTTGTGCTGTATTAATTCTCTTAAGCAGAGTGTTAAATACAGTTTTAGGTTATAACAAAATGTTAAAATAGAAACTGTGCCATGTAAGATACTTTTTTTAAGAGAGGACTCACAGTGAGACAGCAGCCACAGGACACCTGAATCTTTCAGAGAAAAAGAATTTATTGCTCCATTATCAAGTTCTTCCTGCCTCCCTAGGCCTGAAGATTCAGAGGAAGAAGCTGACCCTGCCCAGCCAGAATCCTGTGTGTGAATGGAATTGATGCATCATGGATGAGGTGTATGAATATGCACCAGGCTGTTGCTTTTAAGGGTTAATCCTCTGTTAACTTTTCGGGCTTATTTTGCCCAGAAAGAGGCACCCAGACTGTCCATAACTCTTTGCTTTTATTGTCTCATACTGTCCTAAATCCAGACTGTCCAAATCTTTATTACTCTAATTATATTGGTATATTTATAAACATTTTATTAAACTTTTTAAAATTTCTAAAAACAAGTGATTGGTGTTTTTCACACCTCCCATGTCAGTTGTCTGGATAATCTTCTGCCAAAGAGAGGAAACTCATGATTCCACCTCAGCAAGTGAGATCTGTGTGCCAGAAGAGCCCAGGGAGAGCAGAGGACATGGGAAGAGCAAGAGAGTCATGGAAGAACCAAGGGAAAACACAAGGTGGTTCAGAGAACGAGACATAAATCACACTGCAAAAAGGAAAAGGGAGGGCACACAGAAAAAGAAAAGCTTGTGGAGATCCCAGGCACTGAGCTGAGGGGGATTTTTGCAGCCACAGCTCACTGCAGGCGATTCCATGAAACAGGATGTGAAACCTCCTTAGCCCTTGTCACTGCCTGCAGTGGGGACAAAGCCAACAACAATTCTGATGCCTCCAGAAATGACACAAGTGGGGGCCCTTCAGCCACAGCAACTGCAAGCAGACAGTGACTTTTGTTTAACCTTCTTTTTCTTTTTTCAATTCTTATTGCATTAAAAAAAGAAGAGGAGAATAAAAAAGTCTTTGAGGACACCTTCCTCCCCTCTAACAAACATTCTGGCAATCAAGGCACCCGCTGCTCTGACTGGAAAAACACTCATTAATGATTTTCTGGAGTGCAGGAGACAAAAAAATATTGCAGAAATAACTAACAGACCAATTCAATTTTGTTGGATTAAAAAAAAAAAGTATATATGGATGCAAAGGCACGCCTCTCAAAAAGCCATTATGCCTTCTGTAATTTCCTTCAAGGCTTTTGCTTTTTTAAACTATTTACTTTTCAAGACTATTACAAGGTATGAAAGCAATTGCACTGGAGCCATTCTAATGGCTAGCCAGACATTAAATCCACCACAAATGAATTTACTCATTCAGCTTCTTCATGCAAGGACAACAAAGCAGTAACTTTAATTTACGATATTATTCCAACATTTAACTCACTTGGTACAATATAACTGATGACCTTACACTGACCCAAACCCCCCTACACCTGCAATACATTACACTTCAATTTCACACCCAAAGGAATTTTTTGGGAGCTCTTTGTGCCTACAGGCTAAGGGCAGAAAGCCCCACTGCTCCTGACATTGCACCTCCCACACAGGAGCTCTCTAACCTCACCCAGTTCTACACCAGTAACTCACAGTTCACACAAGTCTTTCCAAAATTTAATCCAGATTTGGTCTGTAAATTCTGCATCAAACTCAATGACTCAACTATGCCAGGCTCTACTTTAGAACAGAAAGCATTAAGGACTAAATTTGAATTTTAAGAAACCCACCACTTCTGTCATTTCCTTTGATCACTAAAAATTAGTCTTCAATCTGAATTTTCTTACTCTAAGGTTAAAACCTTTGCATATTGCTATGTTTCTATCTAATGACCATACAATTCCTCCTCACTCATTAAACACAGGCAAAGGACAGAAAGACCACCTTTCAACCTGTTGGTTTTGTATGGATTTTTTTTTTTTAATAAAAAAATAGACTTGAAGAGACATTGCTAGTCAGTGTCTAACCCCATGGTAACGTGGGACATCAACACAGCAAACAACAACATTTGACAAAAATCAACCTTGATCTCACAGGTTCCCCCTTGAGAAAAAAGCTTCACAAGGAATACCTTGCTGCAGGTACATGGCTGCTCACGTGCCCCTGGCCTGACAGCACAGATTAGCAGAAAACAAGATTAAATGAAAAGCCTGACTTGGGTTTATTTCTCCCTGCTAGCATTCCAAAGGCAACGCCGGTGCTGCAAAGAGAAAACAAACTGAATTCTCTGCTGAGCAATATTTCTTCAGGAAAACTGATAACTAGATTTTTATCACTGAGCATTTTCACTAGGAGCCAGAAACAAAGAATCAGCTCTCCTGAACGAATCAGACTGCTGGCCTTTGTCAGCAGCCACTTGTTAATTTTAATCAAGGACATCAGTGTGAACAGCTGATGATTCCTCTTCCTAAAAGGAACAACTGGCAGCACCTGCAAAGGTACTAACCCAGCACCTGTTTTAAAGTCACAGATGGAATGATGCAGAACTAGCTTGAGCAAAAATTAAAGTAAAAGTAACCCAGTATCATTATCATCTTCAGTTCACAGGAATGTGGATGTTCCCACTGCACAGCACTGGCAATGAAACCCACCAAAATCTCTTCCTAGCAATCCAAAAACATCCCACTTTGCTTGTAGCATTTCTCATTCTAAGTGTGAGAAAATTAAAATCAAAACCTAAAGAAGGAGAGTAAAAAAAAAAATGTCCATTTGCTGTTACTGTTGGTTTTACCCTGACCTGGGAAACAAACAATCCATTTCTGCTCCTTAGCTAGGACATTAGATCTCTCTTATTTTCACATGCTTTCATTACCAACAATTTTTCCTCCTATTTAGTTAGCAACCAAGTAGTGACAAGCTTTTGTACAGCATCAGAGCTTTCTTAAATGCCACGTTTATAAATATTACCACAGACACAAATTATTCTTGCCACCTGTCCCTTAAAATGTTAGGCTGCCCTTTAAATGTTTATTTTACCTGAAGTTCATCCATGTTGTGGAAGTTAATGAGCCTTCTGAAGCTGCACCATAAATATCTCCCTCTCTGCAGCATTTCTTTGCTATAGAAGTGTCTGGGGGGCCTCTGTGAAGATCCATCAGATGGGGTAAGAGCCACAGCCTTTTGCCAGTTTGTGCATCTTAAAACCAGAGTGAGATTCTCTGTGGCAGCTGTATACAAGGGGAGCTAGCACACAGATTAACTGAGAAGTGACATTTCTCTCCCATGCTCAAAATCCAAGCAATAATAAGAAAGCACAAGGACATTTTGATTGCAGAATGCCTGCCTGGGGGCAGGAGCCCAGGCTGGTACAGGGAGCTCTCACAAGCAAACCTTTGGAATTCCAGCCTGCTCACTACCTGTGCTTGGAAATGAATCAGCTTTCAGGATTGTTTTGCAGCAGACACCAAAAATCAGATTAGGACTGTGTGTAAACCCTCTCTGGGTCAACTAACTGCCCTGACTTTCCTCACTTCTGGAACAAAACCACAGAGACAGAGTTTGCTTTTAGGTTCTATCTCTGCAGTCATATTCCTTTCACTGCTGCCACATGGGAACAATTACACTGGGATTTGGTTCAGTGCACAGGAATCTGGAGGGGTTTGTTTTTTCCTGTGAAGAACCATCAAGGGAAACTAATTGTAAAGAACTCTTTTGATAACATGATTTAATGGGAATAATGATTACAGTTTTAGACTTTGTTATTGTATTTTGCATTCCAGCTTTGCCAGACACCTTTCCTGTAGGCTGTTTGAGAGCATGGACATGGCACTCACTGTGAGCAACCCCCCAGCATCAGAAACCTCCAAGACAAGCACAGAACTAAGCTGCTGAAAGGAGCTCTCATTAGCAACCCTCCTTTTGGAAAGCAAGAGGAAAAGAGGGATAAAAGTTAAAGAAAAGCTCAGAGATTTTGACATAACTTCTGAAATAAACTCACAAGCATAACTGTAAGGGTCATTACACCTGTGAGGCTGCACAGCCCAAAACCAGGGGTTACAATGCTCAGAGGACACAGTCTCCAGCTACAGCAGGGAAGGCACAGGTTGGATATTGGGGAGAAATTTTTCACTGAAAGAATAACAAAGTACTGGAATGCTCCTCCCAGGGAGGTGGTAGAATCACCATCTCTGGATGTGTTTAAAAAAAGCCTGGACATGGCACTTGGTGCTAGAGTCTAGCTGAGGTGTTTGGGCATAGGTTGGACTCGATGGTCTTAGAGGTCTCTTCCAACCTCATCATTCTGTGACTCTGTGATGCACACCCTGCCAGCTGTCTCTGCCAAAGGGGGGTTTCTGCTGCAGCCCTGGGGGTCCCACACCTACCAAAGCCCAGCACAGCCCAGCCACTGAGATGACTACAGCCTGCTGAGAACGCAGAACAAAGCAATAAAATCAGAAAAAGTCAGTTTCTTCCCCTCCACCAAGTATTCAAGGAAGCAAATAGATTTGCTGAAGTGCAAATAGAGAAGGGAAGCAGGAGAGTTGCCTAGCCACCAGTGACAGGAATCTCTACCAATTTAAATAGGCCATGTGGCAATAGCTTAAATCCAAAGCTTCCACTGCAGCCCCTGCATGAATTAATTCTGTAACACACAGAAATAAAAGAGTGGGTGTGCATTTGTGTGAGACTGTGTGAAATAGGGGAATAAATGCAGATAGCTTGACCTGTGAGATGTGATCAGTGTGTATTTTAAAAGCATTTACAGAAGGGCAATTGAGGATTCAATAGTAAATAAGTCTACATGTACACTAAATGTGATAGCCCTGCTCGTACAGTGCTAACTCCTGCACCTACTCAGCCCAACCTAAATCCAAAACTGCTTATATTTTATTAGAAAAGACAATAAATTAAAAGTATTCTGGCTTGCCATGCCACTGCTAGATCATCATTTGACTCTGAATTTGAACCATTTAACACAACCCACAATAAAATATCATTATAATGTTTTAGTCTAACTAGTTTTGGTATGAAAGATATCTCCATGCAGGGGTACATCTTGGTAATCCAAGACTGTTTATATTTTATTAGAAAAGACAATAAATTAAAAGTATTCTGGCTTGCCATGCCACTGCTAGATCATCATTTGACTCTGAATTTGAACCATTTAACACAGCCCGCGATGAAATATCATTACAATGTTTTAGTCTAACCAGTTTTGGTATGAAAGGAATCACAGCAAAGCACCCCCCAACCTGCATTATATCCACAAGAAGTTCACTCTTCCTCACAGCTCTTTGGTTACATTTTTCTTGGTGCTTGAGATTAGTGTAATCCTTGTTTTAACCTAGGTCTGGTTAGAAACAGTTAACAACAAGAGAGAAATGATATTGTTGAAAAATTCACTCTGCTCTTTTCTAAGATAAAAATGAGTTTTGCTGCGAGAGGCTCCATAAATAAATCCTGAAGACCCTCTAAGCCCCCATTCAAGTACATCCTGGAGGAGCTCAGTAAGGGCAGGACACAGAAACAATCTGGCCTGTCAGCCTGAGCTGTGAATTACAGCACTGGAGCACTTCACAGAGGTCACTGTCCCCAGGGTGTCCTTCTCACACAGCTCACATCCCTTGCTGGGGATCTGCACACCCCCTCTCTCATGTCTGCATTCCATGGAACGGTTAATCCGGAAAAGCAACAAAAACGTGGAATGCCTTAAAAAAAAAAAGTAATGAAAATTTGTATTTTGAGTAGGCACTTCGTGTTACAAGCTGCTTTTTTTCTTGGTGACAGTTACTCTTAGCTGATTTTTCCACTTCTAACATTGCTGCCAAATCACTGACAAGGACTTGCAGGAAAGGGTAACAAAACAGAGAGAGGAAAAGGAAGGCATATGCTGAGGTTATAGCAGCTCTTATGTTATTTCTTGTGACTTCCCAGACTGAGGAAAGAGCTCAGTAACACAAAATTGCTCTAACAATTGTTCTACCTTATTAAAAGAAGCCAGTTTTTAAGTAACAGGGTATAACAGAATCACAGAACGGGGCAGGCTGGAAGGGACCACAGGGCAGGATCATCTGCTCCAACCTCCCTGCTCCAACAGGGCCATTCCAGAGCACAGAACTGTGAACACAAAGGTTTGGAGCTTCTCCAGGGAGGGAACCCCCACACCCTCTCTGGGCATCTTCCAGTGCATGATCACTGCACAGGAAGGAGTTCTTGCTCGTGGCCAGGTGGAACTTCCCAGGCATCACTTTCTGCCCTTGCCTCCTGGGCTGTTGCTCAGCAGCACCAAGCAGAGCCTGGGCCATGCTCTGGCACCTCCCTGCAGACACTAGCAGACAGGGATGAGTATTGTGCAGTTAGCACTGCTCAGAAAATTTGTTTTCTTAACCTCATTGTAATGGGAGGAAAGCCCCAAAGCAAACCACGTGCAGCGTAAGGGTAATTAGGGAGACCAGGGAGCAGCAGTCAGACACTAAATTAATAAATGCTATTCATTCATTGTTGTCTAGGCCTGTCCAAAAGCTCTTCAACAGCAGCCTCATCTCATAAGCTGTTCACACAGTTAAAGTCACCAAATGTGCTCAGCTCTATCTCAGAATGAAAATCATTAAATACTTGCCTAGATCAAAGCTAATTATTCAAACACCTTGATTTCAATCTTCTATAACAAGTTACTTTCTGCAGTGCTGCTACCAGACACCACTCTGGGAGAAGAGCCATGGGTTCTGTTGGAAGGCTCACCTGAAGGTGTTCCAGCACCTGGGTTTGAAGGTTTTCAACACCTCACTTTTCTCACCTGGGATATCAGATGACAGTCACAGTAACCTTTGGGGGTTTTTCAAAGAACTGTGACATCCTTTCCTCTCAGGCTAACAAATCTACAGACCAAGAGCCAGCAGGGTCTTCCTTCACAGGTTCCTAATGAGGACAGATCCCCAGTGTGCAGGAGGAGAGCACAGCTGGCACTGAAGAGGAGCATGAGACACCTCTGAATGCACTGCAGCGCACCTGTGACCCCCAGAATCACACACCCACTGCTTCCAGGAATTAGAATTCATTCCATGAATGTTGCCATCATATTGCAGAGCTCTCCGACCTTCTCATTGATTTCTCATGGGCAGCTCCTCACAGCACTGACTCCTTCTTCTTCACAGCCAACAGCTCCATCTCTCCTCGCCCAGCTAACCGACTCTTTTGTAGAATGTTCTTACTGACACAGCTGTGGGCTGTTCCCAATCTTTGGTGATCAGCACAGTTGCAGCTCCTCAGGTGTGAGACTGCCTTCTGCACTGTCTTTATTTTCTTACATTCCACCCCTCCACACATGAATGCGAATGTCAGCCCAAGGCAAATGGAATGACACCACCAGCATTCTCCTGCAGACCTGCCTGACTTCTCAGTCACCCTGTTGTTCCTTGTTGTGCTGTTATTTGTAAAATTTAATGTCCATTTCGATGAAATGTGTATGAAGGAATCACACAGCAAAATCTCGAGCAGGCTGTGCCTCCTGCACAGGCATTCATCTTCCCTACAGGAAAGCTTTTAGGTGCATGGAGCTTTATCTTCCCCTCTGTAGTGAAATCTCACCCAAAAAAACCCCAACAAAAATCAAAACAACAACAAAAATACCTCAACAAAAACACCACCACAAACTCAACAAAAACACCACCACAAACAAAACCCAGTTTTATTAGTTTTCTGCCTGATCTTTTTAGCAAATATATTTTCAACCTCTGTGTCAGAGCGCAGGTTTTATGAAAACAGTATGTGAAGAAATGCAATTTTGAGAAACAAAGAATCTTAAAAAAACCAAAGCCATAAAAAAGTCATTTTAAAGAACAGTCTGACACCACCTAGGAGAGTTTGCATCTTAACTTCATTTGCTCTTCACTCCTAAGCCTTAAAGATATTTGAGACACACAATTCTGACAGAGAAATTCAGAGTACCTCGTGTGTATTCAAGAGACACTGAAACAAGAATATCATTTTTATGTAAAATAAAGCACCATCAAAAAAGTCACACTGACGAGTGAGTCACCCTATTTTGCATGCCATCTTTAGCTATCAATGGTTATATAAATAAAGATATAACTGAGAAATTCATTTAACTAGTGCCTCTGAGCAAAATGTGGATAGGTACAAGTCGGATGCACATGTCACAGGGATGGAAGAGTGACCAGAAAAGCCCAGATAAAATTGTTTCTCCCTTAGTTATTTTCACAAGCTAATGTGGACTAGATCAGTGATGTGCATTTGTACTGTCTGATAGCCAGGCTATCAAATCTACTCCAAGAAAAAAACCTGGCAGAAGGAAAGCTTAGCTTTGGAAGTGTTTGTCCAGCGTGGTAAGGAGCAGGAATCATGCTGAGGGAAGGGGAAATGGAGGAGATGGGCATGGAAAACCACAGCTAACATTAAACACTGAGACCTCACCTATCTCAGTAAATCCATGGGATGAAAACGCTCGAAGTTTCAGAAGGGAATGGAAAACATTATCATGCCTGCTTGCCCTGCTCTTGTTTATGGCTGCTGCTCAAGACAGGACATCTTTTATTTGACCCAGCACTGTTAGGTAATAAAAAGTGGTGTAACAGGAAAACAAGACTGGAGAGGTGCTACAAAGACCACCACACCACTGCCTATGAAAAGTGCAATCCACGTGGAAAACAACATTGGACTGAAATTCACTTCCACATCTAAAGAAACTTGGTAGCAACATGACAAACCTCAGCTGGCCTCAGTCTGTCACCACCTGAAGTGACAGATAAGAGAGTGTTCTGTGGGCTGAAGGGACTGCTGAAAGGAATTGTGCACATAAGCAGACCAACAATAAAGCAGTCTCTAATTTTGCCTACATTCTTTCATGCCCTCCTGCCCATCCCCTTGCTTGTTTCATTTGCACACCAGGATTGTTTGTTGCAGTGCAAATTCAGGGTGGGAGCCCTGACTGGTGTTTGCACAGGGCTCCAGAGAGCAGGGAGCATTCCCTGCAAGCCCCTAGCCTCTGCCAAAACAGAAATGGTGGGAAGTAAGACAGGAGAGCAGCTGAGGTGATGGCATGTTAGTAATGCTAATTCTCTGGGAGCAGCCCTAGACGCACAGTGGGCAGCAGCAGGACCAGCAATGCAGGAGGCATTTTACCTCTTTCTCAAAATTCACCTTCTCCTAAAGGCAATTTGTCCATGCTCTACAGCTTCACTTATTCTGTATTAGCAAATATCAGCTGCAGAATAAAGTCCAAGTTTGGCTTTTATTTTAAACTGAATGTTCATCATCTCCAGCAACATCCCCATTTTCCTGTGTTTGCTTCTCTCTCTCCCACGCCTCTTGTTGATCCACCTTGGCTTCAGCCTAACTGAACACAGCAGATCCATCAAAAGGGCTCTCCTGTTTCCATCTGTAGTGGGAACTGAAGACCTGAGGCAGTGTTAATCCATTTTAATTCATGTTAGTGTACAGAAGGCAGTGAAACTGGCAGAGGAACGGGGCATCACTCTAACACACGGGGAGCTCTGCTGCCACTGGCTTCAGATGAGGATTCTTTTCCTTTTGGTGGCCTTGTGTTCACACACTTCTAACTTCAGTGTTCTGCAGTTTGCCTTACTGCTCACAGAAAAGTCCAGGTTTTGTGCTCCCTCAGATCTCGCTCTGGTTTGGCATTTTTACATCCTGAGAAATAGGTACAAATATTAGCCAGGGAACAGCATTGTTTTGTCTCTGAGCAGAATGTTAAAAGACAATTTACAGCAGAAACACTATGGTGGTATCCCTTAAAGCACATCACAGCAAAGCTGGGCTTTCAGGGGCTAAGGAGAAAGAAAATCTTCCTGCTACACGTCTTGGTTTTCTGCATAATATACCAAAGATTCAAAGTAACACCGTTCAAAATTTAGCTGCTTTGACAACACTGGTGTGTGGTCTTGTCCACAAGGGTCCCAGGATGAGGGAAGAGACGAGAAAGTTGACTCCATGTATCAAAGGCTTGATTTATTATTTTATGATAGATAATATATTAAAACTACACTAAAAGAGTAGAAGAGAGGATTTCATCAGAAGGCTAAGCTAAGAATAGAATAGGAATGAAAAACAAAGGCTCGTCTCTGACCGAGACTGTCTGGGCAGGTGAACTGTGATTGGCCCTTAATTGGAAACAACCAGATGAGACCAATCACAGATCCACCTGGTGCATTCCACAGCAGCAGATAAGAATTGTTTACAGTTTGTCCTTGAGGCCTCTCAGCTTCTCAAGAGAGAAAAATCCTGAAGAAAGGATTTTTCATAAACATGTCGGTGACACTGGTGATGCAACATCTCTACTTGCTTTGGTGATATTCTTAGAAAGTCAGAGATGTTGCCAATTTGCCTAATTTCTTATATACCAGGGCAAAAGTTAAGGACTCCTTTAACCTCATCTGTCTTTGCAAAACTACATCAATTCACACCAAATTTGACTTACAACTCAGTACTGCTCTCTCATATAGCTCTCAGATTTCTGAACAGATTTTCTGATGAATATTTTCAAAATTTCATTAAGTTTCTGGTCCTTATTATTCTTCACATCTCATCTGTGCTGCACCACTAGGATATTATCAAGCAGATTTAGATTCCAAGAGCTTGACATTAATGTATCATCACAAAATGTTCCCAGAGCTGGTGTTCCTGACCCTATTCTCCAGGTAAAACCAAATGAGAGTTGCACAGCAGAGGGGAATTAGGCTCAGAATCTCAGTGCAACAACAACCAAAAAAAAAATCATATTCCCTTTGTCTTTCTAACTCTGAGATGTGTGTACAAGTAATCCTTTGGTTTTCTGGGGGATCTGCTCCATTTCCCAATCCTCCAGCACACAAGGTCTGAAAAAATAACATGGCTCAAGAGAACTTGTCTGATTTGCCTCCCCAACACAATGTGCTCTTGTTTTTCTTCACTCCCACTCCAGTTCCACACAAAAGCTTTTCTTTCCAGCAGCATAAAAGTGAGTACATCTTTTTCTGTCACACATGGAATTTTTAGCATACTTTTAAATAATTGAGTGGAAAGGGGAATATTACATAGCCTGTTCATTACTGCCAGTTTTGAGCTTGCTCTTCCTTTTCTGAATATCCTCCATACACCTGCCTGAAGTAAGTGCAAGAAACCACAGAAGGAAAAAGTGCAAGAAACAGAAGGAAAAAAAATTAGTTCCTTTTCAGATCTCTAGTCTATCCTCTGCTATACTGTCATTTTTTAACACTTAAAAGAAAAAAAAAGTATTTTAAACATAAAAGGAGATGTCTGCTGTTGGAAAGCAAGAAGCAGCCACGTGGTCAAACCAAGCAATATTCATTTATGAAAAGCTGGCTAATACAATGAGAAGAGTTGTTTGCCACGTGAAGAAAATGACAGACACAAAGCTTTGAAAGCAGCCTTGTTAAAGCCCCAGAATGCCTCATACAGTCAGGGGGAAAGGACTGCAAGGGGCTTAAAACCAGAAAAAGGTGAGTGGATTCCAGGTAACACTGACAGCTTGAAGGGTATCAGTATTTCCAAAAGAAAATTCCTCATCTCGCTTCACTTAGTGCCACCCATGACCAAATGCAGAAGGGAATAAACCAAACTTGGCACAAAGCTTTCATCCTCCCTCCCTCCCCTTCCCTGGTACAGGGGTCTCCTCCAGCCAGGTCTTGGGAGCTTTTGGAGACTTATTTCACACCTGAGATAGCTCACCTTCCTCAGACGGCACAAAATCAGCAGGATGGCTGCTGTGCCAGTGTTGGAAACAGAAAAGTTTTAATAAAAGGCAAAATAACAAAGCTCTTTACAGAGAAAACCCGAGCCAGGGGCCAAGAGGTTCTTGCTCCTGGTAAAACAGCTCACAACAGCAATTAGTTTATTTGTTCTCTTCTTTTTCTAATAAATTGCTCAGGTGGGATTTTTTGGCTCCTGCCCAATTAGCTATCCTTAAGTTTGAGGTGAAATCTCCCAGGTGCTGTGAGATGTCTTTTTACCTAACTGAGGAGAGAAACTTCTGGGCTCATTTCCTTTTTAAGGGGACAAAGGACAGTTCTGTCACTCTGTCAAGAGAGGACACATTCCTACACTTCCCCTTCTACAAACACAGAGTTCAGGGGAGCCAAAGCAGTGCCTGGTTCCTGGGCCAGAGGCAAACACCCCGAGGCAGGGAATTGTTCCTTGGGAAGGATGCCCAGGAATTCACAGAAGTTGTGAATTTACAAACAGAATCTATGAGCCCTGGATACTCTGGGAAAAGAGTGAGTTCTGCAAAATCCTTATGACAACACAGAAGTCAAGAATGAATTCAGAGCATAATGAAGCCACAAAAAAAATCCAAGATCACAGTAACTGCATTTACTTGAGGCAGCTGCTGTCGAGCTCCTCAGCTTGAAATTAAAAAGTGATAATAAGAAATTATTATGTAACTTAGAAGGGAAAATTCTCATGGTTTAGGGTGATTTTAAGACTCATTTGTTGCCTACGACATAATCTTGAGCAGTATTATTCCACGTATTTTGTAATTTGAAAATATTTTAAGACAGAAATAGGAAGCTGAGCAAAATTGCATCAGCAGCATCCCCTTCTGTATTTCAGATATTTGTGCTGCAGCTCCTCCAAAGCAAAACAAAGCACATGACCAAAGGATGTGGATCTAACCATGCCTCAGCTTCCCATGTTTCTGTCTCCAGCTGACTGCTGCTAAGGAATGAAACATCAGACCTCCTAATGAGAGCTCCAAAGGTGTTTTCAAACTCAGGGCCACCTCTGCAGGGATTTTTTTCATCCCCACAGCAAGTGTTTTATTCTGTCTGCATGTGGGCATTTGGTGCTTTTACTGACACGAAGCAATTAGGAGATATTTATACAGCCAACAGGAGGTAATCTGCTTTAATTTTCTGAAAGGGAAGGACAGGGATAACAGGTGAGGAAAGAAGTGAATACTGACCTTGTCAAAATTTTTTTTTCCCCCCCAAAGCAATGAAAAAACCATTCTTTCAGAAAAATATGGGGTTGAGCCAACAAATATAGCATTTGCATAATAAGTCCCAGCAGGCTACACACTACAGAGTAAATTACTACTGGGAAATACTCTATATAGATGGTAATTTTTCTGGATACTCTCTACAGAGAAACTCAAGAGTAGAGATGCATAAAAGTTGTCATTATTCATAGAAATTATGTATACATCTCCCCAGATGAAAAGAAACACAAAGAAATACATGGAAAAAATGTGGCATATTATGGAAAAAAAATTATTATATTATGTTTATACAAATATAATCTAATATTTGTACAGTACAATCCTGCAATAGATGTATTAAAATTAAATGTAAAATTTAGAGATACACCATATATAGGTGCATTATATATTAAATATAAATAAAATCTGTGGGTAACGTGATGAAAATTGATATGAAATTGCAGTGCTACAAACAATTGTTTCCTAGGCAAAAGCCTAGCAGGTAAAAGGCACCAAGCCCCAAGAAGCCTTAAAAAAAGAACCAGGACATTTTTTCACACCATCCCATCAGATTAGCAGCGTGAAAAACTGCAAACAGAGAAAAGGTTGAATATGGAAATCAATATTTTTTGTCAAAGCAAGAAGGACAGACTGTCAGGCTTATGGAGTAGAGCTGCAGCTCCTGGAATTAACTGAGACATTCTGCTGTCAGTGTCCAGCGACACCAAAAACAAGGATTGACTTGTCTCCCTCAGCCCTGCCAAAGACTGGCTGTACTTCACCTAATCCCACTGTAAACCCCTGGGAAATGTGCTTACAGCACCTCTTTTTGCAACTCAGAGTCTGAGAGAGTCAGCTTTTCAGCAAGGATTACAGAGTAATTCATCAGAATATCTAATAAATAAAAAAGATGAAAAAAAAATAATAAACTATACATCCCTTCTTTAAGCCTCCAATGTGAATTTATAAATATTTTCCCTAACACTAAACATCATCAGCCTCAACTCAAAGTGCAGATTCAGTCACCACAGGATAAAACAGCTCAGGAGTCCAGATGGAGTTTTCTATTCCATTTTCTCCCTGAGCAGTACCTTGCCAGTAGGTGCTGCCTAGCATGGCCAGTTTAATTCCTGTTAGAACCTCATGCAACTCCAAAGACTTCTGAGAAAACCTTTTATGCATGTAAATCTCAAGGATCAGCCTGAACACCGCTCCAAATTTACACTCACCGTATCTGAGAAGACTCTCATCTCTGGAACTGTGGAGGGAATTGAAAAGACCTTGTCACCCTTCCCACTGCCCCCTCAAAAATCCAACAAACCCAACCTGACACGTTCAATTAATCCCCTCTTTCCTCAGAAGCTGAAAAACCACCAGTCATAATCCAGTAGGGAATTTACTATTAGTCTCCAAATGCAGACTATGGGAGATTTTGGGAGCTCTCTAATCTTTAGTTGAGAGTCAAATATTATTTGAGTGAAAAAATAAGCTGATTTTCATCTTACTAATTGCTTACCAGAAATTTTGTCCAAAACCTAATGCCACTGGACGTGGACTAAAATTTTTATAGAAGCTGAATAGTTGGAGTTTTTTTGGCTTTGTACTGAAATTTTCATGATCCAGAACTGAAAAAAGTTAAATAGTAATGTCTGCCAAGGAAAACATCACCTGTTTTGCACAAAGTTCCTTTTTTGCTCTAGCTTCAAAGTCT
The DNA here is from genome assembly GCA_025504685.1 of Leucosticte australis. Classification (NCBI taxonomy): domain Eukaryota; kingdom Metazoa; phylum Chordata; class Aves; order Passeriformes; family Fringillidae; genus Leucosticte; species Leucosticte australis. Next base: position 940,755 of record JANIJU010003064.1, on the reverse strand, counting down.
ACCATGTAATATTTCCAAATAGATACAGTAAGAACAACCCAACATCCTAACTACTACTCCTTTACAGATGTTGAAAACTAAAAAATGGCCTGATCATTTTTTTTAATTACATGAGTCAAAGTCTATAAAATGCAGACCACAGGATTGTCAGGATTGTCTTTGTAAAAGTTTTTTTTTTCTTTTTGCCTCTTATTAAGTATCTTTATCTAGCACAAAACTCAAATAATTTGTACAATATGTGCTACTGGTTTTCACTCCCATTGAGATTTTGGTGTCAAAATCTTGGATCAACCAATTGGATCCAATCTTTGGATCAGCCAATTCCTCTTTTCTAATATCCAGTGCAGGTCTGGGAGGACTTCTTTTGATCATAGTTTTGTTTTGAAACACGGTGTAATTATGGCTTCCAATGAACTTGGTTGTGCCTTCACCCCATAATACATCTGAAAGAGTTCTAGAAGAACACAGAATTTCCAGCTCTTTACCTGTGCCACCACTCAACTGCTTTTCACCATTTTCCAAACAACACCATGGTGAAGGAATGCAGCAGTGGGGAGCTAAAGAAAGCCAGGGATTGTCACTGACATGTTCTATGAAAAAACTTTTCTTTAAGATTTTTCCTCCTGAGAAGCTGAGAGGCCTCGAGAACAAACTGTAAACAATGATTCTCTGCTGCTGTGGAATGCACCAGGTGGATCTGGGATTGATCTCATGTGGTTGTTTCTAATTAATGGCCAATCCCAGTCCAGCTGTCCAGACTGTCTCAGTCAGACAAACCTTTGTTATTCATTCCTTTTCTATTCTTAGCCAGCCTTCTGCTGAAATCCTTTCTTCTATTCTTTTAGTATAGTTTTACTATAATATATATCATAAAATAATAAATCAAACCTTCTGAACATGGAGTCACCTTTCTCATCTCTTCCCTCATCCTGGGACCCCTGCGAACATCACCACAAGGGATGGGAGGCCTTCCCTCACTCCTAAGTCTGTAAGAGAGCTGGGATAGGTGAGAGCCCTCCATCCTTCCTGGCAGCCTCCCTGTGCTCCCAGGAAATGCTTTCAGACACACTGGAGTGGACTGTGCCTTTCCAGGCCAGCTTGGCCCTGTCCAACAAGCAGCAACAACCAAGGGGCTCCAGCACCAACCGCATTCCTTTGGCTTCCTCCCCGCATCCCAGCCTGTTCTGCTTGGAAATGACTGCACCCCTGGCTACAACTGAGCCTCTTCTCCTTCTCTTCCAGGTGACACTGCCACAGGGAAGTGACAGTGAAGCAGGGCAGAGCCAAGCTGAAAAAGCAGACTGAACAATTCCAGCCTTAGCGTGCTGGGCACACATTCCAGACCGCAGCAAAACCCAGGAGCTGTCAGTGCTCACTGCTGTGGATCGAGCTGCAAGGCTTAGCCAGGAATTGGGTTAGAGTTACATAAACCCTAATTCAGAAAGGATTTCAGCTCATTGTCTGCTTCAGCTAACACAATTACAGAAGCAGCTTTGTCAATACACTGCAAAGATTTTTTCTTTGCAAATGCTCCTGCTTGGTTTACAGCCGGACGGGAATTAGGACGGAGACAAACGATGCCCACTGTGCAGGCAAAGCCTCCAAAGGAATAGAGCAGTGGGGAGGAGTTTGGCTTCCTGCTGACACACCACGGATGGCGAGGGAGTGAACCCTCCCAAACTCACAGTGGGGAAAGGAAAAACCCATGCTGCTGCCCCAAGAGATGTCAGCAATTGCTCTGTTGACTGAAAGGAAGGGGTTATGCAACATAACTTTGTAAAGTTTTTAGTTAAAGCTGCTATAAAATTCTGCAATAACTGGCCAGTCACCTTAAACCACAGAAGCATTTCAAGCAACTGATTGATTAAAAAAGCATGAGGAACAAAGAACCCCTATGATATCCTCAGCGTGCATTGGTTTGCATGTTTCAGGAGCGTGCCACTAAGCATAAAGCATCTGAGGAAAAGCTGACTCTGACATTATCATCTGCTGGCCAGCTCACCTTCTCTAACATTGTGAAAAATTAGTATTTTATGATTGGTTCTTCACAAATATTAAATTAATTTTATATGTGTTATGCTAGAGAGCTATGCTGTATTAATTCTCTTAAGCAGTGTGGTAAATATAGTTTTAGGTTACAACAAAATGTTAAAATAGAAACTGTACTATGTAAGATACCTTTTTTTAAATGAGTGAACTCGCACCAGACAGCAGCCACAGGACACCTGAATCTTTCAGAGAAAGAGAATTTATTGCTCCATTATCAGGAGAAATGAACTTCTTCCTGCCTCACTCAGCCCTGAAGATGCCGTCAGGATTCAGAGGAAGAAGCTGGCACTGCCCAGACAGAATCCTGTGTGTGAATGGAATTGATGCATCATGGATGAGGTGTATGAACATGCACCAGGCTGTTGCTTTTAAGGGTTAATCCTCTGTTAACATGGGGCCTTTTTTGGGCTTATTTTGCCCAGAAAGAGGCACCTGGACTGTCTGTAACTCTTTGTTTCTATTGTCTCATATTGTCCTAATCCAAACTGTCCAAATTATTATTACTCTATATTGCTATTTTTGTAACCCTTTTATTACTATTAAACTTTTTAAAATTTTAAAAACAAGTGATTGGCATTTTTCACAACATCCACATACCTGCTAGCCCACAGAAAAGCTGTCTCATCACCACTGAGTGGGAGAAGGATCAATGTCAACTTTAGCATATCTTACTGGACTTTGTATGACAAAACTCAGCATCTCAAGTTCCTCCATCTCTCACTTGTTCAAGATCCTGGTTATTCCAGAAGCTGGATTCTGCCTGTCCTGAGTTACACAGACAAGAGCTTTGGATAAACCTTTCAGAATTAGGTGAGATATAGTGTCGAGCCAAATAACTTTGATACTCAATAGATACAAATATTCAAATCCATAATTCTGTTCTGTCTCACATAGGTTGTTTAAAAGCTATTTGTACTAGGAGAGGAGTACTTGTACTGTTTTATGGAAATGTACAATTGACTCATGCTCACAGGGTTTGCCTGATGGAAGAGACATCTGGAGCAGAATTTTGTTAAGTAGGTTGTGTTAAAAGTAAAAAGAAATATACCTGAAAATATCATTTATATCCATTCAAACTATAGGGGCTGAATCAGGATTCAAATACCTCCAACCTTTGGTACATCTGAAACACAAAGCATTGCTATTTCTACATACTTCCAAGTGCTGCTGGTGCTCTAACTCGTTTTCACACACCTGTGGAAGACACAGGAATCATTAACTAGCACAGAGTGCTGGGCAGGACAGGAGCTGCTCACAGCAGTTTGCCTTCAAGTTTCACATCTGTTACATTCCAGTAGCTGACAGGCATGAAAAGCAGCCTGGCATGTCTCTCATTTGGGGTGGGATATGTGCAGGAACACACTCACAAAATGCATCAACACGTTCACAACGGGGCTCTTGAGCATTCTGCCTCAAAATGTAAAAGACACTTTTTTTCTTTTTTTTTTTTTTAACTGTAGGTGAATCAGTATTCACATAGCAGACTTTGTAATTATAAATAAACTCTCTCACTCTACAGTTCTGGTCATAACACAGCTCCTGACAGCCACAAGGAGATCTGCCTGTAGCATGCAGCCAAATCCTTTTTAGTCATTCCATCTTTTGTGGTATTTTCTGGGGTCCCCCGTGGCAGGAAGGAATGAATCTGACTCCATGTTCTTAGAAGGCTAATTTATTATTATATATATGCACTAAAACTATACTAAAGAATGGAGAAAGGATACTTACAGAAGGTTTAACAAGATAATAATGAAAAACTCGTGACTTTTTTCCAGAGTCCTGACACAGCTGATGGCGATTGGTCATTAAGTCAAAACAATTCACATGAAAACAATCAAACAATGACCAGTTGGTAAGCACTGTCCAAACCACATTCCAAAGCAGCAAAACAAAGGAGAAGCAAATCAAATTATTGTTTTCATTTTTCTCTGAGGCTTCTCAGCTTCCCAGGAGAAGAAATCCTGGCAAAGGGATTTTTCAGAAAATATCACAGTGACAATCTTTCCTGCTCTTTTCCAACCAAAACCAGATTTAACAGACTTCTGAGCAGCCAGAAGAGTGGCAGTGTGAAAACACAGAACTGAGAGAAGAGGCAGCAGCTAACCAAAGCAATGGCACACCAGTGAGTCCCTTCAGGGTATCACAAAAGAATTTTCACGAGAATTCTCTCGTGAAACAAGCCAAAGCTGCATAGGTGGGGATTTCAGGCAGAGGGATCAAGGACTTGGAGAGTTCATGGCAGAACACACATGCAAACCTGAACGCAGTCTTTCTGTCATCTCTTCAACCAATCTTTGGGGTTCTGTTTTTGGGGTCTTTGAAAATCTTCAGAGGAAGGGGGAAGAAAATGGGAATTGCCTGGATACCTCTGAGAAAAACAGAAGGACATGTAAGGCAGCTATGGGAGTATCAGCAACTCCTGAGAATAAAGATAAAACAAGAAAAAGTACACATTACTTTGAGCCTTAGAAGAGTCTGGATTTAACTCAGAGGAAAGAGGGGAGAGGGTTCCCAGCCACTGTAATGAAATGCTACACTAACTGCAAAGCCATGAAAATTGGTTTCTGTTCACATCAAATCACACTAAATGTGCATTTCACCATGGGATGAAGTTCAGGTGCTTCATCTACAAAGCAATGCCATTTTTTGAAATTATATCTGTACATTGTCCACTCAATTTTAACACATTTTCAGCACCTTGAAAAGTAGCACAAAAGGAGAGGAACACCTTGAAAAAACTAATGTGCTCAAAACATGAGTAAAATATCTTCAGAGAGGAACAAAGCTTTGACTGCATTTTTTATTTCAACATTCCTCTATGACCTGTGCTTTCAGGCACATGGACATATTCCAGCTATAAGATGCAGCTTATTAGTAGCAAACTACTCCAGTGCTAAAAAGCATAATAAAAGAAATCTGTTAGTAGTAAGTAACCATGAGAGAAGAGTTGGTAAGAAAAAACACAAATCTTCAGATTAAAGAGTTGAGAAAGCACAGTCTTCCTTCAGAAATAAGAAAATGTGTTTCTCAGAATGCCACAACGCTGATGGAAGTTTTAGGATACCAGGATTTATGGCAGAAGAAGCCTTACAAACAAGTGGGAGATGATCACTGAGCTGTGGGTTCAGTGTTCTGGGGCATGGCAGCCATTCATTCAGCCTCCAGAAGTCAGGTTTTCCCTGCAAGCAGTGCAGCCTCTAGGATCAAGCTATTTGAATTTACTCTCAGAAGTGTTAGCCTCAGTGCTTACCGGTGTCACAGCTCCTGTGAAATAGGGATCAGCAGTGCCCAGAGATAACAGCAGTGCAGAACAAACACCTGACAGCTAAATTGACAGCTCTTCCAAGAGGCCTCTGGACACCAATCCCACAAGAGCCAACAGCAGCTGAGTTAAGCTGGAGGTTCACAAATTGACCAAGTGAAGAGCTGCCTCTCTCAGCCTGAAGGCTCACCGTCCACAAGGTGCAGGAAAGCAAATTACAGACGACCAAATTCCTGCAGTTTGCAAGTAATCTTTCACTTAAACTCAGTAAGAATCTCCAAATCACTTCCTAAATGGAATTAATGCAGGCATCTTGGCAGCCATACCAGCATGCAAACTGCAGCCAGGACACAGGCACCACGGTGTTACTGCTACATCAGCAGCCTCCACAATCACCATGATTTCCTAAGCCAACAGGGACACAAATGGGAAGTGGTGTCACTTGGTTGATCCCAGTGGTGGGACTGCCAAGCTCAGCAGTGACAGGTATGGATTTCCTGTATCCATCACAAAATATGCCAGCCTGGGAATCCAGAGAAGTGCATAGCCCAAATTAATAACCTTTCAGGGGTGCTGTGGTGGGGTGTTGTTGGGGTCCCCAGGACGAGGTGAGAGATGAGAATTTGACTCCAAGTTCTCAGAAGGATGATTATTATATTATATAATATAATATATATTATATCATATTATATAATATATATTATATCATATAATATCTATTATATCATATTATATATTATATCATATCATATATTATATTATATACTATATTATGTATTATATACTATATTATATATTATATTCTATACTATATTTTATATTTTATTTTATAAGAAATTATATACAAAAACTATACTACAGGAAGAGAAAGGAGACATCAGAAGGCTGGACAAGAATGAATAATAAAAACCCGTGACAGACCAGAGAGTCTGACACAGCTGGACTGGGATTGGCCATTAATTAAAAATAATTCACACGAAACCAATCAAAGCTGCTCCTGTTGTAAGCAACCTCCAGAGCACATTCCAAGCAATCAGGTAATTATTGTTTATATTTCTTTTCTGAGGCATCTCAGATTCTCAGGAGAAAAATCCTGGTGATGGGATTTTCCAGAAAATATCATGATGACAGTACTGAGTAAATTGGTGCAAAACAGTCACATTCCCATGCAGTGAATCCAACTGTTCTGAACTTCCCCCTAGCATTTTTAACTAAACAAATAGTGACATCAAATTTAAGAAAAAAAATAAAAGAAAATCAGTTTGAACTAAATGAGCAAGCCTTCTATAAAATCACAACATGGAAGTGACAGGATTAGGGTAGCAGTCCCGACCCTCTAATCCTCTTTGCTAATCAGCTCCTTCACCACAGGTAAAATGAGGCCCCACTTCTTCAATCAACTCTTTTCTGAGACACCACTCACTATCTACTTAAATATTTAGCCAAAGCTATTGAGTTTTACAAAGGTAAAAGGGTTGGAGGGCAGCACAGAGGTCAGCTGCAAGGTCCTGGGGCAAAATCCAAGTATTCCAGAAATTACTATCAAAGTAAGATGAATGTACAAAGAAATAATGTCTTTAACCCAAATAAATGTCATTTCATGTATCTTTTGAAAGAAACCGAGTTTCTAAATTACATACTGCCTCTCCTGTTTCTTCATTATTCCCTCATATCATTCAGATGGTAAAAAACCATTAGATTGAGCCCAACCTAACACTGCCAAGTCCACAACTAAACCATGTCCCAGTGGATGCCCAGAGATGTAAATCCAGTCAGTGCAGTGATACTGGGACACTGCAAAGAGCTGCAGGACAGGAAACAAAGGATTTCTTAGCATGGGAACAAGCAAGAGACAATGCAGAGCAGACATGGAATTTCTCAGGAAAGATGTTTAAAAAACCCAAAAGAGTTTTCTTGGGTTCCTCTACGACACAGACATTTAAATGCAGGAAAAAAAAATTATTATAATAATAACCACAAAAAACAGAGTGGGCTGCCTGAAACCCTCCTTTCCTCCTAGCCTTCAACCCACCAGGTGGCAAAAGAAGTTCCTCATCATGCATCAGGCATCCTAACCAACAAGGACATGCAACAAGGGGCAGCAGTGTTTTGTCACTCTGCTTATGAAGGTAAGTGCACTATTGCTGCTGACTTTATTTCATCTGGCAACATAAAAAAGCACGACCGGAAAAGTCCAGAGCCTTCCTTGTTCTTCCTGCCCACCCATAATGACAGGAAACACCACCCAAAAAGGACTAAACAGAGCTGCCCTGGCAGGGAATGTGCAACTTCCTTATGTAACCAAAGCAGAAGCTGAATCTTTAGGCTCACTCCTTTATCCTGAGTTCTCTAGCACAGGTACAGTGGGGCACACATCCACCCTTTAATGAAAATAAATGCCAAAGCCTGGCTCTTCTTTGGGGAAATAGAAAACAGCTCCTCCAGCTGTTTAAACATACCTATGGTACATGATGGTTAACTTCCTTTTATTTTCTCATCTCCTGCTCTGCAAGTCTGTTGATTCTGGTATGTCAGGACTCAAAAGAAATGCTGGATAATGCAGGCAAAATATGCAGCTGTTTTAGAAACCTGAGATAATTAATAACAGCTTCCATTTATTTTAAAAAGTATACATGCAGAACAAAGTCCTAAATAGAAAAACAAATGTTGCTGTGCTATTACTGGCTACTTATGGCTTGGTTACAGCAATCAAAAATATCCGCTGTAAGGGTGTAACAACATCAACTACAAAAACCACACACAGCAAAAACATTCTGTGCTTCTAATAGGTTGCTATGGAAATATTTTTCCTTTTTTAATATCGAAGCAGCTTCACACACCCAAGCAGAAGATGCTCAGACATTACTTTGAGAAGCTTCCTGCATTTACAGAAGGGTAATAGGCTAAAACCCTAATTAAAAAAAATCCTCCAAAAACCTCTTACAAGTTGATATAAACAAATACAAGTCTACATTGACAACTGGGAAAATAAAGTAGGTGAAGACATAAGTCACATCCCAGGAAAAAAAATGGAATTTCATCAGTCAGAAGCTCTGCAGTTTGGTAGGAATCTATGAGGTTCATAAAAAAAACTTCTCAGCTCAGTGCAAACTGTGCATTTCAAGGCTAGGTTCTCAAGAAAAAAAAAGGAAACTCAGATAACTCACCTTGGCATGAATAATTTCTTGGACCAAGAGTACTTCAGCAATGCTCTGATACATGCAGGAGATTTAGAAAGCAATAACAAAACAAACCCACTTCAGTACCATTATGGGGTCCCCTGTGGCAGGAAGGAAATTATGAATCTGACTCCATGTTCTCAGAAGGTTAATTTATTATTTTATGTACTTATACTAAAGAATGCTATACTAAAACTATACTAAAGAATAGAGGAAGGATACAGACAGAAGGCTTAACAAGATACCACTGAAAAGCTCGTGACTCTTTCCAGAGCCTCGACACAGCTGGCTGTGATTGGTCATTAAGTTAAAACAATTCACAAAAACCCAATCAAACCATGACCAGTTGGTAAACAATGTCCAACCATATTCCAAAGCAGCAAAGCACAGGAGAAGCAAATGAGATAATTATTGTTTTCATTTTTCTCTGAGGCTTCTCAGCTTCCCAGGAGAAGAAATCCTGGTGAAGGGATTTTTCAGAAAATATGACAGTGACACTGCATTACCTACTAGTGAAAGATATTTTCCTTTGATGACTCCTTCCCACCCTTCACTGGTGGTGTGGAATAATGGAACAAATACAATGGAAAAATACCAAGATTTCAATGGGGAAAAAACCACCCCACTCATACACTTAAGGAACATATGGACTTTTTTTTTCAAAGCCACTCACAGATATCTGATGATATAACTACTGTGAAGCCTACTACATTACACACCTTTTTCACCTGCCTTTTCTCATTAGAAAGTGAACACCTGCACTAAGAGAACAACTGCATCAAATTCCAACAGAGGTTAGGAAAAGGAGGTAATACTTTTGGAAAAGTCAAATATTGACTTTTCTTTCTCAAATTAGCGCGGACACGTGCGAGATTTAAATTTGCACGTGAGGAGACATCAGAGGCAATATATTGATGGTTCCCTAAGAGCTAGCACATTTCAAATCAAAACACTGGAAAAATATGTATGTGATGTCCTAATTACACAGAGCAGTCACCCCAGTAATCCCTGAAGCCAAAGGACTTTGGCAAATGGAAATGCAGATAGGTGCAGGAGGGCAGAAGGGAGATCAGGCAGTGCTGCTCTTTGCCCTGGGACCCTGCCCCAGCTCCTGCCCTCCTCTCAGCTTTCAATTCAGGCCAGTGCTTGCAGAAGTTTGAATGTGACTGTCAGAGGAGCTGCCCATCAGCATGAATGTCATTGCTGCAATCAAACATCCTCAAAAGGCAGAACTCAAGACTCAATTTGCCTCAAAGTACTCCACAACCACCTGAAACATCTGCTTCACCACAGGAACAACTGCAAAAGGTGTTACAGGTCTGATTTATAAACAGTGTTGTTCCACACCTTTTTTTTTTTCTCTCCTCATTATCACTTTCCTACAAGGTACCTAAAGGCTTTTCTTGCTAATAAGTAGCAAACCCAGAAAAAGAAACCAAAAAAAGAAGTCAGTGGCAGAATTGGCATGTCTAAGATCTGATCCAGCACTTGTTGAACTACACAGAAGAATTCTTTTCATTCTTGAATAAAAATTCTTGATGACTGAAATTCAATGTAAGTAAGTTAGAAACTTTTAAAAGATAATTTAGGCAGAGTACAGAGGTCATGCAGCAGAAAAACCCATGCATGAGACTGTGCAGCATTTTCAAAGAGCAGTTCACTTTTTAAAGCTCCAATGTATTCACCTGTGAGGAGCAGAAGTCTTGGTGATTTAACAGGCATTATGCACTCCAGTGAAGGTACACCTCTGCCAGAGCTGGCTGGAAAAATGAAGAGCCTTAAATAGATTCCAATTACATGAAATGAACCACTAGGTCTTCTCAACTTTGTCATTTTCCCCCAAGACCTAATATCTCAGTAAATTCAAAGAGAGGCTTGAAAAGAAAGGTACAGTACACATTTTTGACAAATGTCACTGAATGAGCATGTCCTTTAGCCATCTGTATCTTGAAATTGATTGCTGGTTGAATACAAACTAAATACATCCTCCTAGCACTGGCAAACTCCAGTGCACACTCTCTTGTAGCAAACAAGACCAGACAAAGGGATCTCTTGGAACTGAAGACATCACTGCTTTAAAATTTTCCTCAAGGCCTCTGTGCTAATTCCTGCAGAAGATTTTTGTCATCAAACTTTCCATGTCTCTCAGAGGCAAAACCTGCAGGTTTTTTATGACCAGCAAGAAGAAACCAAATCCCAAAATTAAGAGTCTTTCAAGTTAAATTTCTTTCAGATACTGAGCAGCTTTCTCATCTAAGCTGTCTCTTTCTACCTTTCATATATTGGGGTTGGTACTAATAACTAAACATGGTTCACAGAGTAATTGTTTATTCTGTAAACATGGTTTCTACTCACAAATATAATTTGTTTTCACCCCAGACTGACTGTTAGGCTGAAATGGTTTTTTCACTGAATAAAAAGTTCTAATAAATCTGAATGAAGAATGACTGAAATGTTTGACACTACAGCTGTCAGCAGCTCCTGGCTGCAGTACAAAACTCTGCAGAACAAAAGTTTGTCTAGTCCTAATTCTTAAACTGTCCTTATTTTAAAGAGATTATTCTGGCCAAATTAAGGGACATTTTAAAACATAATAATGTTTTATATAAAAATTCTGGAGAGCAGATGCAGTAAGAGTGATGTGCTGTGCTTCTGTTCACTGTCTATTTTTTCCCAGTTCCCACTGCAGATATGTCCCCTGTGATCAGGAGGAGGCTCCACTTTCCAGCCTCTTTTGCTGAGATTCAGAGTTTACTTTCACTCCAGTAAGATTTGAAGCTGCAGCTGAGAAAGATCTCCCACTGAGAGGTGGGCTAGTCCTGGGGGTTTGAGTTCATCACTGACCACCCAGAGCAGGAAGAGGAGCCTTCACTCTGCTCCAGAGCTGCATCAGGGACAGACTCTCACAGCCCAGACACATCTCCCCACCAGGCTGGGCTGCTTCCAGAAAGGTCCCACCTGATGCCATCACAATGGAAAACAGACCTGCACACTTCTACATTAACATATTTTGAATAACAAGTTTCAGCACTCACAGTACAATTCAGACCTATTCCATGGACTAATGTTATACAATATAGACAACTTAATTTTTTAATTTCCCTCTGCAATTTACTCTGTGGCTCCCAGTTAAAACAAAATTATTTGCTAAGCATTTAAATTTAAGGGAGTTTCACTCTGTTGTGGAGTAGGGTTAGGTGAAAATACAAATTTTATGTGGTGGTGACCTGATGTAAGAGGATTTGTAAGGAGACTGAGAGGAAGTGGAATGTTCAGTGAAATATCCAGAAGTAGATATTTAAATTTAGGCAATTCCAAACTGAAGATCTACTGTATAATTCTCTTTTTCTCTCTGTTAATTATTCAGAGATGTCAGACAGGACAATATAATGTCAGCCTTAATTTACATGTGACTTAACATGAACTTATGCTCCCAAATTCAATGCATGCATATGACAGGAAGGGATCCCTGACTCAAACTTGATGCTACCTTGAATTTCTTTCTTCTACTTTACAATTCAAATCACTTAACCTACATTTAATCTGCAATTATTTCCTTTAATTGCTCACTGCTTAATAAATTCAGGATCATTCTGTTTTGAATGAATGGTCATAAATAAAATATTCATGTAGCCTATACAAAGGGAAGCACTTGTAAGGTTTAGTGCTGTACAACATCCCAGTCACACAAAAAGGTACTCATATTTATATGCAATTTCCTATCACTTCATGAAAAGAAACTCCTTTAAAACTACAAATTAAAAGATCAGTCTGGGGATGACAGGAATACTTTAATTGAAAGACTTGCAAGGCAAGACCCTAAGAAGAGCATGCAGAGAGAGGAAAATGCAGGATTTAAAGGAAAGTGTCATTGCTCAGTCCTGGCTGTTACTAGAGTAAGAGCCTGGAGCCTTGGATATAATCTGTATATTGCAGAATGTAGAGATTTAACTGATTTGCACCCCAGCAGGACCAGATTTTGGCAGACACTAACTGGGGACATTTGTTTTATTACAAGCACGATTAGGACCAAGGTTTTATTTTTGTGCAGACAGTCTTAGCTGCCAGAAGAAAAGTGCCAATTCAGTGAGTAAGAATAGTGGAGACATTTTGCAATCAAATTTCCTTTAAAAATATATGCAGTCATACCTTCCTTCCCCTTGGCTTCATTAATAACCAATACCAGAAAAATATTCACACCTCTCAGGCTTTGAATTATTTCCTTAGAGAAGCCACCCCCTTCCCAAGCCCATTCTGCAAATGGGAAGGATTTTATTTCACAGTTTGCCAAAACTGTGGCATCTAAATAAATCTGATTTTCTCAGCTCATGCCCTGCTTGTTTAATTAAGTGAGGGGTCTGGAAAGGGCACAGGTTTCAACCTAGCACTGCTTTTACTTTGTCCATAGGGGCATTCATTAGGGTTTGAACATCAGCTGGAAACTCAGAATTTGTACTTGTTTTTCAGGTGCTGCTGGGATAAAAACTTCAAGGGCTTATCATCCATGAATACCTGCAGGCACTGACAGTTAGCCAGCAGGACTTACTGGAAGGGTGAAGAACAAAAGCAGGAGGAAAAGTGCAGAAGACATGAATCTACAGAAACCCCCAGGAGACAAGGTCAGTACATCGGTCACTGTCTGCCTGAGGTGAGAAATTCAATAAAGGCAGAGCCCTGCAAATCTCCTGATGAATCCTGGTAGCATCTTTCATTTCAATAACAACTTTTATGGCTGGCAGAAGGTAAAACACTTTGTGATAAGCAGCTCTTGGAATGTCCCAGACAACTGCAGTTGCCAGCCTCAAAAAAAAGCCAGAAGCAGCTGTTGCCTTGAAATGTCTACCAAAATCTGGCAATTCAACAAGATTTTCCTAGAAAAGCCCCAACTGTGCAGATTAACTTTTTAACACAAGCTGTTTACTTGTACCACAATACTCTCAGCAGTCCCTGTCACATTTTGGGACAGTTTTATTCTCTCATGTACAGGTGAAGAGCAGCTATTCTTCCTTAATTCTGTAGGGCAAGGGGCACAATATATTTCTGGACAAAAACCTTTTACTACCACTTTTGTCCACCCAGAGCTCAGGAAGAGCCTGTGCTGCTCCAGCCCCACCAAACCAAGAATTTCAACAAATGCTCCTTATCAGAAGTAGAATTTAAACAACAGAGTTCACTCCAAACCATCATGGCTGATCTAATGGTATTAAGAGTTTGAAACACCATGAACTGAATTCTATACTGGAGAAAAAAAATGTCAAAGGCTGCAAACTCACTAAAGTTTTAGACTGAACTTTTGATGGCAATTACTGGACAATCACCTGCCCTGCAGCCACATATAAAAAGCTCATTGAAGAGTCTAAAAATTAACTTGAATTACATCATTTTGTGACGACCATAAATTAAATATTCTTATCAGATAACGAATGAATCCTATAACCAGGAAAAACTCCGTTATGAGATAACATACCATATGCTGTTTCACAAACATTTTAAGCACCCTAATTAGTATCTTACATATAATGAGCAGCAACTGATTTACTCTTTGTATACAACCATGGTTAAGTGGACAGAACCAAGCAGCTTTAATTTGCATGATGCCTCAAATTATGCATCCATTTAACTTCAAGATGCACAATGTGCACAAGTCTTCTGCTTGTTTGCCTTTTTTTTTGCCTTGAATCTTCCCTATTTATACTGTGCCATTCTAGAAGTAAATAAATATACTGAATAAAATTAATTTGACACAGAAAAAAACTTTAAAAGGTATCCTCAGAGAAATAAGAAGAAAAATATGAAAGGTGAATATTTAATAAAAAAAGCACTGAGGTGAGACCTGCATGACCTTCAGACTCTCTCCTGTCATGAACACATCAAAACCTGTAATGTGACATGGCCGAGGCAGGTGACAAGTTGTGACAACCATGCATACCATTATGCTATTCTAAAGCACAGGGCTATTTATATTCATCTTGTCCCTACCCAGTGCAGCTCAGTAGGTTGTTTTGTCAGCAGATGAAGAACACACAGGGCTTGCATTGAAGCCAGGATTCCTAAGTGGCAGCCTGGCACTGGAACTGCCAGAACCACCCTTGCTGGACTGTGCTGATTCAATGAGCATTTGAAGCCAGCAGAGAGAAGGCCAGGCTAGCTGTGAAGGGGCTGGTCCAGCCCAGGGCAAGGCTGGAGGAGCAGGGGCAGGGATGGCCCTGGCAGCCTGGCCAGGGTGGGTCTGGTTAGTGCAGGCACAGAGCAGCACAGCCCCTGGTGCTGAACACACTGAGTGTCCTCAGCTATGGAGACTCAAATTTATTTCTCACTTGATCTCAAGAGAGCTGGAGACTATTTAAAGAATTTTCAACTATGCTATCACAGCTGCTTCTAGTTCATCTTTGTTTTGTGGGGGCTTATCCTCCCTAAAAACCAATGTGCACATCCAAATGCTGGCATATGGCACTGGCTTTAAGAACAGATGCCCTTTTGGATCTCCAGTGGGTAAGGGATGACACACAAAATATTAAAATGACCTTAAAAGAGGTTCAGGTTACCTGTGAAACAGTTCATACTTCAACTTTTTTTTGTTTTTTCCAAATCTTGGACTTGCAATAAAATCTTTAAAAATCAAAACATTCCATAATCTTTACATGACAAATTCCTTCTAACCGGCAGCATTTGAAAGTATTCTTTTTGCTCCCATTTTTATTATTTCCTTGCCTTCACTTTTTGATGAAATGAAGAAATCCTTTAGTGCTTGTGAAAGCCACCAGATCAGTAGCCCCAGAGAACCCAGTGTAATTAAATTGTTTTCAGAGTGTGTGGCTTCCTTTTCCCCGTTAGATGAACAGAGGCTGGCAACCACCCCAGCTGCACCGAGGGCACCCTAAAAGCCAACATCCACTTCCCACTGAAACCAAGGATCTCAATCCCTTGTGCTTCCCATTTCCACTTCTCCAGCACCATCAGAGAAGGTGATTTCCTGACCAGGAGAAATTATCCCCTAGGTTTGGGAAACGCCCTTCAGCTCCAAGCTGAACCACAGGCAAAACCCTTCCTGCTCTTGTAACTTCCACAGGAAAGAACAAAACACAGCAAATCCTTCCTGACCCTGACTGCTTCTTTATAATACCAGGATTTTTTTAAGATAAGCTGTAACCCAGCTGCAAGCTTGTAACAGGATATGTTGAGGTGACCTGGCACTACTGTAATACTTCAGGATAAAGAGGAAAACAGAAAAAAAGTCAGAACTTGTGCCTTACACATGATGTGTTATCTCTGTGATGCTGCACTGAAATCTGCACAAAACAAAAGAGCCCAGTCTCATATTCCCAGTCCCCAGTGGAAGCAGCAGCCTGAAGGAAAAGCTAGAACTGAAGCACTGCCATAAATTGGTTTTTAGTACTCATAATGGCTTGTCACTCAAAATTCCCAAATGGCAGCAGAAATAATTTCCTGAATTTGTAAATATAAATTAATATCTTCAGTCTGCACAGAAATACCTTGTTTGCTTACCAGCCTCCTGCCTTATCTATTAGTTTCTGCATTGTGCACAACACATCCTAAGTCTACTGTTTTATTTGAATGAGCCTGAGCAGCCCAAGTAAAAGGCTCAATACAATGAAGATTTGACTACCAGTGAAATAGAGGATTATTACAGATGCAACCAGAACAAAGAGCCAGCATGTCAATGTATTTATGTACATATTCACAAATACAGCAGACAATGCTATTCGTGCTAAAATACTGAGATAAACATCTTGGGGCTGCATTTATTTTAGCAGTGTATTTTAACCTCATATATGGCTGACACAGCCAATCTAAAAGAGCCACAGCACCTCATAAGAAGAGCTGATGTCAAAGATGACACACAACAAACTATTGGTTTAGCAGAGAAGAAAAACCAGGCTTTTTTGCTGGCTAAAAGACATAGCTTAAAACTGGCCAACCTCACTGACATAATGAACTCTATTGATTTCAGGAGATTTAGACTGACAAACCTTGAAAGTGGGGCTGATCTCATCTGGCTGGAAATACTTGCAGGGGGGATATCTGCCTGTGGGTGAGTCAGCTTAAGCTCCTTTTACAGCAGGGATCTTTATGTGGGTTATTAAGCTCCAGTCCCTTATGTTGCAGTGTTGTGAAGGTCCCCAGGATGAGGGGAGAGATGAGAATTTGACTCCAAGCTCTCAGAAGGATGATTTATTATTATATTATATTAAAAGAAACTATATACTAAAAAGAATAGAGAAAAGACACATCAGGAGGCTAGAAAAGAATTACAATAAAAACCTGTGACTGACCAGAGTCTGACACAGCTGGGATGGGATTGGCCATTAATTAAAAACAATTCACATGGAACCAATCAAAGCTGCAGCTGTTGTAAGCAACCTCCAGACCCATTCCAAGCCATCAGATAATTATTGTTTACATTTCTTTTCTGGGGCATCTCAAGAGAAAAATCCTGGTGAAGGGATTTTTCAGAAAATATCATGGTGACACATCTACTGTTTGTGGAGAGGAACAGGAGCTTCCATGGAGAAATGAAATGTTCCAGACTGGGCTGAGTAGAGCCTTGACACAGACTTTCCATCAGCTAAATCCCTCTCCCATTCTCTATAATGGTCACAATAGGGAAAGGAAGGGAAAACCAGAGTGCTGCACAAGATTTAAGGCAAAACAATTAAATAAAGTGCAGAGTCCTTTTTCGTTATGAACAAAGGCATCTCTGAGCAGGAAGAAAGGTAAGCAGAGCTCACACTAGAGCTATGAATATCTTTATTGGAAGTATGCCCTTTGTGCATGCTCCTGCTCTTTGTCATTCTGCAGAAGAAAGACTGGTGCTGTTTCAGGAGAGTTCCTGTAAAGCACTGATTTAAAATAAGCAATTTAAAATTATCATGCAAGACACATACCCAAGTGAAGCAAAACAGTCAAATGTTAGTGAGGCACAAAGTCACCCAAACAGCCAATCAAAATTGCATCAGAATTAATTTGAAAGAATTAAGTTTAAGAATACATTTCCTTTAAAAATTAAGCTCTTATTTTTTTCTCTTTTCTTTGAATACAGAAATAATTTTTTTTTATAATTTCTATTACTTTCCCTCATCCTCTATGCTTTCATGCAAAATCAAACCATTTAGGATAGCACTCAGAAGACTTGCAGAAGAAATTAGCAGGAGACCCAAGTACATTTAATTGTCACTGGAGTATTATTTCAAAACTTGGCTCTAAGACAGGTTTCAGTCTCACAGAAACTTCCAGGAAGAGATGTAAGAGACTGCAGAGGAACAGGAGACCCTCTGCAACACTGAGACTTCCTCATCCTCCCTCTTTCTGGACACACCATAAGATGTAGAAATTGAGATAATTACTCAGTTTAATTGCTGATGATCTTAATTCAACATTTGCCTGCAGCAGCAAATCCCTGTGAACCTCATGCACAAGTAATGAGGGGGGAAATGTGACATGCCCAGAACACTGCTCTGTGCACTGCCCCAAACAATGACCCTGCCACATGCATTCCAGGCAGAAGTTCAATTCAGAAGCCAACCCCAGACTAAGCATGCCTTTTAAAATAAATCCTGCCCCTCGACAAGGCCAAGAGAGCAGACTCTTGGCCAAGTTTGTGCATTTGGTGTGGGTTTATTTTTTGCCCTCAAGTCGTGATCAATGGAAAAACCTCAGGCAAAACTCTAAAAGTTATCACAGTAAAACTCCTGAATCAGTAAATTCAAAAAAAGCAAGCTTCTAGTATAGGTTTTTCTCTGTTTTGTTGTATACAAATACATTTGTGTGGGGGATTTGTTTCCCTCTTCTTCCTCTCAGCTGCTCAAGTAAATAAAGATATAGAAAAGCTGCACTGAAATTCTCTCTCAAGATGGTTATTTCAGAAAAATGTTTTTCAAAGTTTACCTTGGACTTTTTTTGCAAGGGAATAAATGCACTTTTCCCAAGGTGAATAACTAACATTTGCCCTCTCCCTCTTAACTGGCACACAGGGATAAGCTGAACTCCTCAATTTGACTGCCATAATAAATTTTAATGTTCTGAACACACATTGTCTTACTATTATTGAGGAAAAAAAAAAAAACTTGTAGGAAGAAAATACTACATGCTCATAACAGTCTGGAATACACAGAATAAACCACTTGGGCTTTTCTGTACTCATAAAAACTCAACAGTAACTGCTCCAGCCATAGTTTTCAGAAACTGGTCAAGGAGCAGGCTGCAGATTGGTCTGGAAAAAGAACAGGGTCAGGGTGGAATTAATTTCTATCAAAATGCATAGTGAAGCAGATTATCCCAGTGTCACTCAGGCTGACTGTGGCTTTACAGACCACGCCAGCAGGATTGCAGGAGTCATTAGGATTAAGAAAAGAGTAAAGTACTATGCAATTCAGAAAATATAATATTTTGCCTGGAAAACTTCCAGCTCCAAAACAAGGAAAAAAGATATATAATTAGGTAATTTTTAGAAGGCAATTGGGAGGTTAATCTAAGGCAGCACATATTCTCAAGATCAGAAAAATCAAACATGGAAATCTTGGATGCTTCTATTCTAAAGAGTCATAATGGGAAAATCTATGTGTGGGAGAGGAAATGGATGTACAAAATGTGCATTTCCATTAATTAAACTCCTGTCTCCATAAAGCCTCTTTATTAAAATCGCTGGCTCCTTGTGGGAGCCATTAACATCATCAAAAATTCCAAATGGCATTGCCCAAAGAGAATTTTGCAGCTGTGTCTGCCACACAGACCAGTCCTACTGACTCTGGAGGATTCCCAAGGTGGGACACACAGCTTTTCCTGCCAGGATCAGTTTTCAGGAACACTTATGACCAAAAAGCTTCATGGTAGGTGACTCTGAGCCCCATAATACTCAGCACAGTTTCTCCTACTGAGTGAAGACTCCTTCTACAGAGAGTCCCATCAAAAAGAAAACCTTTGGTCCAAACTGATGACTTTTTCCATGGAAATCAGACTTTTAATAACAAAAGGGAGTTTTTTATGGTAAGAGGTTTCTGGTTCACTCAAATGCTAGAGGAAAAGGACTTCTCCAAAATCCCTCTTTGCATTCAGAGTTTATGAGAGAAAACAGAACTGTGGTTACTGAGGAAAGGGAACTTCACAACAAACCCCAGAACTATTTATGCTCTCTTGAAAGAAACAGCACCTAAAACTCAGTGAAACTTAGGGGTAGGCAACTCCCTTGGAATCCTTTTTCTGGCCTGTAGAGAAGCACTTCTGGAATAAACCTGTGTTGTCATCACACTGCAAAGCTCTCCGACCTTCTCAGTGATTTCTCACGGGCAGCTCCTCACAGCACAGAAGTTGTTGGCTTCTTCTTCACAGCCAACAGCTCCATCTCTCTCCTCACCCAGCTAACCCACTCTTTTGTAGAATCTTCTTACTGGACACAGTTGTGGCCTGTTAAAGGCAGCCCTGTTCCCAATCTTTGGTGATTAGCACAGCTGCAGCTCCTCAGGTGTGAGACTGCCTTCTGCACTTTGTTTTCTTACATTCTATCCCCGCACAAACCTGCAGCACAAAGAGCTGGCCCCTGACTTGGTTTGTACCTTAAGGCATGCCATGAAGGCAGCCCAAGAACCAACAGCTCAAAATGTTCCATTAGAAGGAGAGTGCTCGTGGCATTGAGGCCGTTTGCTCAAGCTCAATGAAATTAAGATATTTACAGAGTAAATGGTAACTCAGCTCTTCTATAGGTTGTACTGCAGCTCTGAGTAAACACCAGCTTAGCCAGGCAAAGGCACAAGGGCCAGGGTTTCAGGGCTTTCAGAGGCAGGGGGAGGAAGGGAACAGGTTTTGCTTTAAAACACACATTAGAAACTGGAGATTCCTGCAGAGAGATGTATTAATAATTAAACAGAGCTTCTGGGTTGAAAAACCAATCAATACCATACATTAAGATCAGATATTCCTTTAAAATTGGCAAATGTGGGGTTTCAGAGGTTTTGTATTCACACACAAGAATTTCTATTTATATCACTCATATCTGTCATTACTCTATCAAATTAATGCTAAACTTGTGAATTTCTAAACTGTGATTGATTACAGTGTTGTGTTTAAAGCTTGTAATAGTTCACAAAATATTCCTAGTTACCTAGCAGAATTCTCTTTATTGTTCTTCTACAGAAAGATTGAAGTGATTACATTGGTTTGAGGGTTGTGGTTTGGTTTTGTTGTTTTAGGGCTTTTTGTAATCCATGTGTAAAGAACATCATGAAAGTGAAATTTTAAAAGAAAAACAATTGGCTTCTGTCAATAAGCTGCTAGGCAGTTCTTACTAAGGCATGAATTAAAATGGGTTTTACTGTGAAAGAATCAGCTCACCATAATGGACAGGAATTCTTGTTCTTGTACAGTACTACTGCAGTTCTTAATGGCTTTGTTGCCTCTACAGTAAATTTTCATACTTCATTTGGGGAAGTTCTCCTAACAAGGAATAAAACATTTGCTACAGCACTAAATTACATTACAGAAAACCACAGAAAATACATGCTTTACAAAGCGACCACGCTGTAGTCATCAAATAAGATTTTTTTTTTACAAGTTTCAGTTATTGTCAAAACACTCCATAACTCTACAAAAGCCTGCTAGCTGAAATTTTGCCAAGGCAATAGAAGGTACAGAGCTGACAGCACCAACAACTGATGGACTATCAGAATTTCCCTTGCTAGGTCAAACTGCACAATTTTATTTTTTTTCTTCCTGAACTGGATATGGTTAACCTGCAAATGTGCCTGCTTGCCACCTTGAAATAGCACCCAATTGCAAAAAGGGGGGTTGAAACTACATCTGCACCATGAAAATCTGTTCCCAAAAAGAAACACAGTGCCTTCCTTGCACATCTTTATTTCTTCTTCACAAATGTAAAAGTATAAGGCAACGTTCCCTGTGCAGTGCAAAGCAAGGAAAGGAACTCTATCCAAACCAGTGACAGAAACTGACACCACAAGGGCCCCAGTCCCAATGTGTACAAAATTATCACAAGGTCAGCTGGCATTTTACCAAAGCAGTTAGCATATAAATTGAGCCTAAACAAGAGGAGATAAATATATCCTCTGACAGAGAAGATTCCCAACAAAAACAGCAAAAGAATTTTCATGATGGAAGAAAAAAACCACACTTATTAAAAAATGTTACAACATTTATCTTCCTGCTGCAAACATTCTTTTAGCCTTTTTGTTTACTGCAAAGAGTCCCAAACAGTGTTAGGTTTCTGTGCTTTGTTTCAGAAAAATATTCATACACAGGCTGAATATGATATATCCCAAAACCAATTTGCCATGTAAATATAATGACTGATTGAATTTGACAAGCCTCCTTCTAGAACAGTAAACACTGAAGATTTTGTTTAGGGATATTAATCAGCTCAGCAAGTTCAATGTGTCACCTGTGCCAGAATGGAAGACAAATCATCCCCACCAGGAACAGAACAGCCACCAGTAATATCCAAAGGAGGCAGGACCA
>JANIJU010003064.1:892214-918770 GCA_025504685.1 Leucosticte australis | reverse complement strand
TGTGGAGATCCAAATGGAAATCTGGGAGAGCTTTCTGCAATTCCCTACAGATGGGCTCTGTCTGCACCTTAACACAGAGTGAAGACAGTGCCCACTACACTGAGAGTATCTTATGGCTTGGAAATCTGCCTTTAGTTTAAGAATAATTAGGAAACACAGAAGTCAGGGAGTAGTTCACCAAAATTCTTAACTGCAGCTTGGCCATCAGCAGATCTTACTGACATTCTTACCTCCTGCTGCTCAGTGGCAAAGAACTTTACTGGCTATTTGTTTTCAAGTTCAGGTTCCTCCACAAGGGCAAATGATTATGTAAAAATCAACTGGCTAAGTGAAGTGGTGCAGTCAGTGCTCTGAAGGATGCAAACCCACCAGCCTCTGCTGTAAAATGCTAATTTCCTATAGGAGGATACCACACATACTGAGCAAACAGGAAAAATCTCCAGATACTGACAGAAATTACCCTCCTCAAATACTGAAAACTTCATCTGTCCCACTGGGATGGTGTATGTTTTGACATTGACAAGCTTGTAATAAAAAAGCCCAAAACCTGTCAAAACTCAGCCCTTGCCACTGACTGAGGCTCCCAAGCTCTGCAAGGGTGCACGTGTAACCTGGCACTTGTCCATCTCGTTTTCACTTGTTTCTACATTCTCTGATCCTTGCAAATGGGACAGTTGGCTCCTGAAATTCAGACTGGAGTGGTGAAGACTCATCTTCATGTTTCACTGTCCCATCCCCAGAGATGCTGCATCCCAACAGCTCCTCTGTTTCCTACTCCCAGCCTCTGAAAGCCCAGGTGATCCCACCAAGCTGAGCAAATGGATCTTCTGCACAATATCTGGAAATAGCAAAGTACACTTTCTGTCTCACTCACTAATACTGCTGCTAATTTTGCTGTGCCCCAGTTTCTCATCCATCTGCAATCAGGATTCAGTTTCAATGATGGAAAAGCAAACACAGCACAGTACAGACCTGGACCTGGCAGTCCTCTGAGCAGAACAAGCAGTCCCTTTTCTGCTCAGAAATTCTTCCCAAAAGCCTAGGAAGGACCTAGGACATGATTAAATAAATCTGATCACTGAGAACAAGAGCAGGTAATGCCATTTTCCTTTGGACTTAGTTCTGGGGTTAATGCAAGCACTTTTGAAAATGTTGCAATGTTCAGGAATTACTGGGAGTGGGTGAGTGTTCTTTCCCATGCACATTGTCTGACAGTGAATGTTAATAAATGCAGCTTTTCAACTGGCACAGGAGAGTACCTACAGTGTCTCCCTCTATTAGCTGGAGGAGACTGATATGGATATAGTTATTTCCAAGATTTTTAACCTCTGATTATTTGACTGCTAGGTTCCTAAGCTACAAGAAAGGTAGAAAGATTGCTTTCTTAATAATTCAGATTCAGAAATAAAAACCAGAAAGCTTATGAGATAACCCAGCAGGTATCTGATTCCTCCTTTTAATGCCAACATTACTGGTAATAATTTTAAGCAATTACATAATAACTAAAATGTATTGGGTGAATTCCTCAGAATTTCTATTGGCTGGTGTTTTACCTCCAGCTCCCTGTGGGAAAATTCTGAGGTATGCCTCAAGCAATTTAATTTTTTTTCTTGGAAAGGTAATACACACTAAAGGAGATTAAGCACTGGAGGCTTCAAAGTAACTTAGAAAAAAAATTTCAAAACCTGTCTATCTAAGAGACCTATAGAAATGGGACTGAGAAGTTTTTAAAAAACATTTTACTGAAATTCTGCTCCTCTGACAGCTGTGTGTTTTGTCACCATTTCTAATTTTAAGGTTTTTACTCACACTAATGATTTGACTGCACTTTTAGTGTCAGGTAAGAGGCAGTGCCTAAAACACGTCACGGCGATCAAGAGCCAATTTAAAATGTATATATCAACAAACAAAGTCATTCAAGAAGTTGCCCACACTGAGCAACTGGAAATAACTTGCATTCAGACCCTGGAGCCCTTCTTACAATTCTATATGGGGATCCAGGCTGAGGCAGCCAAAGAATGGCATTCTTGAGAAAGCAGAAAGGAAGCATGTTGGCCAACTGGCTGCTTCCACATTTCTGGAAAACAAGTTATGACAAGAACAGAAGGAGACTAACCTTTCCTTCTGTGGCTTTGTAGTAAAGTGGATCAAGTAGCTAGAGAAAAATGAATTTTCATTCCCCTTATGCTATTTTGCACTATAAGTACTCACTGAAATTTGGCTGCTTACAGAGTTTAGCAAAGACCTTTTCAGCAGTCACTCAGTTTTCAAAAATCTCTCATTCAAAGAGGTAGGCAGCATGGAAGCCCCTGCACATTTGTAACACACATCCCATGGCCAAATTTATCTTTTCCTAATTACTTTTATCTACAAGTTCCCAAAGTCCACCAACTGAAAACTCCTAACTTATTAAAACACAGGTGCACAAGTTTTAAATAATGATGGGAGGGGCAGGAAACAACTCCTAGAAAATACAAGATATTAATTAAGTTAACTAACAGGGAAAAAAGGAAAGGGGAAAACATAATCATGCTCTGCACTGGGCCTCAAGCACATTCTGCATTCACATGGCATTGCTGAAGAGGTTTAAACTATTTAAATTTTCAACCAAATTCTAATTGCTTGACTGCAACCTCCTTCCTATCTCTAGTCAATCCATTTTAGTTCACATTTGGGGTTTGGAGCTGCAAAGGCAAGCTGAAACAAAAACACTGCTAGACATGAGATGACTTGAAAACACATCCTGCTCAGTGTGGCTGAAACACCATGCTCAGGTCTCAAGTATCAATAACAATACTCACCTGTAGGAGAATTATGTCTGTCCACTTAAGGGGGGGTGCAAAACTTCCCTTTAAAATACTGGAACTGAAAGATGGGAAATATAAGTGTGCAAATTCCTTCAGGGTGGGCTTTCTACTCCCAGTGTTATCCCTGCTGTCTTAAGTGACTTCATAAAATTACATTTTTGTTTAATCTAAAAGACAGAGCTAACCATTCCAATGAATGAAATAAACAGGACTTCCTGAGTTTATTTTAATAGCAGTGAAAAGGGTATCTTGTTTTGAATTGGCCCTTCTAGGTAAATTGCTTGAATAAATCCTTCTTGTTGGATGATAATTAAATGAGCATGGGGAATTTTGACAGTTACAGGTGTCAAGAAGTTGGGAGAAAATAACATCTGTTCTCATCAAATAGCAGAAAAGCAAATTCAAAGTCACTCTTAATAAATGTGTAGCATAAACATTGAACAGAGAGCAAAACAGATACATTAAAAATATTTTATAAAGTAAAATTACGCTTTTTTCCTAGCTGAATGTAGCAAAGCTAAACTGCTACATCCTACGCTGTTGTTCTGTCAGTTTTTTCCTGTCATCCCTCTCACTGTCACAAGTTGCCATTGTGGCTACACCCCTCCCATTCTCTGCATGGTGTTCACAGTAAAAACAGCCAGACAGTGCCATGGCACTCAGTGACACACAGAACAGCCTGGCTGCCAGCTCAGCACTTCAAAACAGACAGGCAGCAGAGAACACACTGGTGCATATTTGCCCCTGCCTGGAATTTGGCACAGCATTTATGCCACTCCTACAATAATGACATTCTCTTTTTGATTCTTCTTTCCCTTGCCCATCTTCATGCTTCAGACCCAGAGCTTACAGGGTGATAAGGAAAAAAGCAACTCCCCAGAGGTGAGGCAAGGGGAATGAACATGAGCCCAGCGAGGCCAGGGGAAAATGCAGGGCACAGTTCTGGGGCAGCAGAGGGGACAGAGAGAGCAACTCCCTGCTTTCCATCCTGCTCTGACAGATCATTCTGCTCCCTCCCCAGCCCCACAGTGCCTCAGATCTATCAGCTACTGCAGCATGGCCACGACAGCAATTCATGGGAGTCCCACAGACATGAGATTCTAGAGCAAGGACTTTGTATTGTATTTGCAGGGAGCCCCCATGAAGAGAGGAATGCTGGATCTGACTATGTGTGCTCAGAAAGCTAATTTATTATTTTATGATCTATATTATATTAAAGAATGCTATTCTAAACTATACTAAAGAATACAGAAAGGATACAGACAGAAGGCTAAAATGATAATAATGAAAACTGGTGACTCTTTCCAGAGCCCCAACACAGCTTGGCCCTGATTGGCCAAAGAGTGAAAACAACTCACAGCAGAATCCAGTGAAACAATCCCCTGTGGGTGAACAATCTCCAAACACATTCCACATTTGAGCACAACACAGGAGAAGCAAATGAGAGAAGAATTGTTTTCCTTTTTCTCTGAGGTTTCTCAGCTTCCCAGGGGAAAAATCCTGGGCAAAGGGATTTTTCAGAGAATGTGAATGCCACAGCTTTGAGTGCAATCACACTAAGAACTCAGTCCAGGGGCTCTCTGTTACTTTCTTTCTGTGGGAAGAATGCAGTCAAAAAATAATTTAATATCTATCAATATCTTAAGTTTTTAAAGGTAAGGAAAAAATCTTTTGACAGAACAGTCATTCCCACTACTTCCTTGTTCTCACTTTCAAATAAAAACCTTGTATCTTTTTTTTTTAGTAACAGAACAAACCAGTGCCTTCAGAGATGACTTTACTTAAAAAAGTGCTTAAATTACTACTTTGATCTTAACTGGACAGTTAGAAATGATCATCCAATTGCTGGAGAAGCAAATATCCAGAATCACCTTCCACTGAATCTGTGCTGGCACAAAGAACACACTGAATAATTCCTTCTCTCTGTTCCTTCTTACCCTAAACAGATAACCAATTTTTTAAAGGAAGTTACATGGTAAAAGCCAGGTTAAATGCACAAGGGTTTTGTCTTGACCTACCAAGAAACATTCCCTGTGGCTGACCCAAGACTTCAGCCACTCTGAGAGTTCTTGTTCCTGCAAGCATTCTGCTCTGAACTTTGGGGAGCCACTCACAGCCCAACAGCTGCTCACACGAGGGTCTTGGGAAAACACAGGAATCAGAAAATCACTGGTGAGTAGAACTCAGCATCATCCAAAAAAACATCACTCTCCATGATCACCCCAGTTTAGTACTTACCACCTCACTATTTTAGCAACACCTGGGGATTACTCTGTAACCTACACTTACCCCGTGGAGTTAGTGACTGCAGGGAGGGTTTTTATTTCCCTGCTGAAATAGGGACACACAGGGTGCTTTGGGCTGAGTGGCTGCTTATCCATCAGTGCCTAGGAAAGGGATACAGGTGGTGAACACACAGACACGTGGGACAGAGTTTGTAATTACACTTTTGTACCACATCTCCTTGTACCTCTCTGCTTTTTTGCCTGACAACATCTCTCTCCCATAGTGTGAAGCCAATACTGGTATTTCACCAGGTATTGCAGCTTTTTGCCAGACTATAACAGAAGCTTTTGTTTTCCTCTTCATCTCAGAACACAAATAGAAACAGTCTTTGAAATATATTTAGACTAAACTTTTTTTTTAAATGTTAATTTTCAGGAATGTTGCCAGTTCACTTTTAGCAGATGGTTTGCTATTTAATGTCTCTAGGCAGGCAGAAAAGCTTTAATCAATAGAATCAAAAGAAATGTTGAGAAATTACAAGCAATTTTACAAAATCAAAGGCATTTCCTACATATTGTCAAGCAGACAAAAATATATTGACAAGTTGTTACTGCAAGGAGCTGAGGAATGCTTCCCACATTACAACACAATTTCTTTTTACATGCTTTCAAATCTCCAGGTTTCCTCCTAACAAGGAATTTTACCCTGTCATGAATTTATAAATTCTCCAAGAGCAGCCTAATTAAGAAAAAATGGATCCAGGGCTGAGCAATTAAAAACCTACCCTCAAGAGCTGTCAGTGCCCACATACAAAGCTTTACCTCTGCTTACTTCTTTGAACAAGAAATCAGTGCTGTGGTTCCCCATTCCCTCTGGGGCCCAGTATTCCACCTGCATCTGCAGTCATCCAGGAAAAGAGACAAAATGGGCAGGGATCAGCCCAGCCACCAGCTAGTCATCCCTCAGCTACTGCAGAGAGCACTGAGAACTGTCTGGAAACCTGATTCCAACACTCTTCAGGCAATACTTCCATCCCCTGCACTGCCTGCTCCTGCTGCTGC
Source organism: Leucosticte australis (assembly GCA_025504685.1). NCBI lineage: Eukaryota > Metazoa > Chordata > Aves > Passeriformes > Fringillidae > Leucosticte > Leucosticte australis. The sequence goes on along the minus strand of JANIJU010003064.1, from coordinate 912,676 downwards.
CACACTGAGAGATTTTGCAAACACGCTCCCATGTGCTCTAACCAGGCTCTTGCTTTGGTGAAAAATGTGTATTTTATGATTGGCTTTTTGCAAATATTAAAATGAATTTTATATATGTTATGTTAGAAAGTTGTGCTGTATTAATTTTCTGAAGCAGTGTGTTAAATATAGTTTTAGGTTATAACATAAGGTTAAAATAGAAACTGTGCTATGTAAGATACTTTTTTAAAGAGAGGACTCACAGTGAGATAGTAGCCACAGGACACCTGAATCTTTCAGAGAAAGAGAATTTATTGCTCCATTATCAGGAAAAATAAACTTCTTCCTGCCTCACTCAGCCCTGAAGATGCTGTCAGGATTCAGAGGAAGGAGCTGGCACTGCCCAGACAGAATCCTGTGTGTGAATGGAATTGATGCATCATGGATGAGGTGTATGAATATGCACCAGGCTGTTGCTTTTAAGGGTTAATCCTCTGTTAACGTGGGGCCTTTTTTGGGCTTATTTTGCCCAGAAAGAGGTACCTGGACTGTCTGTAACTCTTTGTGCTTATTGTCTCATATTGTCCTAATCCAAATTGTCTAAATTACTATTACTCTAATTATATTGCTATTTTTATAACCATTTTATTACTATTAAACTTTTAAAATTTTGAAACAAGTGATTGGCATTTTTCACACTTTGGTGCTTGCATTCACAAACTCTTTCATGTAAGGCCCTGCCAGGCAATGGTGAAGCCCCTTCCTACCTTCCAGACAAGACACATGGACCCTTAACTCAACCATTTTTTCAGAGAGAGATCCATATAGAAAATATTTTAGATATTTAATATTTCCATATTCATTTGCATGCAAAATTTTGTCTCAGTACTTAAACAAGAGTAACAGAATCAGCACTGTGAAGGTGCTTTAAATAAATTTTATGTCTTCTAATGTAAGAAAGTCATAAGCTGTGCTGGGAACTCATGTGTGTTGATAGAATTGCACTTATAGGAAGTACAACAATGAACCAATGGGGTTTAAATATTTCTATGCCAAAAGCATTCCTGTTACACTGGGAGCAAGTGGGAATGATATGTATCCAAACATAAGTCTTCTGTTGTCATTTTATTACAGCTTTTTCTGGTCTTGCTGCTTTCAGTGCCTAATTCACCAGTGATCTTGGCATTGTGTACAAGTTACACATCCCTTTGGAACTTGGGTTTGGGTTTTTCTGTTGCTGGTTTGTTTGGTTTATGTCTAAGTTTTACATTCATTTCAAACTTGTACAGCTTTACAGCCAGGTGAAAACATTAGCTGAAATACCTCATTCTGTTACATCTAAGTTTAATGATGTCATAATCCTTATGGCTGACTTCATGCTGTAAAAAGTCACAGAGTTCTAACTCTAAAAAAGCAGGATCAAAACAACAACACACAATTGTAATGTTTAAGACCAATAGCATCACAATTTTAGTTCCAGGCCCGGTATTTTGCTTAGGATAGTCTGGCTGTATGCAAAAAAAAAAATTCTTACTTCATTAAACGTGCTACACATCTTTTCTAAGATCCATATAATCTAAAGCAAATAGATTTAAGTCTTCCATTTTTGAAGATTTGGGGTTAATTAACAAGAAAAATATTTTTAGCAATCTACTAGATGTGAAATTGGTTTTGAGAGTGGCAGGAAAGCAAAAGGCTTTGAGAAGAGAACCAAAAATGGTGCATCACTTCTTTCCACTCCATGGAAACTCACTAGCACTAGTTTCACCAATTTCAATAAAACCAGTGGAGAATCCAGAGTTTCTGCTCAAGAACTGCAATTTCATATCAACTAAGAAAGGATAAAACACTCAGGTACCCTTGTGCAGCCTGCAGCTTTTGCTGTACTTTTCTCCCCCTTGACCCTCCTTGTCCTCCAAACTGTTAAATGTGAACACATCTTCTAATCAGAAATTCCACAGAAATTACAGCATACTACTCCCACACCCTTCACTTGAACAACTTAAAATATTCCTGTTAGCACAAGTAGAAGAGGGAAAGGCTGGCAGAATATGATCATTCCACATACAGCTGGTAAAATTACAGATACCTCAGAGAAAGACAAATACACAGAACAAAGTTATTTTAAAAATGGTTCTGTGCTCAGTTCTGCAAACCCTTTTTATTCTGTGCACAGAGAAATCCCAGATGTTTTCTCCAACTATAATTTCAATGCAGTGATAATCCTCTAATGGATGAGTACAGACTCACTGAGTCTGCAGTGCTTGAAAAGTTTATCTGACAAGTTTTACTTTTACCTCCAGCATGCCAAACCTTCCTGCAGAGCCTCTGGCAAGTCATGACTTGATGCAAAAAGAAAAGCTTCAAAGCAATTTGAATCCACCATGAAAGCAGGGACAGGTAATTCTCTGCATTAGTTGGATGATTCATGAAAGAGATCTTTAGCTAGATTCAGATTACATATGAGCAAGTAACACAGACTAAAAATCTGTATTATCTCCCTAAAATGAAGGCTGGAATGATCATTTATCTATGAAGGAAAAAAAACCCACAGAAATATTATCTTTTTCTTACACTCTTCAGAAAGCTGCTTATAGAAATCCTATTTTCTCAGAGATCACCTGTGACAGCTCTAATCAAAGGAAAATTCAAACATTCACATTTAAAATATGGGGCTTGATTTAGGAGATAGGAAATGCCAAAACCAGAACTGCAACAGGATTTCCACACCTCTACAGACATTACCAACACAAGTCACTGAGCTCCTGAATTTTCAGCATACAAGCAGAGGTTGGGCAGTTGTGTGGTATTTAAGATGGGCTAATTAAAACCTGCATGTTGGGAGAGCTGTCTAAGATCATCCTTCAGGGCTCATGTCAGCCACAAATTTGTGTCTCTGGCAGATGTGGCTACTGCAGCACACCTCAGCATCTTCTGGGGGGAAAAGGGACCTTGTGTCTGATTCTTCTGAGCTGCTCCAGCAGTCACAGCTGCCACCAGCAGTCTGGAGAAGTGGGGCCACAGCAGTTCTCTCTATCCCCCTCCTGTGCCCTGCTCCTGCAGACCTTCTCCATAGGGATCAGGGCTCTGAGTCAGGGCTTCCACTACACATTCACATGGCACTGATCACAGGACAGCTGGGATTCCTGCCAGCTGCCACAGCGTTGTTGTCATAGAAATAACACATTTTTAAAATCTCATGTCTTTAAGACACAGCTGAAGTAGGGAATATAGCAAGAATCCCTCACAGACTCGAGAAGACACATTGGCATTTTAAAGACAGAGCACTTCAAGGGAGCAGCTTGGACCTTCCACCTTCATATTCTGAAACAGAAATCAGAATATTCTCATTTGGTAAATTTCAAAGCCAAGCAAAGGAGACGCTGGAGAACTGTAATAACCATCAGGGTTTCAGCTCCTAAACATCTCCGCCTTTCTTCAGAAAACTGAGGATATCATGTTAAAAACAGAACCCTAAGTACAAAACACCAGCTGAGCAGAGAAAAACTGTGCAGAAAACAGAAACAAAATGTTGTTTCACAGAGAATACATTGGCACTGCACAACCACAGAGTAGATGCAGGTATATGTAACAGCACCATGAATTCAAAGCATTAAGCTTCATGTCCCTGAGAATTTCAGTGTCTATGCACAGTATCTGTCCACACCAATCCAGCAGCTTGTTAGTGAGCTGTTTATCAAGTTCCTAACAGGAAGGAGCCCAGAAGTTTCTAAAGAGGCTATAGCTGGCACTGCAAGGCCAAGGGCAGCACAGAATGATACCTCTGGAGATAGTTCAATGGAAAATAATATAGCAGATGAATAAAAAGGGACTTGCCTCAGAGGAATGAAGTTAGTTTTCACAGTATGAAGTTAGTTGACACTTTTGCATTAGTCAGAAATTAAACTTCATTAATTTTGTTAATTGTAGACCAATAAATCCCCTCACTGCTCAGGACTCAGGGACAATCCCAAGATACCACAGAGCCCAGTCTCCAATCTCCAGGCCAAGTGTGGCTGACAACATAATCTTATGGCTGCATGTAATGAGGACAGCCACTAACCAGCTACAGAGGATTCATGTCCCCTTGTGTCCCTTTCCACATTCCACAATGTATTAGTAAATGACAATCAAGTTCCTGGGCTGTTCCAAAGACAAACAAGGACCCTCCACCACCCTCAGGAGGCAGCTAAGCCACCTTCAAACTGCCACTGCTGTCTCAAGATTTGAGCCCAATATTTGCTTTTTTTAATCACCATTTATACTTCATGTCTAACATTCACACAGATAACATCAGCTTATGCCACCACTCCCCACCAGGTCACTTTGATGGCAAGACCTTTCTGCTGAAGGCAGAATTAAAGTAAACTGCTTCTGTGTCTTGTCTCAGGCAAGAGAGCAATGTTGGGTGGAGACAGGCACAAACTGCCTTCTGTGGTGCCAGAGAGAGAGTCCAGCACCAAGCTGATCTCACACGTTACACACAATTCCCAGCAGCTGTGTCTAGGTCTTGCTTCATGTTTCTTTTCAGATGTATTTACCTCTATTCTGGCCATACAGATAAAAACCACTCATAAGGACTGAAGTTGGCACAGCAAGCTGGCAGGAAAGACCTCAGCTGGAACCCCTGCACAGCTGCAGGCTGCTTGTGCCAGCCCCAAGTGACACCAGAGTGGCACAAATGAAGCACTGGGTGCAGAACCTGGAGCAGAACAGCTCTCTCCACCCCTGCTCAGCCCATACATCCCCTGCTCAAACACTGCACTAAAACCCCCCCTCCTTCCACAAAGGCTGTGCCATTATGCAGAAATAACAAATGTCAACAAAAATGATCTTTTTCAGAGGAAAATGCAAACTTTTCTAGCTTAGCAATGAGGGAATTTGTGGAGGGCATGGAAGTCACAGCTCCGCTCCTGACTAATTTTTTTAACTTTCTGTTGAAGACTTCTTTCATGTGAACTACAGAAATTGTCAGGATGGAAGGAAAAGGAATCCAGGTCAATTCCCTTCCCAACTACAAAGCTATCATTCACTCTCACTCTGTGGCCAAATAAAACTTTCCTTGTTTCTGTCAAAAGAAACAAATCTCCAATCTGCCATGCCATTCCCATTGCATAAACCTGAAGAAACAGAGCAATCTAGATGACAATCAGGAAAATGGAAAATAAATTTTAAAAAAGAAACCTCATTCTGAAGAAAACTGAATCATTCCATATGCAGCAATGAAATCCAGTTACCTTAAGGCCAAACTAGCACTCCTCAGTTCTGCCCACTGCACCCTGACCCCAGTGACATAAATCCTCAGTGGAAGAACTGGCAAGAACATCATTAGAAGGGAGCTGAAGATATTCAAAGCACAAAAAAGTTAATTTTAATAATATTAATAATACACCATATCAAGGTGCAGTCAACAGAATCAGCAACATTAAGTCTTCAGTAGATTGTCCTTGAAATACCTACACCTCCAGTGTTGCTTGAAAATTTACAGCAAATTAAGTCTTCCAGCTGAAATAACTCTATTAAGGTTTCTTTAGTGTGCTCATCCCTAAGCATGGAAGAACATGAAAGTTAAATCCCAATTAATCTGCACTGACACGCAGCCATCTAGAATGACTTGAGAAGTCACAGTCTAAAGAGGAAAAATAATGGGATTAATCCTGTCTCTCTTACATAGGCAAGTAGTTGCTTGCATTGCAATTAACTGCATTGGGACAGCAGATCCCTGTGCCTGTAGAGACAGGGAAGGCAGAGCCCTCTGCAGTGGAGCTAGAGCTGAGTGTTCCCAGGGCTGCTGCCTGCTGCTCATGTGTTTCTCAGTAGAATAAATATGCTGCAACGAGTGATAAACATGCCTAATTGCTTTTGAGCTTGAGGGAAATAAGCTGAGGGGATTTAGCCATTAATTATTCCCAAAAGGGAAGTACCTCAGGAGTAAGAGACAGGGTGGAGTGGCCATTTGAATCCTGTGAGCTGACTTTATGGAACCCAGCTAGAGCTGGCAGACAGGCTGCAAAAGACAGAAGACATCCTTCTTTGTGTTTGAGATCAAGAAATAAAGGGGAGATAAGAAACACAACATTTACTTACTCATATCTTTCCTAGGCTAAAATTAAGAATTTTTGAGGCTGACCTAGTTCCCAAGCTCAAAATATGCAGTTTCTTAGAGCAAACCATTTCACCCTAACACCTGACACAGGGACTGAGTGAATCCCACACTGGAGACCTCTCCCTCGCCCAGCTGACCACAGACAGTGATCAGATATCCAACTGTGGGATAGCTAATACTACCTCAAGCAAATCCACACAGCAAATCATTCTGAGCAGCAGACTGAAAGATAATGTAAGCAGCTCTTCCCTCACCAGTTTTCCCAAGTCCACACAGTGCCTGATATTCCACTGATAAGAGCAGATGCAGCAGCTTGCAAGGATGGAGGACCCAAGTCCTACTAGGACACAGACATCTTAGTAACCCTCCATCAATCTTAACTAAAACTTCAGCTACCCCAGAAATGAACTGTGTGTTACAACTTCAATTTAGATCTAGCCTCTGTCTTAACCTGTTTAGTAAATCTGTTTAGGTCCAAGGAGTTGGGAGGAAGAATTGGTGAGGGCAAGGAAACAAGTTCATGTCATAGACTTCGTAGTCTACAGCCTTTTAAGATAATTCCACAACAAAAACATCATCTGATTAAAACTAGGAAGGCTGAAAAATACTAAAATGACATTGAGTAATAAGACAGGATGATGTGCAGTGGTGGTTTAAGTGATATGGGTTTAATCACAACTTAGCTTTTCAAGAAAATTAAACAATGAACTATGATGGCCTAAAGTGAGGCTGTAGAAAACACTTTTCTCCCTTTTGGCTGGTATTGTTCACCTTGTCACTGATACAAACTAAGCATCAGATTAAGAGCAGCCTGCCCACTGCCCTGATCTTCCAACTGCACATATGATTTAGGGGGAGTTTTTGTGTCAGAGCCAATGCATGATGCATTATTAAGATGAAGGGTATGTTGTGTTCTGTCTGAAGCACTCTCATATTGATTTTAATAACCTGAGAGTGTCTGGGGTTTCTTGAGCCACTTTGGTGTTTGTGAACTCAACAGAACACAGTTTTTCTACCCCATTTAACACTTGTTAACCTCAGCCCTCTGAAGTATCCTTTCTGGGAATAAAGCTCAGTGCTGCTACACAGTCCATGTGCCACAGACTTCTGGCAGGCATGAAAAGGGCTGCATTTGGCATCAAGCTACCCATCTGGCCCTTTACTCAGTTTCTTTCATACACATAAACACACACACACACAAAATTAATCTCGACAAAGACACCATCCTGTCTGCCACCTCCAAAGGAGGTGGGAACTAAAAGTTTCTCTCAGTGGGCTGCCTGCTAGCATGGAGCACATGCCTCCCACTGAAGAGCTGGGCTGGGGGGAAGAGAATCTCCTTGGTACTGGATGTGGAGCATTCAGATGTGGTTAACACCACACTCCCACAACACACTGCCACAGAAAATCCTGCAGGGCGCCATCACTGCAAAAAGGTAAAGTCACTTGACCAAAACCATCTTGTGAGCTGTGTCTGGCCACAAGCCAGGAACTCAGGATTCCCAGGTTTCAGGCAGCTCAAGTTTCAGCGCTGAGCTTTAGCTCCACAAGCTTCTTTCTGTGCCTGGGATTTCCCTGTCCACACTGTTCTTTCCAAACACCAGGCAAACCAGCTTTGATTCCCTCTGAACCTCTCTTATCTGGAAATCTCTCTTCAGTCTGATACTTTTCTTGCCATGAAAATGTCTTTTTAAAATACATACTTTAAAAAGGGTTTTATAGGAAGGCAGATCTTATTTCTTCTCATTTCTAGGACACTTGATAAAATATTACAAGATTGCAATTTATATGCTAAAGGAATTCCCAGATGGCATCTAATCAAACAATCAGAAAGCAAATTAAAATGAAATATTAGTGTAACCCCGTGTGTAAAATGCAGCAGCTAAAGCTCTCTGGCATTGGCAGGATATCCTATGGAATGTAATTCTATTACCTGTGCTAACTTCATGCCTCTTCAGCACTGCAGAACATCTGAGCTATTGAGACCTCTGTCTGACACAAAAAAGAAGTGGCCCAAGGAAAAGTTAAATAGCAAGCTACAGATAACCCTTATAACCATGTCTAGAACCATTACTGCAGCTGGTTTACTCAATTTCTGGCAACAACTCTCAAACATGTAATTTCTTAAAGCTGGCCTTCAAGTTCAAATCAAACCCAGTCAAGCTTGGGATATTTCTTTCAATAACTTCAGTGAGTGTTGCACCATGACCCAGAATTCACAGTATGTCACAGTTCTAAACAAAATCTGATGAAAAGTAAGACCCTATTCTGCAGTATCTGCCACAGGAAATCCTGTGGGAACCCCAGTTAAAATTTGGCAAATAAAAGTACAGAAAATCCACTTTGAGCTAAGGACCTGTGATTTTTATTTTATTCATTTATTTATCTTAAAGACAAAGTTGTTTCAATAAGGCATGAGAAGCTTGCAAAGCTTTTATTTTAATGCCCAAATATTTTAGTACTTATCACCAAACTGTTCACTTAGCTAATTTTGAAAGACCCTCTTCAACTTTAAAAGAAGTATTATTTGAGGGAAAAAACCATCTGGTTTGGCTTATGGATAGTCACCAAAAAAAAAAAAAAAAGCTTACGCTCTAATCCATGCTATACTCTCCCCTGATTTAAATGAACCTTTTCTCCTCTAAAAACTAGTGACCAAAGGCACCAATATGGTTAATTTCATTGAAATTAACCATAATCCATGCTATACTCTCCCCTGATTTAAATGAACCTTTTCTCTTCTGTTCTAAGAACTAGTGACCAAAGGCACCAATAAGGTTAATGTCCTTCAAAACAGTTAGTTTCCTCAAAAATAAACAAGGCTATTTGAGTTTCACACCAACAAACCTGAAGCAGTTTTGCTTCAGCCTCATAAGGGAAGTCAATTAACTTTGTGTATCTTGCTCTTAGCCAGAGCCTTTTGGAAAATCCCTGCCTTCATATGTGCTTCCACAGTGCTCTCCACTGGCACACAGACAAGAGTACATTTGCCTTTAAAAATCCATTTCAGGAATCAAGAAAAACTTAAGGACTGTATGACAGAACTTAAAACTTGAAGAAGCTGCTATAACCCATTCTCCAGAAAAGAAAGGGGAAAAAATTATAAAAAGCAGCATTTTACTCCTTTGAGCATGACAAGACCATCTGAGAAATGAGTGCATATACAAAATGAATGATGATATGCCATATTTAGAAAGATATTAACACAAGTTAAAGCAGGGCTTTACCAGCACTACAAAGTTATGTGTATTGACAAGCAGGGAAGTTCAGCACTCCTGGGGCTACCCAAAGCTGCTTGGAAGTGAGCAAGGCTTTTTGCATTGGTGATAGGTATCCTTCATCACATGGTCTACTCTTCAGGTTTAGGAGAGACTAGAACTGGGGTTTGAGTATTTGGTGGAGGTTATGGAGAAGTAGAGAAAGATGGTTTCTCTAGATTTTGTACAGGTTCTCACCTACCCCCAAGCCTCATCACCATCCATTCACTTGGCAGGCTTAGAGAGTGATGGTATGATGCCATGCAAATGAGGAAAGTATAAAGGAAGACACTAAAGATCCCCCAGTAAAGCATAAGTCACAAACTCACAGGAAATCACCATATTCTCTCCCAGTGCCTCCCCACTTCAACCCTTCTCCCAGGGCACCCATTAAAAGGCGATCAAATTAAAAGGCATTACATAAAGAGAGATCGCCCCAGTTATATTCCCAAGAGGCTCCCGGCACTACAGCGGCACTAAGGGAAAACCTTCATCATCCCAAAGAACGCAGAGACTCAGCACGGATTAGCAGAGTCGGGCTTAAAGGGGGAGGAGAACAAGAATTCCACTAGCAACAAACCGTTCTGAAAAATAACAAATAGAAATTAAAAATAATAAAAAAAAATAAATAAACAGCAAGATAGGAAGCGGGTCTTGGCTGCGAGCCCCCCCGCGGAGCCCTGCTTGGGGAAGGCAAGGCAGGAGCTGAGCTTGGCTCCAGCCCCAGGCCGAGCCCCGCGGGCGGGGGCGGCTCCCGCAGGGCCCCCCGGCTCCGCCGCTGCCCGGCCGGGCTCCGGGAGGGCTCCTCGGGCGATCCCGCACGCTCCGCGCAGCCCCGGCTCTTCCGGGCTGGCCATGGCTCCGCCGATCGCGACAGACACGACAGACACGACAGACACGCACACAGCACACGCACGGCGGGAGGGGATGGAGCTCACACGGCGAGGGGAGAGGAGGGCGAGCAGGCGGGGGTGAGGTGGTACCTTGGATGTGCTGCTTGATGACATTTTCCAAATGGTCCAGCCTTTCTATAATCCTTAAAGTGTCCCCTTTGTCTTCCTCTAACTTTTTTTCCGAGATCGGCTCCTGCACTTTCACGTAAACACTGGCAATGTAGTTGGTGACCCAGCCCACGTACAGCAGGCAGACGATGTTAGTCATTCCACTCAAAATCACGCAAGTGGACACTAAAGTTTTGGTTTTCCTGGTGCACACCATCCTGAGATCCCTCCATATAGCTCCAGAAATCCTGTGATCCAGAAAACAAAAATAAGCTGCGATGAATATAAATCCTTTTCCCCCTTTCCCCGAAACGGAGACCACTCCGAAGTCAGGAAATTTCCACGCAAAAAGTTCTCTAATCCACAGAATAAAAAATACTTGTCGCCTACCTAGAAGGAGAAGGAGAGGTGGGGGCGGGGACGGCTGAGAATTAGAATCCCGGCTTGGAGTACATGAAAATCGGCGAAAGTTTGCGATGGCAGTGCCGACAGCAGACAGCGAGGCGTGCCGGCCGCCCGCCGCCCTCAGGCACCGCCCCCCGCCCCGGGCATCACGGCCGCGGGCAGCCCAGCGCCCGAGCGTGGCAAACTTTGTTCCCTGCGCCGCCGCTTCCCATCGCCACCGGCCGCGGCGGAGCCCCGGCGCCGGGAGAGCCTGCCGGGGAGCGGGGCTGGTCCGGGACTGACAGCGGCCGGCTCCAATGGCAGCGGCGCTGCGCGGGGGCGCGGGGCGGGGATGCGGCGGGACCCACCTGCTCCTCGCTCCGCACCGAGCGGCGCCGGGGCCGGTCAGCCGCCTCCCCGCCTGCCTGCCTCCCTCCTTCCCTGCCTGCCTGCCTGCCTCCCTCCTTCCCTGCCTGCTTCCCTCCCTGCCTCCCTCCCTGCCTCCCTCCCTTCCGTGCCCGGGGCTGGCTGCGAAGGATCCCCAGCCTGGAGAAGCAGAGGCGGCAGCCGCCGGTGCCGTTCGCTGCGAGAGCAGCGGTGCCGCCGCTCGCACCCAGAGGCGTCCATTTGCCTGAGGGGTGAAACGGAGATGTGCCCTGGGCTCGGCGGAGCTCTGGGCTCCCAGCGACCACCCACCACTGCGATGTGTTTGGCTTTGAGCCTCTCGGCGTGCCCGCTCCCCGCCGAGGTTGGGCTGGGAATACCGAATGGTTGCTCGCATCCGCACCGGCGAGCGCCGTATCCGTCCGTTCATCGCCTCCCCCACCTCCGCAGGGATACACTCTATCCGAGAACATCCAGAATTAGCTTCAGTATCAGGGGCAGGATCAGCAACTCACAATTTAGTTCAGCATACCCTGCTGCTTTTCTCTCTTCACCTCACATTTTACATTAATTTTTGAAAACACATTAAAAAGGCAAATTCCTCTCAATGTGAAATCTCACGGATTTGAGAGAAGGCACATGATTAATCCTTTCCATTCCTATTAAATAGGGACTTTTGTACTATATGAGATCATTTTCTGTTGATAGTTTCAAGACAGAAATGTAACCAGCATATCCAGTATTAGAAACAATGAGGCACGTGTTAATTAGCATTCTAAAATTATTTTAAATACTTATCCAATCAAAGCAAGGATATCAAATGTTGTGGATTGACTGCACTCTGTAGTCACGCTCCAGAACTGATCGTGCCACCAGGGCTTGCCAGTGTGCAGAAAGCCCAGCAAGGTGCCAGGACTTACTGCTCTGAAAGCATAAACATGTGAGTGTTCAAACCCTTCAACAGCTCCGATGTACATTGCAACATCTTAAGAGAAATAAAAGCAGATGATTTGTCTTAGGTCTTCGGGTTGTTATTTTTAAATAAATTGCAAGGAAGACCCAGTATTCAAGAGAGAAGGCAGGCAACTGTCCTGCCAAAAGGCAGAATGACTTCTTCCTTTCCATCAGTTGGTACTCCATAGAAACAGTAAAAATGACGAGTACTCAGACACATACAAACCAGCACCAACAGAAGCTGCAGTCAACTCTGCCAACAAAGCTGAAAAAACAAACTGCCCTCTCAGTCTTCTGAGCCTCTCTGAAAACTAACTGAAATTTTGGCCAGTTTAAAAGTAACACTAGAAGAGATGAGCCCAAGAGAAGTCCCTTGGAAATTAGAATATATAACACAAGGTATTTGAATGAGAAAACAATATTTACATTTTAAGGAAAAAGATTTTCAATGATACAGGGAAGTTTGCCGGACAAAGCAGTCAATGAACGAGTTCAAGCTTTGTAAAAGACAAAACACTGACAGAATATATTAGAACAGTTCCACCCTCTAAGTCAGTTAATCGACTTGGTCTGAAATAAATGTTTGTCTACACCATCATTTATTTTCCCATTTCCTGTCTTTGTGTAACACTTCAGTGTTATAGCTTTGCTTCTGGTAGCAACTGAGTGCTATGGCTGAAGCACCATTTAATAATGGTGTTACCTAGACTTCCTTTAATCTTTGTAAACCCTGCCTGCAGTCACAAACTATGAATTCTTCAACAATTTAGGCAGAATCCAGGACTTAGCCTGGCACTTCTCAATTTAAAGCACATCTTATCTGAAATCAGACCAGGTAAGGGATGAGTAACAAGCATTAATAAGTCTTAATTGCCATGGAAATGTATAAAAAACTAATCACTAACTGCTTTTATAAACAAAGGTGAACAGTACTTGTTACTAATGACTGTAAGCACATCCATAAGTGATACAAGCATTTGGAAAAAGGTGGATAATGTGTCTCACAGCCTTAATAGGTTGCTTATAACAGTAGATAATTGATTAACCTACAGTAACTATTAATAGTTCATTAGCCTTTTGTTCCCATCAGCTCTCGGATCATGTTTAAAATATATTTTAATTTATAACCACATTCTCTTACTGCCAAAGCTGCACTCATGTCTCCTAACTTGAGCCTTGATTTTACTGAAGCTACTCTTAAAATTGACTTGATAGCAAAACCTCCAGATGCTTTGATACACACAAAAAAAAGTGCTTGCTTTCATGCCTCTGGTAATAATATTCTAGACAGGTCTCTTTAAAAGTCTTCTTTTATGGGTTTATATGAAGTTGGAGGTATCTAAGTGTATGCCATTTAGAAATTGGATGGTATGTAATTTTGATTTATTGTTTAGTATTACAGCCCAGATGAGCCCCCTTCGTGTGACATATTACATAAATACATAAGCAGTCCACTTTAATCATTTACTGGGAACAAAAACAGGAAAAGAGACAATAGGAGAATAGAAATGCTGCCAGCCTCACATTATAGTCAGGGAGAAAATTAGGTGGTAAAACCCTGAAATGTTTCTTTTTCGAACATTTAAATTATAGGGGAACACAAGGTCTATGAAATATTTTAGCTTAAATGAAAGTGATGTTTTCTGCTTCAGGTATTTAAGCTTGAGGCAGTACAATCTACTGTGCAGGTTATTAAAATATGTGTCTTGATTTTATCCTTGTCCTGATACTGCTGTGCTATGTCATGCTATGCAAATTATTTTTTATATTATATTATATTTTATTTTTTATTTCAACATAATTATTTCACATTTCTTAAACCAGGTATGTATTACAGGCTTTCATGCAGATTTCCCCCAACTACACTGCTGTAATAGGGCACCATTTCAAATGGTGCTGAGGAAATATTAATCTCACAATCTAGTAAATAATGCAAGATAAGTGGCAGCTCTAAAGTGACCTCTAAGTAATTCAGTTAGTATTTCTTACTTATCATTACAGTTCATGGAAGTGAAATGTTTAAGAACTGTATTTTTATTGCAGCATTTTGATGCAGGTTAAAACATTTTTATGTCTAAGATGGTGCTTGAAGCATCAGAACCAAAAATACTTACCCCATTTTATAAGAACAAGTTTCTTACACCTCGTTAGAAATCAGTGGAAAAGCTTAACTTTTAAACTTTATTTTTATCACATTCTATTCAGATTCTTAGCTGAAATCCTATTAGTTTGTGGAGATATAATCTTCATTATTATCTAGTCTGAGGAGATTTTCTTCTATTATTTCTTCCCTCTTACCCATGATTATCACATCTTTTGTTTGGAAAGGTGATAAAAAATTCCAAAGACATTCACTAAGCAACACAGCATTTTACATTGTGGAGAGAGATGACTAAATAAATTTAGGAAAGTCTGAATTACTCTGAGAAGGTAATTTTTTTGGAAGCTCTGATGTCTGAGCCTGCACACACAAATCAAGACCTGTACATCTCAAGCAGAGATTACCCCTTCTGCAGATGAGATCTTCCCAAAAATTTAAAATATAAACTGGGGGTTTAGCTCCTCAAAAGAGGCAGCTTTGTCTGTTTTGAAGATAAAGGTCAGGTGTTCAGTGCCCAAGGAAGTGATCTGATGATCTTTGGAATCTATTGTCCCTAGTCATCACTAACACTAATTTTAAACTGATCTTAAACTTCTAGTAAACCATAAAAAGACATATGCAGGAATTGCAAAGATGCCTTTGTATTTTCTGGAGCTGGGTTTTGGAGTAAGGGATTTGGTAAGTGGATGTTGTAAGATAATGAATAGGAACTGAATGCAAAACAAAAGAAAGGAAGAAAACTTGGAAAAAAGCTGAATGAATGAAAAGTAGGATGGAGGAAGACAAGAGAAAAACAAAAACTACTTTTCCTTGTTACGCTGGGACACATTCTCATCATCCTTGTTCCTCTGGCATTTTTTCTTTGTCTCTCTCTTGCCTTCTTTGGGTCCATATCTGCTCTGTCCCTTTACTATTATTCCCTGTCATCTTTTCCATTCCTCATATAAAAATCACCACATTTACATTTACACTAGTTACACATTGCCCTATGTAACATTTTTAGCAACCACCAGTTCATTTAGGTCACACAGGACTCCTCATTTTTCACTGCTTTGCAAAGACTGCTCAGCAAAGCACCAACTACAGCAAAACTCAGCTCCACATGGCCACTGCAGCCTCCTGAGGAGGAGAGTGAATTCGTGTTGAGCACAGAGACATCCAATGGCATTCACATAACTAAAATCCATGAACCACAGAAGCACTGAGGTTGGAAAAGACCTCCGAGATCGTCCATTCCAGCCTTTGAAGGGCACCATGTCAACTTGGCCATAGCACTAAGTGCCATGTCCAGCTCTTTCTTGAACACCTGCGGGGAAAGGGATTCCATCACATCCCTAGGCAGCCCCTTCCACAGTCTAATCATCCTTTCTGTGAAGCAATTCCTGCTGATGTCCAACCTGAACCTCCCCTGGTGCAGCTGGAGGCTGTGTCCTCTCATCCTGTCACCGGCTGCCTGGGAGGAGAGGCCGATCCCCACCTGGCTGCACCCTCCTGTCAGGCAGTTCTAGAGAGGGATAAAGTCACCCCTGAGCCTCCTTTGCTCCAGGCTGAACATCCCCAGCTCCCTCAACTGCTGCTCCAGACCCTCCCAGCTCCACTGCCCTTCTCTGGACCCACTCCAGCCCCTCAATGTCCTTCTGGAACTGAGGGGCCCAGAACTGGACACAGCCCTCGAGGCGTGGCCTCACCAGTGCCCAGCACAGGGGACAGCCCTGCCCTGCTCCTGCTGGCCACACTATTGCTGACACAGGCCAGGCTGTCACTCTCCACCTGGGCACACCCTGGCTCATTTTCAGCAGCTCTTGACCAGCACCAGCACCCCCAGGTCCTTTTCCACTGGGCCCTTCTCAGCCCTCCTGTCCAGCCTGTAGCAGCGCATGGGGTTGTTGTGACCCAAGGACAGGACCTGGTGCTTGGATCTCGGAGTCTCTGTGGTCAGGATGACCCCGAGATGTGTTAGAGTCTCTTTTCCCAGCCCAGCAGTCGAAGGAGGAGTCAGGATTCTTCTGTTTTGGTTTTCAAGATTGTTTATTTTTTGTTATCTATAACATTCTTTCCCTGGCCTGCTGAGATCTGTCCAGCAGGTCAGTCAGTGGCACACTGCCCACCCTTTGGGGCAGTGTTATCTTTTTATACTAAAAACTACCTGTATTTTGTTTACAATAATTTTCCAATACCTATCACCAATGTTAGACAGTTTGTCTCTACTCTAAACCAATCCAAAAGTGTCCACATCACGCAGAAGATGGAGGCTAAGAAGAAGAAGGAAGAAGGACAAGGCACACCCAAATCCCTCCATCTTGGCTTCTGAACCCCCATTCTAAAAACTCAAAATTCTACATTTTCACCCTGTGATAAATTCACTAACATTCTATTCAAACTCTTGTGGCTTGTACATCTTCATACAAAGTTGGTAATTGTTTTTTCCAAGGGCTAAAATCAAAGGCACAGGTGGTTTTGACTCCATGCTAAGGTCTCTGAGCCCTCTGCCAGGGTCTCGAGTCCTCCAGGGCAGCCAGAGGAATGTCCTGGGTTCTGACACTTGGACTTGTTGAATCTCACACCATGGCTTCAGCCCATTCCTCCAGCCTGTCCAGATCCCTCTGCAGGGCCTTCCTCCCTCCAGCAGATCAAAACTCCCACCCAACTTAGTGTCACCCTCAAATTTACTGAGGGTGCCCTCAATGCTCATGACTGGATCATCAATAAAGATATTATACAGGATCTACCCCAACACTGAGCCCTGGGGAACCCCAGTGGTGACTGTCCCCAGCTGGATGTGGTACCACGCACTGGCACTCTCTGGACCTGGCTGTCCAGACAGTTCTTTAACCCAGCCAAGAGTGCACCTGTCCAAGCCATGGGCTCCATCATTTCAAACCCATTCACTGAGCATTGAAAGGAAGAAACTTATAACAGAAGATACAGAAACAAAAGAGTGCTGACACTGTTTCAAGGGGGAAACTGAACTGTATCCTGTCTTCTGGACTGAGCTCTAACTGCACATTAAACAATGAGGAAACACCTCATGCAAAGGAACAGAATAGAGCCAGAAAGAACACTGAAACATCTACTGGATGATTAGACTAAAAAGCAACCCCCAAGAGCTAGGAGCACATGGGTGAGTGTTGTCTTCTCCTTCACCAGATCCATGGCTTAGAAGGCATTTTCCATCTCCCTGATACAGCTGTTATAAAAATTATGTCTGTATTTTCTGTTTTCAGACAGCATTTTCCATTCTCAGTGTTTGCCAAGCTTATCTTGTCCATTTGTCTTTCCAAAATGTTTTTCTATCAAAACCATCAAAAATCACTTCATACTGTAATTGATCTCTGCTATGCTGCTGTATTAGCTACTTTTATGCACTGGTGTGATTTAGTTTTTTCTGGCAGCATTACACTGTGCCATTTTTTGCCTCAAAACTATCAGTTAATCCATCTCAAGTGACTCATGTGTGACCAGCAATTCACCAGCAGGAGTAAAAGATGCAACATATGGTCCTTTGTGAGTGGCATGTGTACAGTTTCTCAGAGAAGCATTATGTTCTGTTCTCCTCAAAGCTGTCACATGTCTACACCCTACCCCTCCAGTGACAACCTTGTCCCCAAGCAACTTTAAGTCTCTTCATTTTGGGGTGTTAAACTTTGGAAACAATTGAAACAGATTTCCAGAGATTGCAGCCCACTCAATTTCTGAATCTTTCTATATTCAGATTAAGGGGGAAAAAAAGAGAGTAAATGGAAAATAATTTTTGACATCTAGAAATCTTGGCTTTCTCAAACAATTCCTCAATGCTGTTTTATTTCTATCTTTAACTATAGTAATACAAATCATTGTACTGAGGCAGCCAAATATCCTATTTCTAAATACTGTCAGGCTCTGAATATTGAGGGACAAGAATAGTCCTCTTGCCAGGCTCTGCCTGGAAAAGCTTCAACAAATTTAATGGCTTAAAGGCTGTCTGTGTCAGTGGTTGCAAGTGATTGGTTACACTAGCTGTGCAAGCAATGACAAATTCACAAAGTTCTGAACCAGTACTTTCTCATATTCCAAAGAAACATGAACAGATTGTGCAGGCCTATCACAGACCCCCTTCTTAGATGGCTCTTGGCCAATGTGAGTCTCATATATGCAGCCCCTTCTCACATGACAGGAACGCCATACTTCAATTAATGTTTGTAATTTTGCTGTTTCATCAACTTGTCATTCAGGGTCATGGCTTCTCCCACCTTTTGCAGCTGGCTTTAGAAGTTATTAAGGCTATGGTGCCCTCACTACTTACACGCTTGTCTGATCACATCTACGTATGCTGAACAATGCAGATCCCAACCTCCCGTGCCCATGACTGTCTTCTCTTTGGAAACTGATGATTTCTTCCTATTCTTTGTCCTTTCTGTCTTAATCAGTTTTTAATGCATGAATGGAGCTTTTCCTTAAGCATAGTGGAGAACAAACTCCTAGGAAGGCTTTGCAGCCCAAGTGCCAATTAAATCCAGCATCAACTGTCATCATTATCCCTGTTCTCTGATGTCTCCAAAAAAAATCCATAAATAGGTGGAAAGTGACTTCCTTCAATTGCTCATTAGATAATTAATTTTCTAGACAGAAATTACTTTAAAAAAGCCTAAGAATCTTCAATACTCCTTTTCCTCCCATTCCTGCAAGACAGGGGGTGATTATTTCTTCCAAATTCTTTCTTTTCTGAAGGCTTGGATCTTCATACTGTTTCAGAGGAATTGACACTGAAGCATTCAAGAGCGTTATGCCACAGTAAAGAGAGTTAATGAAACCACTACTGAGGATTAGAAAGGTAGAACCTCAGAAGTGACTGTCAATTCAAAACGGAGATCAGAGAAAATGGAACATAAAAGTAATTGTTCTTTTTTAATTCAAGTTGATAGTTAGAAAGAATTAATTACTTCTGTAGGTTCAGTTTATTGTTCAACCAGAAATTATAAAAAATTGTATGATTCTGCTTTGCTGGTTTAATGTAAGGTAGGACAGACACCACTGAGGGACAGTGCTGGTGAAATCAATTGGTTTAACTCTTCCATTTCCCAATCAACATTATCCGAATAATTTTAAAGATGAGATTGGCCAGCTGTCCTTCAGCCAGTGGTTAGAGTAAATGCACAAAAGCCTCTGTAGATGCTCTTTTGCCAAATTTACATCCAAATATGTAATTTATCTGAAACGTGAGTTTCTACAATTTGAGACTGCTGGAGTGATTTTCTGTATGAGACCTTTCATCAGATACTGCAGCTACAGCTTAAGCAAACAAACAATTCACCTTAAAATACCTAGAGTATGTTAGTAATTAATTCTTTTTCTTAGGTAGATGAAAAGGCTTTGGATGTGTTTTTGTTTGGTTGGTTTTTAAAGGATTTGGTGACATCCAGAAGTTATCTTTTCTCTGATTTGTTCGCTGCATAAAAACCACAACCAGCACCACCACCACCACCCTGAAACACAGAAAAAAGCTCTTGTGCCATTTTTAAACAAAACTGACTCCACAGCAAGGAAGCTTCCCGTCCAGTTTGGTATTTTAACAGCTCTCAGGGTATGAGAGGAGATTGAAGGTTTTATTTGGTTTGGCCTAGAATATATCACACTGCTCCAAGAATGTCTAACAAAACACCTGTGCCCTGCTGCAGAGTTGCTCTGAACTGCAGAGGGAATGCTCTTGTAATGCTGACAGTTCAGGTTTATATAACCCCTTGCAGTGGGTCTGACTGAGGTAAAGCCCCCAGCCCTCTCAGTGCTGTGCTTTGCATTAGTAGCTGGACAGGTGTTGATAACAGACCAGGGTTTTGGCTACTGCCAAACAGCACTGACCCAAATGAGCCAAAGGGATATTCCATAACATATGAGATATATAAGCTATGGGAGAGAGGAGGAAGAGGGGGCATTCATGATTCCTCAGCCTTTGCCTCCTGGAGAAACCATTAAGCATGTTGGGGCCCTGCTTCCCAGGAAGGGGCCAAACATCGCTGCCAATGGGAAGTAAAGATTGCCCATTTTTTCCTTAGTTTATGCACACACAGATTCTTGCTAATTGCTTTCTTTCTCTAACAAAAATGCCTTATCTTACTCAGCTGGCTGTCCTTCATCTTACTCTCTCCTCTGTCCTATTGGGAAAGGGAGTGATAGAGTGACTTAGTGGGCACCTGGCATCCAGACAAGGTCAAGTGACTACACCCCTTCACCTCATGGTTTTGTGGATTAGTCTGTGATGTTACATTTTATTTAAAAGGTATGCTGTGTCTCACCCCTAGAAAATGTACAGTTTATTCTAA
>JANIJU010003064.1:798837-837527 GCA_025504685.1 Leucosticte australis | reverse complement strand
AAATTTCCAGTCTAGGGACTGGCTTCACACACAGCCAGGTCTAGGCTCCAGCTGCAGCATTATTTTCAGCTTAATTTACAGCTTGAATTTTTATCATCACAACACACACACAATCCACAGCTTCTTTAGGCCAATGAAAAGCTACAAAATGCATTTCTAAAAGGCACCCAGCAGTTCACTAAGCCACAGCTTTCACACTAATGATCACACAACAAGATTATAAAAATGCCAAGGCTTTTTTTGACAGGACAACTGCAAGGGAGAATTTTTTTTAAATGTGCTGAAGTGATTTTACCCTTCCTTGTATTGTCTTTTCTAGTTAAGAATAAACAGGACTCACATGGTTGTTACTGCTATCCGTTTGTTCATTGCTGATTTCAATACCGCATGCCAGAAAAATACCAAATTGTTTATTTCTTTTTTGGTCTTAAGTAGCCTGCACGCTAAGAAAAATACTTTTTTTTTTAATAAAATCACCTACTTTTTATACAGTTCAAGACAAGAAAGGGTAAGAATTTTCAACACACAGCATGTTCACTCACAGAATAATAACCACCAGGCAGTGAAACTTCAAGATCATCTAAAGAAACATGCAGCTGAATTGCCCTATGTAGATATTCCAGTTTACCTTCCTGTTCTTTATGCTATTTGCTTTATAATTGCTGGAACAGTCTCTTCTGCCCCACAGAAAACTTCCTGAAAAACATGACTGGGTCCTGGAGTCTAGAACAGAATGTGTGAGCTCAGGAAAACTTTTGGAATTCTTGCTGTTATTGAAATACTAAACACCGCATGTTTAAATGATAAAGTCAACTGCAGGGTGGCTTTACTATGGAAATTTCATGAATAAAAGATATTCAGAAGCCCTAGTTTATCCCATTGAACCTACACAGTTCAGAAAAGTTACAAGACCACACGGGTTTAAGAGTAATGGGCAATCTGTTTAAATTGTACCACGCCTCTTCCCCAGGACATCTCAGTTGCTCATTTTCACCTACCCAGTTTTATGGCCTTGGTTTTGTTAGGTAATTTCCTCTATAGGATTACATTCCACTGGCCTCTTGCCAAAAACATTTGGACTAGAAGAGATGAAATAAATCTTCAGCCATCAACAGAACAGTGGAGCTGACATACATCTTCAGGCAACTGCAGTCTGACATCTATGAACAGCACTGTGCTAAACACAAATTTCACTAAACATTACTCAGATGGTGTTTCTACCTAGCTGTTGATAAAAATGTGCAATATAGACTGTAAAGTGTGGAAATCACAGCAGACACTGTTTCTCTGTAGATTGGAAATAATACAGTTATTTTAGCAACAGAAGTTCTGCCCAAGGCTCATGTTATTTACAGCAACTTCACGCTTTCCCCTGCAGGGCCTGCCTCAACAAGCTTCTGTGTCTTTCACCAGGGCATTAGAAGGTTCTGCTGCAAATGGTTCAGAAACAAAGTTTTTAACTCTGAGAACTGATGTCAGTTTTTGGCGGGTCCTCCTCCTGCATCTGGACTTCTCAGCTCAAGTCTCTCAGGAAAAAAATTATGCAGAACCAGGATTCACATAGTGATTTGTATGGTAAGCAACCCATAAAAACAACATTGTAACCTTTTGCAGTGAAATGGAAAGAGGAAAGGGTAAACTGACGGAGGTTTTTGGGAAAAGACAGGAAAACAACCTGTAAGCAAAGGGAAAAAACAAGGTACAATAAATATTATACATTTAGTATAAAGTGTTCATCTGTGGCACAAGATGCAACTCTATGCTTTGGTGTTTGCTCTAAGGGCAAGGAAGGACCACTGGTAGGACTAAAGAGAAGCATCTAATCTGATGTTTATTTCCTGGTGATATTCATTTATTTTGCTTCTTGCTGTAAAAGACTTGGGGGACAAAAAGCCCCAAACATGTTTCAATGTAATTCTTCCTGCAGCTCAAGCAATTTCCACCAGTTTTAACTTAGATTTATCTATCATATGCCAAGCATCATTTCATTACAATGCTGTGTTCTGAGGATGACTCATCAGTCAAATAATATTTCTGTGAAATATCTGCAGAACTCAGTGATGCCAGGCTGCAGAACACACTGCTAGCTGTTAAGAGCAGTACTAATTCCAGCTGCAATTTTTGATTATAGGACAAACTGGTAGGAATAATTTGGGGGTTATTTCCATTGGGATTTTCATTAAACAAGACCTCCTGTTTGCTATGCAAACTCTGAACAAGCTCATCATTTACCATTTCTATCAGGAGAAGTTTGCATGCTTGTAAGTGCATTTTGACACATTCTGATAATTAAATGGCATTGGAAACACTCAGCATACAGCAACAAGGTGAGCTTGGTGTTTTGAAGTAGCACATCTGCTTGGGAACACATTTTATGGCCAGTTTAAGGCAAAGAGAAGAACTTGTGAAATAGGCAATGATTCTCTTACTGATCTAGCAACTTAGATTTCTTCTGTTTTCCAGAAAACTCAAACTGCTATCATGTACCATCATGAAAGTTCCATTTCAAGGTCCTTTTTACAAGACCTGAACAGAAAAGTTCAATGTCCCTAAACCTTCAAGGGCAAAATAAATGCCAAGCTCCTAAGAAAATTGTTCTAAAAAGTGAGCCAGTCCTCCTGGACTTTTTTTTTTTTCTTTGTTATTGAGGTTGATTTGGGGGGGAGGTGTTTGTTGTTTTTGTTATTTTCTTAAAGCAAACTAACGTAATGGCTGTGACAAACACAAAAGGAGGAGTAACAGTGAAGCACCACCAGCTTCCTTCATTACAGTGTGTTTTCCACTTCACTGTGCCTGGTAAAAGAGCCCAGGAATATCTCTACAATCCAGCAATGCTGCATTATTTTGTTTTGTTTAAATGAGGCAACACACGCCAATCCAGCAGCAAGAAAAGATTCTTTCTTTGCTGCAGTGAGGGCAGGTGCAGCAAATAGCTTCCATTAGCTCACAGATTCAAATTTTATCTCCAGCACTGTCACAGAGAGACAAAACATCAATTGTTGGTCAAAGGCTAGAGAATATTTGTACAATAGGGAGCAGAAAATATTTCAAACTAATTCATGTCTGCCATAAAGAAGATACCAATTTATACAAATCATGTTTTTTTTAAAAAATGTAGAGATACAAATATGACTAAAAGAATCACTTTATTTCCTTAAAAACCATTACCTTTGGGCAGCATCAGCACAAGTGGAATTAATAACTCATTGAGAAATATTAATTTGTTTCCTTTCAACAAAGATGAAAAGCATTAGTCTCTAATCTGACTTTAAAGCCTTTGCCTAAAAACCTAAATATGTTTCCCCTTCCCTCCAAGCACAGAAAGGCTTTTTTAATGGAAAAAACCATTTTTATTTAAAGAAAAAATCAATATATTATTTGATTACCGTTGTAACACAGAGTTCATTCTAATTATGTGATACTTCTAATGCTGTGTTACTTCTAAATTGTTGACATTCTTAGAGTGAAGTAAAAAGAAACCAGTCAAAAAACACACACACTTCCAGTAAAAAAGAATCTGTGGACTAATTTAGAAAAAAAATAATCCAAGAGTCTGTTCAAAAACCTGTAGGATATTAACAAGACTTTTTGAAACCGTAGTAAATCTGTCATGCTTTTAAAAACAAAACTAAGCAGCACAGTCAGAAAGGGGAAAAACTCCCACCCTTTCCTGTGGCTCAAAGCCTAAGCTTTTAGAAAATAACTGAAACATTTACTTTCAACCTTTAAGCCAGATTTAATAAATACCCTAAATCAAGACATAAGACATCACATAATTCATATCCATCTTCATGAACTAAAAAGAGAGAATCTTTCACACAGATCAGATAAAAAGTTCTTGTCCTATTAGAGAACATTACCAAATTGAACACATCTTGTATTTCCTTGCTTTGTTTCTTGGATAAGGAGCTGAATTATGGATTCCTTTATAGCAATACAGCCACTCCAATCCACACATGGGGTCACCTAAGACAGCACGTGATCCTCCATAAGGGAAGAAGAAATTGAAAAAACAAAAGGGCAAAGCTTCCCCAGGTTTCAGACCAGAATTTAGGAAAACACTGAAGCTTGATGGTGCAGTGGGAAAATACACAAAATCCACCAATGCCACTTAGGCACATAGTTTTCAAAAAATGTGGAAGCCCAGGCAGAGAGGGTAAGACTGAACAGTTTGGGATGCTGACACAGCTGTTGACCTGAATGGACTTTAGGCAGTGGATTCCTTCCCTCTCTGTTCTCAGGTTTGGTGTTGCTGAAATGGCTCCTGAGGTATTAAAATGTCCTTTTTCCCAGCCCTGAGACCGAAGGAGGAGTCAGCATTCCTCGGCTCTGCTTTTCAAGGTTATTTTCTCTTCTCTATTCCATTCCTTCTCTGCCCTGCTGAAATCTGTCCAGCAGGTCGGGTTGGGGCACAGTCCCTGCCCTTGGGGTGCTGTTGGCTTTTTATACTAAGAACTACCTGTGCTTTATTTACAATAATTTTCCAATACCTATCACCTGTGTTAGACAGTCTGTCTCTGCTCTAAACCAGTCCAGAAGTGTCACCATCCCAGCAGAAGATGGAGGACAAGAAGAAGGAAGAAGGACATGCCCGGATTCCTCCATCTTCCCTCCTGAATCCCCATTCTAAATCCCCAAAATTCTACTTTTTCACCCTGTGATAAATTCACTGTCATTCTACTCAAACTCTTGTGGCTTGTAACTCCTCAGACAAAGTTGGGAATTGTTTCCAAGAGCTAAAATCAAAGGCACAGGTGTCTTTGTGCCAAGGTCTCCGAGCCCCTGCCAGGGTCTGGAGTCCTCCAGGGCAGCCAGAGGAATGTCCTGGGCTCTGACACTCTGTGACCTTTCATGGAGGGCTGGGAGCAGCAGCTCAAACATCCCAGATTGCTGAGATCCCAGGGAGCAGTTCACACCAACGCACCACCAAGCATTCTGACACAGAGCACTCACAAAGAACAGGCCTGAGTGACCTGCCCATGGTCCAGCCTCAGCCACCACCTGCACAGAAACCCTGGCTTACAAAAGGGGCTCATCTTTGGGGAGGGAGGGGGAGCTGGTGTCACATTTTATACTTTTTTTAGTTCTAATGTTAACAGTGAAGGTTTCTATCACCTGCCATAGAAGGCTTTATAGCCTCATGTACATAAGAGACCATGAATTTGACTATTTCCTCCATAAATAAATCTTTGACTGTATTCCACTTATTTCAAGAATGATACCCCAGAGTAATATATGCTACAGGAGTTTAATTAAATGTTAGGAAATTTTTTATAGAAAAGAGTTCTGACATCAAAAATCTAAAGTTTTAGAATTGGCAAAAAAAAAAAAAGTGCTTAGAGATTCTGTTTTTCGTTGTCCTTCAAGAAGAAGAGGATTTCCCCTCAAAGTCCTCCTCTCTCTCATTTCCACTGTCCATTTTCCCCACCATCACCATTAAGAATTCCTGCAATGTTTTACAACTTTTAACGAGTCTGTTAGGCAGCTAAATCAGATTAAACCTAACTGTAATAAAATACTACACCAAGGGAAGACAAATAATAAAACCAGGGAAAACCTCTCAAACTCTGCAACTACAGATTTCTCTCTATTTTAATTCCTAGGGTGGGACAACCACTGAGTTTACCACAAATGTCACATCCTAACCTCTATCACTGGCAGGAGAAATCTAGAACCCTGACTGAAGTCTTGCTAGATGCCATCTCCAAAAGCTGATTGTTTTTTCCTTCCTGCTAAATAAATATCTAGCAGAGCTGTAAGAGAACCCAGATGGAGGCTAAAGGAGGCTTAACACTACTAATTCATGCATCATGCTGCTGGGCTTTGCATTTCACTAGAGTGCTTTCTTTGAATGAATCTGCATCAGAAACAAACAGTTTCATTAACTGGTCAAAGCTGGCTGGTTTGGAACATGAAATAGTTGGCAAAAATGTAAATTAGGGGGTGCATATTTACACATTTTTCTTTGAGGGAAGCAGAGCTCATTCATAAAGAAACTTAATGGGCAGTAAATTTTATGACATCAGTTGAAGAAAAAGAAAATTCAGACATAGTTAGCTGACAGATCAAGTATGAAGAAGTGAGTTCTGCAATAACTAAGCTGTAAAAACTTTATTCAGGACACGTTTGTCCTCCAGTGGTTAAGATAGTGCAAAAAGGTGAAGATTTATCTTTCCCAGAGGGCAGTTTCCACTAACCACATGTAAACATGAAATCCATGAGCACTGGCAGGAAACACTGCTACTTTTCTCCCCTAGTTAGAGCTGGAACTAGAAAGTTTTCTTATTGCAGACTAACACGATTGTCAAATAGTTAGAGAACTAATATTGTCAAACCTGAGGCTGCTCAGAAACACCAAGAACCTATTTCAGTGAAATGCCCTCTCATAGCAAGCCTTTCACATCATAGATAGTACATAAAAAGGTAAGAGTCACAATTTCCATCTTTTCTTTGTACATGAATGTACACCTTCCACAGCTATTATACCCCTCAAGTACAAAAATGAGAACTTACAGAACTTTAGAAGTTTAACATTTAAGTCGCAAAATGAAAAGCAGCTTCTCCTATCTTTTACTGCATTTAGTATTCCTCACATTCAGGCAACAATGCAGTCATTTTTACTTTTGTCTGCCCCAGAGAATACTTGTGCTTTGAACACCCACGCTGCAGAACAGGGCCAAAGGATCCAGAATATCCAGCTTTACATTCCTTGAACCAGTTTCAGACACACGGTAAGGATTGAAGGACTGACCCTGGCTGACAAACCAGCATAGCTTAACTCAGTTTTCTTCACTTGCAAGACAACTTGCAGAAAAACAACTTTGCCCTCCTTCTATAAAAGAAATAGAAAGATGAACATGTGTTGGGGGTTGGGTTTTTTCTGTTCTTTCCTTATTACC
Organism: Leucosticte australis; assembly: GCA_025504685.1. NCBI lineage: Eukaryota > Metazoa > Chordata > Aves > Passeriformes > Fringillidae > Leucosticte > Leucosticte australis. Next base: position 830,628 of record JANIJU010003064.1, on the reverse strand, counting down.
TGTGGAATACCTTAGAAACTGAGTTCCTAAGAAGGACTGATGGCTGGGTACTTGAGACAGGCTGAGAGAGGGAATTCCTTTGGTTTTTTGGGACTTTCTCTGGGGGGGCAGAGATACCATGAGAATGGGGGCAGGTAAAAAGAGACAGGGTTGGGGGCAGCCCTCTCGTGCTGCTGGGCTTTGCTGGAGGCTGGTCACACCTGTGGCCTGGGGAAGGGAGCTCGCTGCCACCACTATTGCTGGCCCAGGGCTGTGTTCAAATCACCACCAGGACAGGGCTGCTGGGAATGTGCCTTGAGCTCTTTTATTTTCCAGCATCACTCTCATTCCATGGTTATGGCAATGGGAAGATGCCATCAGTTCACATCCCAGGCAGCAGACCAAGAACTTAATGTTACAACTCACTTTATAAGTTTTTTGACCAATCACACAAAGCAAAAGCACACTGACAGTAGTTCCATCCAACCACTATAAGCACAGGTACCTTTGGTTTAAACAATGCTTGCTTCTTTCAAATATAATACCTGCTTGTGAGCCTTAAAACACAACGCACAGAGCTCCAATATTAAGCCCAGAACTTCCTAACATCTCACTAGATAAACTTTTTGCAGCTCAGGGAGTTATTGTAGCCAAGTGTTAATACACAGACCATTGTTCTATTTGTCTTTCCTTTTCTACTTCTTATATAATTCTTCTGCTGACCTATCTCATGGCTACTGCCTAGCTCTAACCACAGTTCTGCTGCCTTTTGCAGCTTTCCCAAAACCCTCTGCTTTTATGGATTCCCACAACCACCATAACCCAGCAGAGACCCTTTCTTCTGCTTCTGGGCTCCGCACACCCCTGCCCTGCCAGGACATCCCGCAGGTTCCAGCTCTCGCCGTGGAGTTTTGATACATCTCATCCACCACCTCAGGATTTCTGCTCATCCCTGCCGTTCCATCCTGCTGCTCCCCAGTCCTGTTGGGGATCGGCTGCCCCGGGGTTTGGGGATCAAAGCCTCTCCTCCATCCCTCCCCAGCCATGTGCACCCCGAGCCCGCCCCACAGCGCCCCCTGCAGCCGCGGGGGAGTCACTGCAACTGCCCCGCCCACCGGGAGCCAGCAGCGCCCCTGCTGGCCGTGCCCGGAACTGCACCCAGGGGAAAGCACAAAGGCTGGGACTGGGCCCGGGCTCTGTCCGGTGTCAGTGCCAGAGCTGTTGTGGTTTGTTTCCTTTATTATACACACTGATAAAGAACTGTTATTCCTATTCCCATATCTTTGCCTAAGAGCCCCTTGATTTCAAAACTCTAACAATTCGGAGGGATGGGGTTTGCATTCTCCATTCCAAGGAAGGCTTTCTGCCTTCCCTAGCAGACACCCATCTTGTAAACCAAGACAACATGTCATTCAGATAAAATTTCGCTCATGTTAGATTTCTCAGTATTTAAGGCTCCCCCCACTCCTTCCCTTTACAGTTCATTTTTGACAGGCATGACAGGCAAAAAAAAAAAAAAAAAAGACAGTTAAGGATGTCAGATTTACAGGACAAGAAAAAAAAATACTGTATTTTTTTCAGTATTGTGAAGTCACTGTGATATGGAGATGACCTGTAACACAAGCAAAATTGCAAAGAGACTTTTCTCTGAGAGAAAATTTTCATTGTGCATAGGAACACTTCAGTGGCTCCAGTCAACATTAGTCTGCTCAAACTCAGGATTCTGTGACTCGCACTCTGCTAGTTTTGGTGAGTGATTTGTAAATGCACTGATCACCACGTGGAACATTTGTCCATGGTCTCATGAGAATAATTTCAGGATTTGACTGGTTAGTGTTATCATCTTATTAAGATTTTAGAAAAAAAATTATTTCTGTTCTGTAATTGTTAATACAAAAAGTCTTTGAGACACCTTCCTTGCAGACAATAATAGGATAAAACAGCCCAAGCTCCCTGCCCTCTAGAATGTAATTTTGTATTTATGTATCTAAGGGGATCTGATACTAGCCATCAAGATTCAGTTTCATCTCTGAACCTGCCAAAGAAAACCTAGCTTACAGAAAATACCTAAAATAAAATGGAAAAGAAAAAAAAAGCTAAAAAAACCAACCAACCACTCAGTAAAGCACAGGATGGCATCTACACATATTCAAGGTCAATGCCTTTCTTAATTCCTGACTGGCATTCAGAGTCCAGAGCAGTGCACACATCTGCCTTTTGTCACACAGAGGATGTCACCACACCAGTCTTTAGAAAGGCAAGAGGCAGGACAAGCCCCTGCTCTCCCAAAAAGCAAGGGGCAGGACGAGCTCCTGCTTTCCCAAAAAGCAAGGGGCAGGACGAGCCCCTGCTTTCCCAAAAGGCAATGGGCAGGATGAGCCCCTGCTTTCCCAAAGACTTCCATCCACAAGAACCATCTCTGCATTGTGCTACTGCTTCACAAGGAAGGTTTCAGGCAAATTCAACTCTTGGCAAGACAGCCATAGCTGACACATGCAGAATCAGCACAGATGCTGCCTCACCCTTCCCTCACACCCTGAATTATTCAGGTTTTGGCATTATGATTTGGTAATGACTGAGGTCTGTGCATGCACCTTCACTCATCATCAGGCAACACACAAGTTCACTGTGGTGAACTTAAACAAAAGCCCCCTGTTCACAGGATAGGGTGGAGGTGATGGGATAGGAGAGCTTTACCTAGGCATAGGGTGCATCTAAAATATATCTGCAATTAAAGGCAGTGAATAGTTTCCCCCCCTCCAGGCTGGAAAAGTCTTATCAAAAGATTTTGCCTTTGAAACCAGTAAATTGAAAAAAATTACTACTTAGCAGCCAACCATTAAAAGACAATTACACACTGACAAGCAAGTTGGTAGCATTTTATCACCACTTTTATACAAAAATGAAAACAGAAACTCAAAGAAATTCTCCATTATTATTTTAGCACACCCTTTTATTAACAGACATTTTCTTCAGCAGGTATTAAATGTGATAAATGTCATATTCTCAAGTTACTGAGGGCTGCTTTTCCATCACTTTCAGACTGAGTTCATCTGATTGTTGGGCAGATGGTGCAAAAGAACACATAATGTGTTCTCAATCTGACTGAGATAGATTATAGTTTCAAAGCAGTGATTGAAGCCCTTTGATATACCATTTCCTCATCCTCCACCATCAGACAGGAAAGTTTCCTTAGTTACACTGATGCTGTCTCCTCAGTAAATTGTGTTCCAATTATTATGCAAGCCACGGAAGTCTATTTTAAGAGTCTTTGCTTTTATTACAGTGCATATGGAGGAGGTTTTCTCCTGACACTTGAATAATCTGTCTTCACCTAGCAGGTGTGTTTTCCTTTCAGATTTTTTTAAATAACCTCCTGAAAAATAATCAGGAAGATTGAAAGGGAACAAACTAGAATTGTGCTGACAGGCATATGCGCTGTATTTAACAGCACCCAAGAACAGTGCCATGCTAAAAACAGCACTAAACCCACACTTGTGGCAGAGCAAGTGAATCAAGTGAGAACATCCACACATTTCCTTTTCAGGTCAGCACACAGCTCCCACTTGTGCTAATGGTAATAGTGTAAGAGCTGAAGCAACCTTGGTGTCACTCACCACCCCAGCTAGAACCAGCTCCTGGCTGCTGAGATCTTCTGGAGCCAGAGCAATGCAGGTGCAAGACTTCACTGCCTGGAGGAACACAGGTACCATCAGACAGGTGTTCCTCCTTCAGGCATGCAGTGAAAAAAATCCTGCCACGAGCAGTCCGTGTGCATTCTTCAGGATCTTTAGAAGCATCTGTCAGGTTTTTTCCTGGCAAGCATCTTGGGAGCAGTGAACAGGTTGCAGCTGAAGAAATGCTTCAAGAAGCGTTGGCAAGGTGTAGCCAACACCTTGAGAGAGCATCCTTGACCACTACTAAGTTTGGAGGGTTCTTGTTCAAAATACAACTCATTGAGTGGTCCTTTTGCCAGTCCTCTGCAACTGGATGGTTCAGACTGACAAAAATTTGAAAGCAGAAAAAAGAAAGGTGAGCTGAGAAATCCCTGTACAAAGATGAGCTTAGCTGGGGTAAATGAATATACCTCAGTCTTATATGAATCTAAGCCAATTCAATGAGATTCATTTAAAATAATCTCCCTTTAAGCTTTATGACAAACTGTGACCTCCAGGCCTTGCATCAGTACCTGGTTCAAGTAGGCTGAATAAGGAGAAAAATCCATAAATTATTTGATTTTTCTAGCTCAGAGCTTTGGCCATGTGCCCAGTGAGCTCTTAATTATTTTAAGTCATTCAGCCACAGCAATGAAAATACCTCCTCATTAATAAGAACTAGGTGTTTAAGTGCCAGTTTAGAGAGTAACAAAGGACAGAATATCTCCAGTTTGCTGACAGAAATAAAACCTGGAATCTGGCCTTTGCTCCTCCTCTGAGCACAATCAGGATGATCTCAGCAATACCCAGAACTATGAGACTGAGACTTCCTGCAATGCCTGGTGACCATTACTGTCAGCAGAACTACCAGATGGGGAGCAGCTCACTGAGAACTTGGGCAAGAGCAGGAATATCTCACAGGGAATCCTGGAATTCTGTTCATGCTTGGTATTTTGTACCAGTGTTGAGTGGTTAAAAATCTGTAAATATTTTGCATATTGCAAACCTTCCTGCTTCTCTCAACTCTGCCTCTCTGTTTTGTGCCAGATTTCAAATGACCAAATGCCAGTGGCAACATGGGATTCCTTCTCCTCAAGTTTGGGCACAATTTACTTGGCGAGTGACTGTGTAGCACCATAGAACAGTTAGGGTTGAAAAAGTCCTCAGAGACAATCGGGTCCAGCTGCTAATCCAGCACTGCCATGTTCTCCAGGTACACATCCACATGTTTTTTGAGAACTTCCAAGACTGGTGATTCCACCACTTCCCTGGGCAGCCTGTTTCAATGCCTGACAACCCTTTTGTTGAAGAAATTTTCCCTAATATCCAGCCTGAACTTTCCCTGGCACAACTTGAGGCCATTTCCTCTCATCCCATCACTTGTTACCTGGAAGACCAACCCACCTGGCTCCATCCTCCTGCAAGGGTGATAAAGCCTCCTTTTCTCCAGATTAAACAAGCCCAGCTCCTCTGAGTTGTAAAGGAGAGGGATACAAAATTAGCCTCCTTCTAGAGTGAGTCCTGGGTGATTCTTAGGTGCAGTGTTTGCATCTTGTTCCTCATACCTGATCTGGTGACTCGTAGCCTATTGCCTTCTATTTCACAGGAGTGTACAACAATAAAAACATCCCCATCTTTTAAGGGGATGAAGCCAGCATGGAATGAGCAGGCCACAAGGCCACAAGTGCTCAAGGAAAGGCATAGCCAGGCAAGAACTTAGGCAAGTGAAGAATACAATAACTCCAGGTTCTGAAGATTTAAGGAGTTTTACAGTATGACTTGGCTAAAACTAAGAACCTTAACACTCCCTGCATTTTCATTGCTGTCATTAGCTGAAATACATGACAGAAACAGCAGGTGCATTCTCCAGAAGGACTCATTAGCTGACACAAAGGTAAAACACAACTGCAGCTGAAACTTCCACTTGAAGAAACAGCACTGGTTACATAAAACACCCAGGCACCTGTAAGGGGGTCCACTTTAAGAATGCTTGGTCTAAAAGCAAAGATTTCTATCCATTATGTTCTCCATGCTTTCAGACAACTGCAATTTCCTTTAATGAAGAAAAGCTTCCCTTCACCTCCTGCTAAAAAGATCCCCAAAGATATGTTAATTTTTCTTTAATGTATTATCTTTTCCACCATCACAGCTGTCTTGCCTGCCTTTTTCTCAAGGACTGATGCAATTGCAAATACTTTCCTGCATCCCATGATAGATTTTATTAATGACATCAAACAGTTTCATGCTTTGCCTCGTTATTAAGTTCTGTGCTGGCAGAGGATATTGCATTCCTTTGTGTAAGTTCTGTAATTTTTCTGAGTTTTGATAAGGCCATTAATCACAACACAACTAGGCTGATCCAGACCATGCTGGTGTCCAAGACAACACTACAATAACCACTCTTTAATAACCATTCTCCCTTGCCTAACACCTGGAGAGATTTTCTCTGCTTAGGTTGGAGTATTTTTAATAAATATGGGAGAAGATGAGGACTAAACTAACATGATTGTGTTTCAGTAAAATTTCCTCAAATAATTGGGATAGGGCTGACCTTATGAACTCAGCTCATTATGTGGGATTTGACCTCAAATCCTTGTGGCTTCACTGCTAGTTGAAAACATTCGACATCTGTCAATATTCAGACTTAAATGATGCAAACTTTAACTATGAAAATTCATAGTTAAAAAGGAATATAAATAGCACTGAAATCTTTGCTCCTCAGTAGCCTGACACCGAAAACCTTCTGCTGACTGCAAGCATTAGGTCTCCTTGCATTTGCTAACCAAAATCCTGCTTCCTCTCAAAATAGCTGCTGACAGGTCAACATCTAAAGAAATCACCCTGACAAAGAACACAACTGAGCAGCATTTGGCAGGCTGCTAGCCTCACTTCTCTCTTAATTTTTTAGGTTTTGCACCATTCTGTCTGGGTACTGAGAATTACTGAGTTGTGCACTTCAAAATTATGTTTTCCATGACCCCACAGAGGTCACATCCATACATAAAGCAGAGGCACTGTGTTACATACAAACCTCAAAAAATGAGGAGTGTAGTATTGCAGGGGGGAAAGGCACATACTGAATCCATTTCCTTCTTGCTGCCAAGCTTTGCTTCCTTTGCAGCACCTCCAGCCACCTGCTTTATTTGGGATGCCTGAAGTACAGAGGTTACAGAGGTTACCTATCCCAGGATAAGGCACACTCAGCACTTCAGAGGATTCAAGCCCAGCAGATGTTAACTGCAGCAGGGTACAATAGGAGCCCCTTGCATAACCCCTGCACGCAGCCAGCCTACTGCAGGAGACTGCCTGAGCAGGGCAGTGCAGCTCCTGGGAGTCTGACTCCTTCCCTGAGTGTTCCCACTAAGTGTTTGACCCCCTGGGTCTGGGCAAGTCGTTGTTTGACTTAGTACCTGTCCTCTGCAGCAGCCAATGGCAGCAAATAACCCACAGAGAGCATGTATGGAGCACACCACAAAGGTTTTCCTGTCTCCAAATATTCTTCCAGCCTACAGAGATTTAGGGTCAGCTGAGTTCCTGAGTCAAAGGCTGTGCTCCAGTGTCCTACAGCCCTGACTGTAACAGATTTTAAGGCTCTCTTACAGAATATTACAGCTCAGTGTGCTTGGAAACAAGCAATACAATTTCCCAAGTTTCAACAAATTCCATTAGTTACCCCACATTTAATTTTTCTTCAAGAAACTTGCTAATACCATCTCATTTCAGAAGCCTCCAGATAGCCAGCTTTGGTTTTGTGAAGGGAGGAAGAAAATATGTTTGCTTTGCTTTGTTAAATCACTTCTGAAGTATTAATAGCATTCCCATATAACAGTGTTAAACAGCTAGTGTTTAACAGTACAGCAGTAGAAATAGAGCTGCTGGCTCTCTGATGGCTGTGATTCACTTCCCAGGCAGCCCAAAGTACATTAGCTGTGTGACTGAAAACAGGATTAGGTGTTCTGCCCATCCATGAATAAAAGCATGTCCTTCATGCAGCATTTCATGAAGCTCTCTCTGGTCAAGTGCAGGTGACACTATGATAGAATTGAGTTACACTAAGAGTAGGGGATCCAAAAGACAGGGACAGGAGTCACCTGGAACTCCAAGGGAGTGGATATAACACACCAGGGAAGAATTCTGATCCAAACATCCCTATTCTTTGTGGGAAACTTCAGTGAAACTCTTAGAATGTGAGCCTATATATAACTGGATACAGTAACTGGAAAACAAACTTAAAAGGTGGTATGTGCAAATGTCCCAGAAATACAGGAAATTATTACAGTAGCCTGGAATGCAGAGAAGGCCCAGCCCTTGACAACTGCTAGGTTAACCAGAATCAACATGCTCTATATTGTTATTCCTCTGGAATGTTAACCTTGCTAAGCCCTCACACATTTTGGAAATCTGCCCATCAGTTATGGAGCTCATGCTTTCATAACAGCAACAACATCTAAAAGGAGAGAGAAAGCAAATCCCGAGTGTATCTTTTATTTAGAGCAGTCTAAGTGTAACTGATAGCAGAGCACTCTTTCTGAAGTCAAATCACCAAAAAGCACACCAAATCAAGCAGAGACTACAATGACTGATCCTCCTCTCACTTCCCTTTCAGAATAATAAATCCTGTGTTGTTTAGAACCATTTCTTAAACTTGAGAAAGCGAAGGTTAAGAACAGAAAACCTTTTCAGTTTCAGGACCCCATCCCCAAACCCACACAACCCATGAATAAACCCAAGAGGATCAAGCAGTGCCAGAACATGCAAGTGCTAGAACATACTTCTGTGAAAATGAGCCAAATTTATCTGAGCATAAGCTAGAATTAGAAAAATAGCAGATGGCAAATTGCAGCACCACTGAAATTCCAACAGCTTGTTTTGAAATGTTAATTCTTAAAATAAGGCTTTAGAGTTGAAATAGGATTCTCTAGAGAGATCCAGGAAACTTGGTTCAGACACAGGAACTCAGATTATTGTCAAAAATTGACTGGACATTATCAGCTAGCTGCAGTTATCTATGTTCTCCTCACATCAGAGGGCTGTTCCAGGTGTTCCTCTGGCAGTCATAACTGGGAACTTTTATTTTTAAGGTATTCTCACTTTAGACCAGTTACTCCTGCCAGGTCTGAAGGAACTCCTCCCAGCCTCCTTCCCAGCCCTGTCCTTCAGCCCTGAAGCTGGTTGTCCTTCAGCTGCTGTAACTTCACAACCTTGTTGCCACGCTGCTCTGGGTCCTTACACTGGGGAGCAAATTCCCCCCTAGAGACTAACTAAGGTACATTACTTTCCCTTTTAGGTCAGAGCTACATTAATGCAAAGGAAAAGGACTAAAATCCTTGGGTTTAGTGTCCTTGGCAACTGAATGAAGCCAAATTCCCTGCAGGCTTCCTGCTTGTGCTGAGCCACTGTCTCACTGTGCACCCTGTTCCTTTGCTTTCCTGGGAGAAACAAACCAGCTTTGGGAGTGAGGGGAAGAACCTCCCCTTCCATACTTTTCTTCTCTCCTAAGCCTGTTCAGGAATTAAAAGCAAACAGGACAGATGTTCTTTTGTCCTCCAGGGAATGCTTTTCCCCCTGTACTACCACCAGACAAATCCAGGATACTCCAAAAGCCACCCTGGGCACGGCGCTTTCCCACGCCCTTGTGGAAGGACAAGCAACACAGGAAAGCCTTGCTGTGAAGCTGCCAGCCAGGGCTCTTCATGGCTCAGAGGAAATGCAGCACTGGCACTATCAATCCCTCCCTTGCTTACAGCTCCAGGGGAAGAAGAACTCAAGGAATGAAAGACAGGAGCTCAGGCCGGTTTGCCGGGAGCACAGAGCCTCACCCCACTGCCCCACACCCAGAAAAATCCTGGCTACCAACAAACCAGAAACAGAATTTAAAAGCAAAACAACTCCCCTCTGGGGACTGATCTCACCATCCACATAATTCATCCTCATCACCTACCAGCAACTCCCCCGGTGGTGCAGCTGCCGTCTCTCCTGGGAAATCAGTGGAGCTCCATCATTCTGGGACAAAAACCTCCCTCGAGGCAACACCTCCACCAGCCATCTTTCCCAAGGCCACCCTTCCTCTTGGAGCAAAACTGAGAAGCAGCTGAGCCCAGCCCTTCTTCCAGAAGGTTCTGGCCAGGTGGGCTCAGCCCTCTGCCCAGCTGCCAGCGCTCCCTGACACAGGTGCTGGCACTTAGCTGGATGGCTCCAATCAGGCACAGCTTGATTTAACGAGCTGCAAGGGAAGGCAAAGCAAATCCCAGGTTGTTTAATAAGGTGGGTTTTTTTCCTGCTGAGGCCAGAGCTGTGAGTACCCCACAAATGGTCCCCTAGAGACCACAGAGCCTGCCTGTATGGCCTCAGGAACATGGTAGTGCTGCTTCTGACTTCCAGGAGCTGGCACAGGAGACTTTTCAGGTTTTCCTCCTTGAGTTTCCCGCTATTCTAGTCCCACACCAGACTCTATAAATAACTATTTGTATGTGTATTTTCTCTTTTTTTTATGTTTTACTGTAGAGGTGGATTTATCATAGTCAGTATTTCTTAAGGCACAGCTGTTTCAGCTGACAGTGATCAAGGCTAACATTGAAGTCAGGTCACAATTTACATTACAAACACTGATTTCTGGCATCTTACTACCCTTGCATCAAAATTTCCAGCAAGCAGAAATAAAGCTCTGTGGGGAAAAAAAAATTAGAAGAACTAAAACATTAAAGAACAAAACCAGTGACACACTTTTGCACCTACTAACACTGGTTTTATGAACCCGTTTTCTCTTTTCACCAGTCAGCAATCTGACCCTTTAAAGCTCATATTTTCTCAGTGCAAAGCAAAGCAGACACATGCAGATGATGTCCAAGTGCCCATTAGAAGGGCCTGGCAGCTGCAGCCAAAGCCTCGTGGCCACCAGGACAGGACAGTTTGTACTGCTTAAACAAACATGCTAATGAAGGTTTGCTTTAGAAAAAATGAGAAACATTTGAGCACCCTGAACATTAAATCCTCATTTAATGATGGGAAGTGTGGTGTTTCTTTCCAACACCCAGGCACAGTGCCACAGCTTCAACAAGCTGCTTAATTTTCTCTCTAATGCCTAAATCTATGTGATGGATATATGGTGCCATATCACCCTCAGCTGGGAATTGCCTGAACCTTATTGTTTTCTGTCACAGTGTGTACGCTCTTCCAACATTTTAGTGATTGTAAAAGATCAGTAAAGAAGGACTACTTTGAAAGTCTTTGAAAAGGAAAAAAATCCATGAGGGAGATTCAAGCAACAGTAAGCCTGAGACCTGTTGTGCAGCACAAAACATTTAATGAGAAGCAGGAGCAGCCTTTCAACTGTGACAAATAATGAGATGCCACTGCAGGACCACTGCTGGAAGACATTTAAGAGGGCATCAGGAAAGTGAGTGCTCAGCTTTCGGGAAGCATTTTGTTCCCAGGGTCCCATCCTTGTGGATCAATAGAGTATTTATTGTTGGCAGTGATTATGAGTTACTGCTGATGCTGTTACATGGACACCTCAAAGGCATTCTCATCAGTCTTTCCTTCTCAATTAAAGTTGGTGTGCACAGGCTGTGGTCCAAATTCAACAGGAACATAAACAGCACAGCACTTTTAACATATTAATGATGAACTGGGATCTTTGGGGCGATTTCATCCCATCCTTGAGGCCAGTGCTGGCCCACGGGGCAGTGCCACTCTGCCTGCGAGACATTGCCACCCCTGCTCTGGTTCTAATATCAGCACTTGTCAACTGACCTGGCAGGAACCTTTTATTTGGTCAAGTTTCACCACAATGCAGTGCAAATGGCAGAAGTAGCTTACAGGAGATGAGTGGGATAGTAAATGTTTCAACTGGAGAATGCAGAAAACTTGAAACTGAATATTCTTGATGCTACTTGCTAACACACTCTCCTGGGAGACTCGGGTTCTGCCTCCAAACTGGATGGACAAGTGAACTGAGAGTGAAACAAGCCTGTGCAGTGTCTGTTTGGTGCTGCCCACCTCCCTTGTGCTTCTGGAGGGCTGTGCCTGTGGGAAAGAGAGGAAAATGTACAACTTTGCATCAGCTTTGACTTGGTAGGAGTGCCATGATGTTTAAGCAGTTTTTCACATGAACAATGGCTGAAGCTTCAGTGGGTCCTGGCCAGGACTGGGTGAGGTGGCAGCTGCAGTCTCACAGGAGAAAGCTCTCATGAAAAGAGAGCTCTCTGAGTGCATGAACCTGTTCTCTCAGCTGCTCAATTTCTTCTGTTTTATCTCTTGCTGTCCCCAAGGTTATTCAGCTCCTCTCTATCACGCTGCAATTCTCTTGCACAGTAACAATGTTTCCCAGCTGTATTCCAACAGGGGGTTTCATTAGCAAACTCCTCATTATTTCAGAGAGGTCATTAATGAAAGCCTCATGTGTTTGGCCCCAGGCAGATTCCTTGAAGATCTCTAGGAGTCAAACCCCCTCCAGCCTCATAACTACTCCTAAGGGGGTGCCAGCATCACCCTACATCCTCAAATCCTGAAGCTTCCTCATAATATCCAGGGTGTGATTTATCTTAATCTGCTAATTAATAGTGCATTGTAACGTTGCAATGAGCCACTTGCAGAAAGGTGTGGATTTCTTAAAATGCAGCATTTCTCTCCTAATGCAAGCAGGAAAAAGATGATGGCCTAGGAAAATAACAACTTGTGAGAGGACTAGAAGGGAAAACATTTGTATTATGTCAGAATCAGACAAAACAATATGAGCTGACCTGAAATATAGTGGTTCCATTAACAGCCACGCACTGTGATCCCAGCAACATTAAAGAGGCAGCAAAAGGCTCATTATTAATTTATCAGAAATAGTAAAGAAAGGAAATGGTTGTTTTTTTCCAAGAAGCAGAAATCTTGATGTGTCACACACTTTTGTTAGAATACAACAATGGATGAATATTAATTAACTCGTAATACACGTTAATCAAAGAGAATGTTTCATTATTGCCCAAAATAAAACAAAAGACCCCTTTAGACTTGTGTGGCATGCCAGATAATCAGCACAGCCACCCACCAAGTTGGCCAGCTGAAGAAAGGAATATTCACCAGCCAGAACCACCGATGGAGAGAATCACCATTTTTGGCCCAGTCATTTTTAAGATCCTGGCAGATTTTTTAACTCCTTTATTCTACACTAAACATTATGTTAGCTTGATAAGATGCCATCAACTTGTAGTCACAGGATTTGGTCTTCTTTCTAATCTGATGTCTAAAAGGTATCTGGCAAGTTTATTTGGGGCATGCCATCCTGAAAAGCACTGTTTATGTTGGATAAATTAATAAGTAACCCAAGCCAAACACAGCTGTATGCCAGAATTATACTGGAGGCTTTACTTGATCTGTTATTTCATATACTATAAAAACATATATGCACCTGAGTATAAGAAAAATATGGAAATAATATGGAAATTACTATTAAAAATTTTAAAAAGCTAAAACATTATGAAGAATACAGTACCATTAAGCTAAGATTTCTTAAATATGTTTATGTATTACTTGTAAGGGCAATTTGCAAGGGTATGAAAAGTACAGCCAAGAATTAATGAATTAGGAGATTCCAGGATTAAAACTGCACAAATGCATTATGATCTACAACTTTACTGCATGCTCACTATTTCTTCTGTGTGAGCTGTGCTTTATTCAGATTGCTCCCTTATTGACCCACTCTCCACTATTTGATTTTGCTCTTACTCGTTCACTGGGCTAAAGCCAGCCCTGTCCTCAGCACACACTGTTCCATTGCTGCTGGAGAGGAGCAGTATTGGCCTTCAGTGGGTGTGAATCTTGCTCCCTGTCCTCCCACATGGAGCTGATTTCCCAGCAGAGAGTCTGAGCTGGGCATGGAGAAGGGTTAAGGTGGCTCCCTGGCAAACACACATCCCGCTGCCCACAGCAGAGGATGCTGCAGAGGGTAACAAAAGCAGGTTAGATGAGCACCATGCCTGTGCTGAACCCCCTGGCTCCCAGGAAAGCTGATCAGAGCTGACATCTGTGCTGCCTGCAGTGCCAAGAGGCTGAGAAATGTCTGCTGGGCTCCTCTGACACGGGCACAGCTGATGGCTCTGCCTCATCTCTGCTTGTTATGAGGAGCGTGAAATCTACAGAACAGTTTTCCCCTAAAATTCTGTGACTGAGTGGATACTGTTGATACCTACAGAGAAGAACCTTCCAGAAAAAAAGAGTGTGATTTAAGGAAGATATCAACATTACTGTGCTTTAATTGAAACAGCTTAGTGCACAAACATTTCTGGTGGAAGTGATGCCACAGAGGTGACACCTCCCAGAAGAGCTCTAGAACCAGGCTGTTTATTGCTCTAAAACACATTAAAAATTACTGGATAGACAATAGACAGTAGCTAAGGCTCTTTGTCTGAATTAAGCCTGGCACCAGATACCCTTGACCAGCAATTCCTCTTGATATTCCAACCTGTGGTATAATATCAGACTTTTACCAGGAAATCTAAGAGATCTTTTTATTTATGCTTTCACTCATTCACATTCTTTAGCCAGGAACTTCTTACTTCTAAATAAACAAACATGCTTAAATGTCTGAAAGCCAATAGAAAATGACCATCTTTGGTGGCGTGTGATGAAAAAATCAAATCAGGTTTTTCTCATCTTTCTCTCATAGTAGGGGGTCACACCCCAGGATTTTTACCTCAGTAAGACATGGAAAATAACTCTGACACACAGCTCTGTCTTCATTGGCAATGTCTTTATTTAACAAAAGTGTACATACCTGTATGCTTGAGTTGGGTAATAATAATAATAATAGTAATAATAACAATAATAATAATAATAATAGTAATATTAGTAATAATGATGATGATGATGATGATGATGATGATGATGATAATAATAATAATAATAATAATAATAATAAATGAGAATGTCATGTTGGGTGTGTTGTGTCCATGTTGAATATATTCATAAGGCCCTAAATTGCAATCAGCATGTTTGTAGGTGCTGCACACTGCATTGTCTTCAAAGATCCATTTTTAATTTATAAGATACTCTTTGGAAGAGGGTTCTGTTTGCACGAAAGGCTGTGCTCTGTAGATCTCTGTGTACACTCAGAACTGAGGGTCAGCCTGGAGCATCCAGACAATCCTCTTTACTAATTCATGGAGTGTTTCACAGCGTGCCAGGACACACAGGAGTGTTCTCACTTCTTGATATTCTGCAGGGGTGGAGAGCTGATTGGATTTTCCTCAGTCACCTGTCACACCTTAAGCATTTCTAGATCATTAATGATCAATGGATCCGTTTAGATAAGAATAATAATGCAGACAATTGAAAAACATCCAGGCTTCCTGGAAGGCTTGTGGTCACAGTCACAAACGAATTCTCTGTTCAGCCCTCCTGAGGAGCAGCTGCTATTGGAAGAGCACATTTTGGAATGCCAGAGATGCTAGCTTTGATGGTACCCTAACAACTGCGGTGTAATATTTGGGTTGTTTGTTCAAACACTGCACAATTATGCTGCCTTTAAATTTATCATCTTTACTGAGATTCTGAGCTCTGCTTAGACCTTATGACCTCATTGTATATTTAGTTACTACAGCAGCCTCTACAGTTACAAAAGTAAAAATGTTCTCTCTTAGAGAGCTTCTTTCTCAGTTTTGGGAATCATTATCCCTAAGTCAAAAGTAGGAAATACCCAAGATCCAAGAACACAGGGCTCTTATTATCCATATATGTGAAGTCACATTCAATCTCTGCTTCATGCTCCCACCCCTTTTGCCCATCCTCTGTGCTTCCTGGATGTGTGCAGTGACAAAGATTTGGAGTCAGATGGGAAAAAAGCAGGCTGCACTTCAATGTGCTGGGAAGTCAGGTGGCCAGCTGTGTGTGGCAAGGACAGCCCCACAGAGGAATTGGTTCCTTCCTGGGTTACACACACTCCCTGCTCCTGCACATGCCACATGCACTTGCAGAGCCCCAGGTCTGTCCCCAGCCACCCTGTGTAGGGGACAGGATTCACTGAAATCCCTTTGCTGTCTGTCTGTCTGTCTGTCTGTGGCCACCCAGCCCTTTCTCTCCACAGCAGCTGTGAGGCCCTGGTGTAGCAGTCACAGGCACCTCAGGCCAATTCAGGTCACCAAAAGAGTGGCTGGGAAACTCAGATTTCTCTGATTTCCCATGTTTCTCCAGCTCTGATGGAGATCTTTTCCTCCAACGCTTTATCTACACGTTCAGTGATGTTAATCTTCTTTGCCAGGTTTATCATCTCTTGAAGGATGGCACTCAGACTCATGGTCCATCATTTCCAGCATCCTTCCAGGAGCCATTTCTGAGGGCAGGACAGACTTCTGCAAGATCCCTGCTTTTGGCATCCTGAAATAATTTTGACCTTTTAAAATTATTTTTCTTCCCTGTCCTTTGCAAGGTGCTCCTCAAACTCTCTCTTAACCCTCCTAATGTCCTGCTTACATTTGACCTGCCATTTGGAGTTTCCTGCTCTATTCTGAAGGACAAAATTCCCCTTACAAAAGCCAGTCCTTCCTACGTGAAAATCACCCTAATTTTCTGTTTAGTCCTGTAGGGCTTTTGCTGGACCACTCTGATTTCTTTTCAAATTTCAGCACAGAGTTTGTCTTGAATGCTAATACAGGATTTCTCAGAAGTGTCTTGGCTACCTTGCTCTTTAGCCTGCTCCCTTCCTTAATCCTTTTTTCTTCATTTTAACCACTTGCCAGGTTAGTCTGCAGTTCCCTTTCTTTAGATTGAACACTTGGGTTCTGGATTTGTTTGTTTAGTCTCTCCTGCTGCAGGGTTAAGCCTGATCATCCTGCAACTGCCATTAGATCAGCTCTCCCACGTGCTTCTCAAGCTGGTCCTGTGCACCTCTCAGGACCAAAGTCAGGGCAGAGATTTTCTGGGATCAGTTGCAGACCAGTTGTTCAGGAAAGCAGCTCCAAAAATTGTATTTCTGTGTCCTGTCACAGGTGATGAGGCATTCATTCTGTTGGCAGCTGATACATGCCCAGATTAATGGCTGCTCTGACTTTGTAGGTGCTCTAAACTCTCTATTCTATCTGTATTCTGGCTGGGACTGGGGCTAATTATACAGTCATTACATTTTTATTATTACAGTGGGATACTTCCAGCCAGAGGGATTTCAGACTGCTTTTGGTCTTTTGTGTTTTGTGGGGGTTTTGTTGTTTGGTTTTTTGGGGGTTTTTGTTGTTTTTGGTTTTGGTTTGGTTTTTTGTTTGTTTGTTTTGTTGGGGTTTTTTGTGGGTTTTTTGTTAGTTTTGGGGGGTTTTGTTTGGGTTTTTTTTTCCCAACAACAATAATTTCACTTGGTTACACTGTATTTTAGACTCCAAACCCCTGCCAGCCCTTAGCATGCACATCCTCTTCTGTCAATTTGTATAAAGCTGACAGGTTGGGAACATCACATCCCCCAGTCCCTCTCTTTCTGCAGGGTCCCTGAGATGCCTCTCCCATCACATGAAGCCAAGCTCCCTGGCTCTCCCATTTCCTTTTCCATGCTTCCAGCCCTGCCAAGGTTTGCCCTTGGTCTGTTGCCCCCTGCCCTGGGCACTGATTTGCCTTCCCTGCTCCCTGCACTTGTGGTGCTTTCTTTGTGTCTTTTTAGACATGCACTGAACATTATCCAGGGGCATTTGGGGATCACTGTGCTCCTCTGCATCTGCCATCTTCCTCACACTTCATAGCAGTTTTTATGTTTTCAGGGTCATCAGCCTGGCTCTTTTCTAGCCAAGGTTTCAACCCTTCCTTCCTGTTCCCTCTTTTCTGAAATATTCCCCATTTCCTAATGTATGTAAATCTCTTATGCCAGTATCTAAACTAAACAATTTCTAGCTGAATATTATGTTATTTTCTGTTCATGAACAGCAACTGATCATCACCTTCTTAAGAACTCCCCCTTCAATTACAGATTAGACTGCTACCAGAGCACAGAATTTCTAAAATGTTTTTATTTTATGAAAGGTTATTAACAGGCAGCTGCTAGGTTATTAGCAGGCAGCTCAAGTATTGTATTTATCCAGACAATAACAGCTCCCACACTGCAGTGCAAGCTTCTCCCATGCAGTCCTATTTATTTATTTCCATCAAGCCCAGGAGAAATTCCAGTAGGGAAAAGGGACTGTAATGAGTTTCATGAAGCCTCATTCGTGCCAAGCTGTTACAGATCATGATTCAGAGAGGGAGAAAAGGACATGGGGCAGCATCCAGAAGCTGGGGAGTAGTGGGGTGTTAAACCACCAGCGCCTGTTTGCAAAGTTCAGACAAATACCAGGCAAAATCCACATTCCCTGGGAATTCAGCTTCAGCCTGCAGGCTGCCAAACACAGCCCAGCATGTGTGCACAGGGGGAGGTCAGCTCTGCCCTGCACTGGGGTGGCCTCACCTCGACTCCTGGGGGCAGTTTTGGGGGGCCACAGTATAGAGGAGACATTAATGTATTAGAGAATGTCCAAAGGAGGCCACAGGGATGGAGAAGGGTCTGGAGGGGAAGTCTTGTGAGGAAAATCTGAGCTCTCTGGGCTTGGTCAGCCTTGTGGAAGCCCAGGGCACCATAGGGAATATTTCTGTGTCTGCTCTGGGGTGCCCTGACCCCCAGGGGAGCTCTGACTCTGACCCTCACTCATGGAGAAAGTTTCCCAGACTTCAAGATAGACTGGAACCCACAAAAGTGTGAAATAGATTATAGAGAGCAGTGTGGGTGTGTCACTGGGTGAGAAATTGAGGGTTTGGGGTTTTTAGTGTGCTGTGGATGGAAGCAAGATGGAGAGCACAGGGTGTGGTCCTGGGTTTCTTCTTCATGCTGCTTCTTCCTCCTTCTCCATGGGTTTGGGGGGCATTCTGTAATTGGGCAGAAAAGTCCCCATGGCAGCTCTGTGGGATCAGTTATTGGGTTAAAAAGGAAAATAATCCAGGTGTCAGTTTAGCCTTAAAAGCCCTTGGAACAAGAGATTGTTGCCATTTTGTGCCCTCTAATGAAAAGCTGCTGAACTCCCAGCAGTGAGACTGTTTTACTGATAAGAAATAATAAACACTTGAGTCTGAACATCAATTACTGTCTCAAGTGTCTTCAGTCCAGAGCTAGAGAAACCACAACTGGGACCCCCACACAGCCTGGAGAAGAGAAGACTGGGGGGACACCTCATGGTGCTTCTCAACACCCTCACGAGGGGAAGAGTGGCAGGCACTGATCTCTCTCCAGTGACAGGACCCGAAGAAATGGCCTGAAGTGGAAGAAAAAGAAGAGCACCCTATCCCAGCAATGGTTTGTTAAGGGCAGAGCAGATACACTTGAACCTGCTGGACATTCCCATTCTCATTTGGACCCTGAATTCTGAACTCACGGGCACGCTGAGCACAGGGCAGCCTGGGAAGGTGTAGCATCTATACAAAGGCAGGCCACAAACAGTAAGGGCTGTAAACAGCAATTTTAAACCAAAAAATCCTGTATCTGCACCTCTTGAAAGAATGACCCCTCCTTTGGCTGGAACAGGCAAGTCATTTTGCCTCCCTTCACTCTGTTTTGTGGAGTTGTTCACCAAACCATGTCCAGTGGCATTTTCATGATGTGAAAGGTATCTGGCATTCTAAAATGTCCAGGCACTGCCCAGAGCTGCTCAGTCACATGGTAACTGCCATGGGCTGGAGGAGCACTAGGAATGAATAAATTCATGCTGCTCATCTGTACCATTTGTGGTTTCGAGTGTGTGTTGCAATATAAGAAGGATTTCCATAGCAGCCAGATACAATCAATGGAAACAAGTAAAGCAGAGCTGCAGAAAGTGTTCTGAAAGAGGGCTCAGAGTTAATGGTCTCAGCTTTGTGTCAGGCTAATGTCATAAAGCCTCCATCACACCTGCAGCTGGCAGTGCTCCAAACTGAGAATCAGAATGGGGAAAGGGTAAACAAAACATTGATTGCCCTGCCTGGTGTGGCAAGCACATTACTCCTCACAGGATTGTGCCACAGATTCCATGACAACAAGAAGAGCTGAGGTATTTAAAACTTTGAAAGCAAGCCTCTGTCTGAATGCCATGGTTTGCATCCACAGGCCAAGGACAATTCCAAAAAGTTTTGCACGGAAGTACCTGAGGGGTTTAAGGGATTAGGTGTGCCTTGGTTCCTGTGTGAGCTGCAATGGCACAGTGCCTGTGAAAATGCCCTTTTCCAGGCTGGGGGCTGAGCAGTGGTGAGGGTGAAAGCACAGGAAGAGAGCTCAGTTTGGAGCAGGGAAACACTTACTGATCCAGGGCATGAACAAAGTCATAGCCTGAGCCCTTCCCTCCCAGCACCACGCATGCCATGGAAAAGGAGCTGAGTCTGCCATTTCCCAGTTCTCTATGGCCTGCACACAGCATTCCTGACTTCAGCATCACACCCACACCTCAGAAAGGGAGGGTTTCCTTGGATGTGCACATATTGATTCAAGGAATGACATTAATGTCTTAGACCTTAATGAGCTGAAGGTTTCAGTGCAGCTTTCAGTCATTCTGCAATATCCATTTTATCCTCAATAAGCAATTCCCAGTCTCTCAAAATTAAGTCAATCTACCCAGATTTAGGTCTTTTGCATATCCTTCAAAATCCAAGCAGGGTGTGCAGGCTGTCTGCCCTGAAACTGGTAGTGGCATTAAGAACCACTGATATTCACTACCCTGGGCCTTTTCACATATGTCTTCCCAACATCTTTCTTTGCCCAGCCAAAGACTGTCATTTTTTATCCACAATTTCCAGCAGCAAGATCCCACCACTCACCCTTTGCCTCAGTCCCAT
Source organism: Leucosticte australis (assembly GCA_025504685.1). Taxonomy (NCBI): domain Eukaryota; kingdom Metazoa; phylum Chordata; class Aves; order Passeriformes; family Fringillidae; genus Leucosticte; species Leucosticte australis. The sequence continues at coordinate 810,202 of JANIJU010003064.1, read as the reverse complement.
CACCTCCTCTGTGTAGTCTCCAGCATTCCCACAGCTGGGAGGTGAGCTCAAGCCAATCAAACATCCAAAGAGCTCAACTGATTTTTCAATTTTTTCTTTAATCTGCACAGTACATATAGCACAAAGAAAGCAGCAGAAGTGAAGTTGTCAAGGCTAAATTCTTTCAGTCCAGAGAAATTATGACAAAGAGGTGGGCCTAAATATTTAATGAGAGTAAATAATATATAAATTGAGGTCTTGTGATTGGACAGTGTTAATCTCACCTGTGGAGATGGTATATCCAGTAATGCTGAGGAAGTAAAAGATTTTGTTTCCATAGTAGAATAGGTGGGTAAAGATGCAGCTCTTCACACACCAGGGTCTTCTGAGAGTTTCACTGGTGATGTGGTTGCAAAGGCACACGAGAACCTGGCAGATTTTTACAGTGTAGTAGAATAGGGCTTCTTATGTTTGATATTCAATGAAAAGGAACAATTATATAATTCACTTCTCAGTGTGCAGAGAGTCAGCTTAGGACAGACAGAGCAGCTGAGTGGAGAGGCAGAACAGAAGAGGGTTTAAAAACAACTCTCTCCAAAGATGCATTTTGATGTGGTGAAATGAGACACATCCAGAATTCATAACCATTGAATCACAGAATGCTTTGTGTTGGAAGGGACCTTTAAAGCTCATCTGGTTACACCCCTGCCATGAGCAGGGACATCTTCTGTTAGGTCAGGCTGCTCAGAGCCCCTTCCAAGCTGGCCTTGAGTGTTTCTAGGGTGGGCCATGCCCCACCTCTCTGTGCCACCCGTGCCACTGTTGCACCACCCTCCTTGTACAGATCTCCCATGTCCTGTCCCTACAGACCCTGATCAAGTCTGTCCCCATCGTCCTTACAAGCCCTCTGTAAGTACTGAAAAGTGCAATGAGATCTCCCAAGAGCTAAACAACCCCAGCCCTCCTAGCCTTTCCTCACAGAAGAGGTGCTCCAGCCTCTGATCATTTTTGTGGCCCTCCTCTGGACCTGTTCCAGCAGCTCCACATCTGTCCCATGGTGAGGAACCTGTCCAGGTCCCTGTGCAGGGACCATCCTGTCCCTCAGGTGTTCCAGCTGCCCCACTCAGCTTGGTCTGAGGTGTCCCAGACTGCACTGGCTGCCACTGGCTGTGTCCTTGGGGAAGATACCAAACACCATGGTGCCAGTACAGACCCCTGATGGACACTTCCTGGCATCCATCTCCTGTAGCCATGACATTTTCTGAAAAATCCTTTCCTTAGGATTTTTCCTCCTGAGAAGCTGAGAGGCCTCAGGAACAAAATGCAAACAATGATTCTCTGCTGCTGTGGGATGCAGCAGGTGGATCTGGGATTGGTCTCATCTGGTTGTTTCTAATTAATGGCCAATCCCAGTCCAGCTGTCCAGACTGTCTGAGAGTCAGGAGCTTTTGTGATCATTCCATTTTTTTTCCTTTCTGTTCAAGCCTTCTGATGAAATCCTTTCTTCTATTCTTTTAGTTTAGTTTTAATATAATATATATCATAAAATAATAAATCAGCCTTCTGAACATGGAGTCAGATCCTCATCTCTTCCCTCATCCTGGGACCCCTGTGAACACCACCACAATCTCCCTCTGGATGCATTCATCCAGCCAATTCCTCAGCCCCACAGCAGTCCATCCATCAGATCCATATCTCTCCAACAGAGAGACAAGTCCAGAGAACAAATACTTCAGAATACTGTGACACTACAGATTGTTTTATTGTTCAGAGCTGGCTGCTCTAAGTTAGACAAAATTTTATTGATGCTCCTGATTTTCAAAAGTGATGGGAATTTTCCTGCTATCCCCAGAAGAGTTTCTCTAAAGAAGGACAAGATTGAGCTGGATCTGAAAGCCAAGCAAGACTTGTTAAGAGGCAGAGCAGTACAGAACATCCCTTTATTCCACCCAGACTTGACTTTTCCTCCTCGAGGTGCTTTTCTTCTCTTCCACCTTCCTCATTCATCAGTGTGTGCATGCAGAATGCATCTTGAAACACCTGAATTTTTACATCAGAATCTGCTTTCATCATGCAAAGAGCAAACAGGCACAATACCTGTGTCTTGCATGGCAAGGAAACTGCAGCTGACACAGCCCAACCTGCCTGGACAGCAGGAGATGCCCCTGCCTGTCCTCTGCACTGGGATGCAGATTTGTCTAAGAATGAACACCAGGAGAATGGCACAGGAAAATATTAGGGAAGAGAATTATGTGGCAAGTGTAAATGAAAGACCAACAACTAAGTCTCTCACTGCAAAACCAGGAAAATAGTTCTGCACATTATGTTGACTTGTTCCCTTCAGTGCTACTGCAAAAGTCAAACAAAATTTCTTACTAATTTTTTTTTTAAATCCTATATAGGCATGAAAGGATTCATCCTGGCATTATGATAAATGATGAAACATAAAATTAGCATAAACTTATTTATATGAGGAACACTGCTGACAGAGTATATGCTTCTTCATTTTCTTTTTTCACGTTCCCTCTTTCCAAGACACTCAGCCAGTTCTCCCATCAGTCACACCCATACAAAAGAAAAATAACTTCAATAAAGCTTGTACAAATTCATCATCCTAACAAAGAGGCAATATGTATTAATAAGCTGATTTTGACAAAACCACTAGCTCAGAATAATAAAATTTAACCCCAAACTAATCTATATTGCCTAAGGAGAAGACTACTGGTCTGAAAACAGAGAGCACAGTGTGTGAGATTCTTTCTGTGTGCAAAATCACTTGGGTTAACAGGAGGAATCTGGCTGTGTTTGTTCAGTTGAAGACAACAAAAAGGGATCTTTGTTCTGCTATATCTGGGCTGTCCCCCGTTTGAAACCAAATTTTAAAATCCTAAGATGGTCATTTTTCTAAAATAAGATGTCTTTTACATCTTGAACAATACTGCAGCTATTTTGTTATACAGCAATGTAAAAGAACCCAAACAAACAAGTGAAATATTGGATTAGCAAGTGACAGCTCTTCAAAAATGTTCTCATTGAAGTTGCTCAGAGCACCAGGATCAGGTTTCATGTTTTGAAAATTAAGTTACAGGCAAAGCTTCCTCCCTCTTAGCATATCCTTGAGGACCTGTGAACGCTGCTGTGGGTGGCAGTGTGTTGGCAAAGCCACTGTCAGCAAACTGCCTCCCCTCACACAAGTGATTGATTTATCAGTTTAATAGAGCTGTAAATCGAGAAAAACCTTCCTCTAGCCTGAACAGTGAACCACAAGGAAATAATAGGCAACAAGCTGTGATGCAGAATTGGAAATGGAAGCACTTGTGATATGCAGCATATGTTACATTTTCCTGTCAGGAGCCCAGAGAAAATCTGACCCCTCTGATTTCCAGCTCCAGCCACTCTGCCCTTGCATTCTGGTGGCAGAGCCTCCCAGCATTAATGTTGGATGCCCTTGCTTTCATCTGCAGGGAGCACCCACGTGGGTTTTATTACATTTTGTTCCATTTAAAAGAGAAAGAAGCCAGTGCAAAGGAGCTAAAAACAGCCCTGCAACACACTGAACCTAGCAAGGAATCTCAAGCCTTAAAGCAAAAAAAAAAAGTATTCTGTGCCATCACTTAGTGCTTCTGTCTTTACAGAATGGAGAAAGTTTCTAATGTCTGTAATTGTTTGTACAAGACATAAAATGCTGGCAATGTGTATAATTGCCAAAAGATTCCTGAAGTACTGTTCTCACTCCAGCTACATACATCAGTGTCATACCACCTGCCTTTTTTTTCCTTTGCAAAATACAGTTTCTGGCATATTCTGTCTAGAATTTCTCCTTCCTTCTTCCCATTTCTGCAGATTTCACAGGACATTTGCTGTTTAACTCTGCTGAGCTGAGAGATGGAGTGAGCAGGCTGTGCTGGGGAAGGGGAGATGTGATCCTGCAGCAGGAGAGCTGCCGGCTGCACTCAGCCCTGAGCCTGGGAACATCTGCAGGGCAGGAGAGGTCTCCCTGTCACAAATTCAGCTCTCACTCACCAGCAATCATTGGTCTGGAAGGCAAAAAAGTTTATAAGAAACACCTCAAAACCTCAGCCATGGCCTCAGTGTCTGAGGTTCTGGTTCTAAGAGGTGTTAAAATTGGATAATTCAAGCATTTTGCAGATAGATGCTGAGGTGGGAAGAGTTCAGTTTTAGACAAGAATTCTCTTCCAATTACCTGAAAACGTGGGTTTGATGCAGTTTTTCCCTCCAGGTTTGCTCCAACACTGAGACAAATGTGGGTCTTTCATTGGAAGTAACAGTTGGTTTCCATTCAAGAAGGTGGGGGTGGATTTCAACACAAAGACACCTAATTTTTCTTTTTTTTTTTTTTTTTGTGGTTGTAACTAACCCTGTTGTGTAAAAAGCTAATTGTTCTAAGCCTATACAACTGGAACAGCAGACCCCCATTCCATCTTTCACTAAATACTGGCAAATGCAGCCAGCAGAAGACCAAATCCTCCCAGAGGCTCAGCAATGTCTCTGGAGATCCTCAAATCCTTCCCAGGGAGCTGTGCCTTTGCAAACAAGTCAGGCACATCTTCTCAACCTTGCCTGCAGCCCAGGGGAAATGAAAAGCCACCAGTCACATGGGACTGGCCTCAAAACATGGCTCTTTTGTTTCAAAGGCAGTGGTTGTCCTCCCTGTCCCCGTTGGAAGCATCAAGAGCTGCTGCAGGGCAGCCTCTGCCCCATCCCCTGCTGCAAGGCAGGAGCAGGAGACAAAAACCCCAGGGGAATGTAGGGAGGGACAAGTGGGAGGGAAAAGTGAGGGACAAGTGGCCTCCCCCTGCCAGCACATCCCTCCAAGAGCCTGTCTGAATCCTGCAGTGCCTTTTCCACGCCGGCCTTCATCAGCTCTGGCTAATCCCCTGAACCTCTTGCAGGGCTTTGATGTGCTCAGCTGTGGCCACTGCAGCCTCTCCTCTGTGCTTCCAACCCCCTTGTCCCTCCTGCCACAAGCTGCAGAGATCTTCAGGCCATATTTCATTAGAGGTCTGAGCTCTGTACTCACCAGAAATGCTGATCAAATAATACTGATCTGCCTCTCAGGGACTTCCTTTCACTGCTGGACAAACAAGTGCAAGAGCACCCATGGCAGTCAGCAGCCTCCTGTTTCTAAAAGCAATCCAGTGTATTTCTGAAGTGCTGAAGTGCTTCTTTCTCTCTTCTTCTGATGGTCCAGCACCTTGCCTGTGTGCAATGGCTACTGGATTAACTCTTTAGTGTGCATTAAACATTGCTGGAGGAGCAAACACTGCGCCCTGGCCCCTGCTGACTTTGCCTCAGTGTTTTTCTTGCCTTGCCTTTCTTTGTTAGAATTCTATCAGTATAGAATTCTATACCCCCAGCCTTTCTTTGTTGGGAAATAATCAGCTGAAAATTAGCTTTTACACAGGGGAGAGAAATAGGATCAACTTCAGTGAGAAGACTGCATCCCATGAAATTAAACTTATTTACTTGCTTCAGTCTTTTAAAGTATTGTAGCAGCAAATTTTGAAGTGTTGGTGCAGGAAATGATCTGCCAAGCAGGGAGCTGCTGACTCACAGGGCCACTTGGAACCAGAATCTCAGTGTAACGTGTGTTAAATTCCCTAGTTTCTCAGACTTTTGTCTCAGGAGCACATTTAAAAGTAATTAGTTAATGAACTTGAAAGGAAGGAGAAACCCAGATGGTTCTAGAATCATATTTACCATTAAATTCAACACTTGTTCAGAAAAATATAGTTTGTGTTTATAGTTTATATATAAGTTTTCCTGAATTGACTTACACCCTGCTTAGCTCCTCACAAACTTAAAATCTCATTTTAGCTAGAAACATCAAACTTGCTGAGCCAAGCCAATAAATAATGCTGTTCAGCATGGGCAATAAATAACCAATTTAGCTGCTTTCCAAATCCATTTCCAAGTAATCATGCAGACATTAGGCAGTTTTAGAACTGATACCTAATGGCCACATAATCATGTATTTATTAGAGCTAATAATTCCAGTTATGCTGGTCAATGGACAAGCATGGTTCATCACCATCCCTAATGGTGCCTTTGGGAAGAGGGAGGGAGGCTGGCAGGGAGTGCCTGGAACCCCCCATGAGCAAGGCTCCTTTGATGCACTCTTTTTTCTGGGAGAACAATGCTCAGGCACAGATGCCAGGGGCCTGTCCTGTCCCATTCTGACAGATCCATTCTCCCAGGTTTGGTCTGGAGAGTGCAGGGACTGCAGCAGGCTGGAGCACAGAGGGAACTGGAAACCTTTAAGGCACAGCACAAAAAAAGAACACATTTATCCACCCGTGTTACCCATTTGAAATCTCTTTGTGCCACTAGAAATGAGCAAAATTAGCTCTCAGCTGTCAATGAAAGCAGCTCAGGCTGCAGTTACAGCTGGGTAAGGAATTGTTTGTAACCCAGCACCGACACCAAGCAGCAGCAGAGGGATTCCAGAGCTCCCTTTGTGCTCCTCACTCAGGCTGTGTTTCCCCCAGGACTCTGGCACAGGCTCACACTTTTTTCTCCCCAGCACCCCTTTCCTGGCCCTGGGAGCAGCTGTGGAGCAGAGCCTTCCAGCTACAGCCCCATCCCACCCTAAACTTCTATTTCTCCTGCACTGCCGTGTTCCTCATGGCAGGGCTAGAATTGGGGCAGGAGTGAGTTATCCTCTTCAGTCTTTGAGAAACAGCCATGGGCAAGGATAGATCTTGAGCTGTTTCCTCTTTCATGCTGCTTGAGCTGGGAATTTCACATACAAGTCCTTTCTGTTTAATTTCTAGAGAATGTTCCTCGGTATTGATTGGGTCAAGATCTCATTTTCCCACTGCTGCTCGCTGAAACTTCTTTTAAAATGCTCAAAAATCCTCCCCACTTAAGCTTCTCTTCATTTATCACAAAGTGGAGGGAAGAGCACTTTAAAAACAAAATTCACAGGCTTGTGGGCATTTGGCTAAGACATTGAGTGCAAAGAGTAGAGATGGGAAGATGGATTTTTGCCTGCCATCCTCTGCTGTTCCAGAGCAGAGCCTGGGACAGCCCCTGTGGCACCAGAGCAGCACATGAGTGGTACCCTGGTCCCTGAGAGCAGGAAAAGTGACTCAGCATCCTCTGGTGCCTTGTCTGCTGGCTGTGAAGGGAATTATCCCAGCTTTTACTGACAAGGCACAGGGAAGATGGGAGGAAGAAGCAACGCTGCACCAGTGCCAACAGCGATAGAGATGGCTCGCTTAATCTGCCAGCAGCCTGAGCTAGGGAGTGTCACTGAGCACTCACCTTTATAATATTGCATTTGGAGGCAAAGCCCTGCCAGTCAGCAGTCTCATTTATGGCCTCAGAGCTGCAATCTGAGGCTGAGGAAAGGCTTTATTAAAAGCAGCTGACAGTATCATTCCCTTCCTTGTCGCCAGCTCAGCCTGAATCCGTGCCTGTCCCAGACACAGGCACCTCCTCACCTGGGGCAGGTTTTCCCAGGAACAGAGCTGCTCCAGGGCTGCCCACACCTCTCCTCCTCCTGCCTCCCCTCACTGCCTCTGAGCAGCAGCACCGAGCCCAAATGGAGAATTTCACCCCCTGCTGAAATAACCCCAGTGAGGGGTGATGGCCAGGCTGGCACCCTCCCTGCTCCCAGCCAGCTCCCACAGGGAATGCTCCCCTCACTCAGCAGGAGCAGGGGGCACTGGCTGGCACAGCCTGGCTCCCTGCCAGCTGCCCAGATGGATTTGGGAATGGAGCTGACCATCCCCTCCTGTCCTCACTGGTCACAAATGTAAGAGATTCAGTGGAGAAAGATGTCCTTGATTGAGGAAACCCAGGGCACCACTGGGAATATTTCTCTGTCTGCTCTGGGGTGCCCTGACCCCCAGGGCAGCTCTGACTCTGACCCTCATCCATGGAGAAAGTTTCCCAGACTTCAAGATAGACTGGAACCCACAAAAGTGTGCAATAGATTATAGAGAGCAGTGTGGGTGTGTCACTGGGTGAGAAATTGAGGATTTGGGGTTTTTAGTGTGCTGTGGATGGAAGCAAGATGGAGAGCACAGGGTGTGGTCCTGGGTTTCTTCTTCATGCTGCTTCTTCCTCCTTCTCCATGGGTTTGGGTGGCATTCTGTAACTGGGCAGAAAAGTCCCCATGGCAGCTCTGTGGGATCAGTTATTGGGGAAAAAGGGAAAATAATCCAGGTGTCAACTCTTAATTGGACAGTTTAGTCTTAAAAGCCCTTGGAACAAGAGATTGTGGCCATTTTGTACCTTCTAATGAAAAGCTGCAGAACTCCCAGCAGTGAGACTGTTTTACTGATAAGAAATAATAAACACCTGAGTGTGAACATCAATTACTGTCTCAGTGCCTTCAGTCCAGAGCCAGAGAAACCACAGCTGGAACCCCCACACTCCATGTTCCTTTCTGTCTTGGGAAGGTGAGTAGGAAGAAAGGTTCCCTGCCCCTTCTTTTTGCCCAGCTAAAAGCCAAAATGGGATTTTGGCTTCCCAGTCTGTGGCAGTCCATGTCACTGTGGAGCAGGAATGTCACTGTGGAGCAGGAATGTCACTGTGGAGCAGGAATGTCACTGTGGAGCAGCTTTCCTCGGGCAGGACATGGGTTTGCCCCCCCTGCTGAAGCTGCCCTGGTTTTGAGCTGAGCATGGCACATCTGAGCTGATTTTTGGTGGGACATCTGCCCAAGGGAAGAAGCTGTCTAAGCTAAAGTAGGAGGCCCTGCTTTACACATTCAATTTAGCTCAAGCTGCTTTTTAATGAACGGTGATTAACAATTACCAGTGATTGAAATATCAGAAGCTTTCAAATCAAAAATTACAATTATATTAGCGCTAATAAATCCAGCTGGCAGATGAACAAGGAGGAATGTGAGCTGCATGGCAGACAAGGACCTCTCCAAGCCCAAAATTCCTGTGATGTGATAATAAGGCAGTGGTTTGTGACTAGAGTGTTTTCAATAAAAGATTCCCCTTTTGTTTCAAAGAGCAATGCTTCTTTAAAAGGCGATTCCAGAGCCTCTCACCAAAAATGTGTTTCTTGTGAGCTGAATTAATTTTTGCTGACCTTAACAAATAGCCATCAGTCACCCAAAAGATGTCCCCCAGAGAATCAAACAGCCAGCAAAACTTCACATAGCTCTAGAATTTATGTGTTTGAAGGATGCATTAAGTATTTCAAACAATTTCTGGGATGTTTTAGACCATAAAGTCTGCTTTCAACTGTCATAGATCATTGGCTCTGCTTTACAAGAAACATTGTTTAACAGGTTTAAACTTGCCTATAAAAATGTGCTCCAGGCTAAAGCTCAGTATGAAAAGGTCTCAGCTAAAGGGTAATTTTTTTCATCACAACTTTTTCCTGCTTTGTTTAGCTTTTAAGATTAGAGCTGCCTCCAAAAACTCCCCTTTCACTGTAGGATTATCACCCATACTGGGGGTTGATTTATGCTCTAAACTGCAGGGAAGGGAAAGGCAATCCAGATTTAGAAAAAAATCATCACAAAACCATCAGCAAATGAACACCCCAAAAATGCTGGAACTGTGAGGTTTTACCTGGTCAAGGTTTTAGATTTTTAAGGTAACGTGCTGGAACACGTTCTTAAAAGAGCTGTGCCTTAGTGTGCACTTCAGACCATGCAAAAGGATGCAAGGTAATTAATGGATTACCATTTCAGACTGGGCCATCTCCAACAGAGATCTCCTTCAGTGCTATGTTGCAAGTTTGGGGTTCCTCAAGACCTGGAAAAGAACCAGCTAAAGCTGTTTGGTCTGTTCCTTTCAACCAAGGCAAAGTCTCAGGGTCATCCCCGTGAGCGTGGCTTGGGCAAGCTCAGGAGTAATTTAACATTCTCAGAAGCAGAAAACATTCAGCCTAATGAAAATCAGTGAAGCCAGGTCCAGGGCAGGCAAAGTTCAGCGACTTGAGCTCATTTTTATGTTCAATTCTTTGGCTCATAAAAGCCAAAGAGGTGTTAATGCCTAGGGAAGAACAGGAATCATCAATATAAAGTTATATGGAGCTACCATGGGGATTTGTTGGGTTTTCCCTGGACAGCTGCAGAAGGGGCATTGTTGGGATTGTGCTTTCCCCCCAGTCCTCAGCAGAGTGAGTGGAATTGCTGTGGTTTTGCTGAGTTCCTGGACGAGCTGGAGCTGTAAGGACACTCAGTGGAGAACTTCTGCACCAGAGATCCTGGGCAGCCCCAGCTCTGCTCTGCTTGTAAGCCCCACATCCATTGCCAGGAGAGTCTTTGGGACCCTCTGTTCTTTCCCTGCCTCGTGTTTCTGGGCACTCAGGGTGGAGTTACACTTCCTAGAAACATCAGAGATTGTGCTTCAGCTTTTGAGAGACCCAGAGAAAACTCTCCTGTTTCCAATGGTCATGTAAATACTTCAAATCCTGATCAGCTTCCTGCCCTAAAAGCCTCTCAAGGGTGTTTTGTGCTTCTTTCAGGATCTGTGGTCACAGGTGCTACATGGGCAAGCTGCTCTTTCCATCCCCTACAGCAGGATTTCCCTGATGCTCACTGCTGGCCCTGGGAGACTTGGCAGCCCATCCACACCTTGGCCAGGAGCTGGGGCTGTTCAACCTGGACCAGAAAATGCTCCAGGGAAACCTTGTAATGCCTCCTGGTATTTAGAGGGGCTCCAAGGGAGCTGGGGAGGGACTTCTGAAAAGGGCAGGTGGTGGTGGAGCTTCAAACTGGAAGAGGGCAGGGTTGGGTGGGTATTTCAGGAAGAAATTCTTCCCTGTGTGGGTGGTGAGGCACTGGCACAGGCTGCCCAGAGAAGTGGTGGATGCCCCATCCCTGGAAGTGTCCCTGGCCAGTTTGGGTGGGGCACTGTGTTGGAACTGGGTGGCCTTTAAGGTCCCTTCCAACCCAAACCATTCTGTGAAACAACTCTGTGGTCCTTTAAGAAGGAACTGAAAGTGCAGAGCAGCAAAAGCTTCCTGCATCAGTGACAGAGTGCTTATGCCTCACCAGATCAATGTCATGGAGACCATGGTGCACATCTCATTTTGCCCAGTATGCTCCAAAAATCCCACAATCCAATCTGCATAATACCACAAAATCCTGTGGGTGGTGTGCAAAGGAAAAAACTTCTTAAAAACTTTCTGTAGAACCAAGCTGTACCCTGCAAAACAGCAGTGGTGAGGCTCCTTTTACTTTTTATATAATGGCCAAGCTTTAAGCTGATAATTATTAAAATGAACATATCAACTAAAACAATGGATAAACATGGATAACAATTTGTTATCATCTAACTATATCAACTAAAACAATGGATAAACATGGATAACAATTTGGTACCAACTAGCTATATCAACTGAAACATGGATAACAATTTGTTATCAACTAGCTCTATCAACTAAAACA
>JANIJU010003064.1:780530-798827 GCA_025504685.1 Leucosticte australis | reverse complement strand
ATCCATGAACTATATCAACTAAAACATGGATAACAATTTGTTACCAATGAACTATATCAACTAAAACATGGATAACAATTTGTTATTAATGAACCATATCAATTAAAACATGGATAACAATTTGTTATCCAGGAGTTGCTAGCCACACACATGACAGCAGTGATGTTTCACAAGTGCTCTGTGCCACACCAGGCAGCACCTCAGGACTGACATGAGCAGGCAACTTTGTCCTCAGGTTTTGAAGAACTACAGAAACCATATTAAAATTTGGAGGCTACTGAAGTGGGGAAGAAGTTGGGATTTTCAGAGGCAACCCAACTTTGTTCATAAGAGTGGGATTCACTGGTGGTTAAGCCTTTTTCTGCTAAGTGAGGAGGACAGAATTCTAACCCCTGGCTGAAGTCCCAGCCGAGCCAGAACAGCTGAGCCCACTGAGGGTGAGGAGCACGGATCTGATGGTCTGTCAGAGGCAGCTCTGCAGAGCCCCTGCTCCCCCAAGGACAGGGCTGAGGGGATGGAGGTGCCCAGACTGAAAATCCACCCTTGGTGCCTAATTCAGTTTGTAAATCTCATCAGGAAGGGGATGCAAGCACAGGCTCTGTTTGTACTAAGGTGAGCTGAAACCCACACGAAAGAAATGACTCATAGGAGAGACTCAAGGACCTGGGAGAGATTGCAATACTGTGTCTAATTTTGGAAACCCTTCGTGATTTGTGTCCTCTTTCAGTGCCAGTGGAAATAATGAATGGCAACAGCAGGTGCACCAGGAGTCCTGGCAGTGGTGACCTTTAGGAGAGGGAGCTGGGATTTGCAGATGACAGGATTCCCTGCAAGCACATCTCACCACCCTGAGCTGCTGATTTTCAGGCTCACTGAGATTTACTGGAACACCCCAGCCCATACACCAATAGTCCAGCACCCACAGGAGGGGAATTGTCACTAACAAATACCCCAGTCTGGAATTTTCACCAGGAATTCCCAAGACCCAGCACGTTAACCAATATGATGGTTATTTTTATATTTTTCCTCATGGCACTCATCAGCATTGCACACTGCAAATCTAACACTAAGGCTTTTTCCTTGCACACAGACACAGCAGAAATGTGAGCATGATGCAGAAGTGGACCACCTGATACTAAAGTCCAGTGCAATTTCAGGCTTCTGGAAAGCAGAATTAATTTAGGCACTAATGGAAGAACTTGCTTTTTTGCTTCCCTTTTGAAGGTGTTTACCTAACTCACATGTCCACATCTCTTGTGATTCTCCTTTCTTCATAAAAGTGAAAAAAACCCCATTTGTGAGCTGAGACATCAGCTTTCACCATCTCCCTAAGGTCTATTTGTGCACCTGCAGATGTACATAAAAAAGCAAACTTTCATTTAGGAATTAGTTCTTACCTGCACAGAGACATCCAGGATGCTGATTGATGTCTGCAAGCAATATGAACAATAAATTAGGTCTGGGCTGGATAAGCAATGCAGCACATTGAAGCAGACTTCTCTGAAGCAGTTTGAGAACTTTATCTGTTCCCATTTCTTTATAAAACTGTTGTTCTAGCTCTCCCAGCCTCATCTCTGGCCTTGCTGGGATCTGGAGATGGAGACAAGTTTCAATTGCTGGGATTATATTTTTTTTTGTCCCCCATAATAATGTGGTTTTGTTGACATGTGTGGACATGATGTGTGGTAGTGTTAGTTCTGGTTTCTCTGGCTCTGGACTGAAGGCACTGAGACAGTAATTCATGTTCAGACTCAGGTGTTTATTATTTCTTATCAGTAAAACAGTCTCACTGCTGGGAGTTCAGCAGCTTTTCATTAGAAGGCACAAAATGGCCACAGTCTCTTGTTCCAAGGGCTTTTAAGACTGAACTATCCAATTAAGAGCTGACACCTGGATTATTTTCCCTTTTAACCCAATAACTGATCCCACAGAGCTGCCATGGGGACTTTTCTGCCCAATTACAGAATGCCACCCAAACCCATGGAGAAGGAGGAAGAAGCAGCATGAAGAAGAAACCCAGGACCACACCCTGTGCCCTCCACCTTGCTCCCATCCACAACACACTAAAAACCCCAAACCCTCAATTTCTCACCCAGTGACACACCCACACTGCTCTCTATAATCTATTTCACACTTTTGTGGGTTCCAGTCTATCTGGAAGTCTGGGAAACTTTCTCCATGGATGAGGGTCAGAGTCAGAGCTGCCCTGGGGGTCAGGGCACCAAGAAGATAGAATACAAAAGAGAAATGTCCCTTTGTGCCTGCCCTCACATCCCCTTTGTGGTCCCTAAACGCAGAGCAGTGGGACAGCTGCACCTGAGCCAACACCTTGTGTTGCTCTTGCTCTGCTTCACCAGGTGTTTGCTGCAGAAGTGCTGGGCACTGACACCCACAGAGGTTAACTGAGACCTCTGCCTTGCTTGTCTGTACACAATGCTTTTCCAGCACTTGATAGCCCAGAGAATCCTTTACTGACTGTACTCTGTGATCCAGTGGGAAGTTCTTCACACATTTCCTGAGCAGAGAGAAAACCCATTTCAACAACAACAACAACAACAAAAAAGATTATTTAAGTTTCAGTAGTGCAGTGCCACAGCAAAAAGTTTTTCTGCCTTCATAATATATCACTGCAATGTTTTATTTACAGCAGAATTTGTTCCAGAGACTAGTGACTAAAATATGCTGTAGGCTAAGGTCATAAATTTTCAGATCTCATCCAATAAGTTTTAAGATGTTAAGGGCATTAAATTTTTAATTGAAAAGTAACTCAACTGCAATGTCATAACTTGAAAAGTTCAGAAACCTTATGAAGTCCAGCTTGCATTCACTCATACTAAAAACATAATATATATATATATATGTATACTATTTTTGCACTAAAACCAGAGCACTACATATTTCTATATATGTCTGAATTTGCCTCCAGTTACACTCAGACTTTTCTTCCAGTTAAGTAAATTCACTCTCACCTTCAAAGCTGAAAGAAGTCCCAGAAGAGCCTCTCACCTCCCAGGGCCAGAGGCCTCCCTCTGCCTTTAATACTTTTTGCATCAGATCCTGGAAGAGCCTGTGTTGATAGATAACTTCATTTGCCACTAGAGTGGCCCACAGGCCTCTAGAACCAAAGTTTTATTAAACAAACATCAAAAAACCCCAGGATTTAATTTTCACATTCATAAGGGATATATTTTTTCTTGTATTAAGGCCTTTTAAAGATAATCTGTATGTATTTTTTAAAATCCAATTTATATCACCTTGAATACTGAGTAAATATACATGGAACAATAACACATGCTGGCTTTTCATCAGCAAAATATTTAATAAGCATGATCCCAGCTTTGTCCAATAAGCCTGAATCTGTTTTAATGTATCAAACCTGGAGTTATCTGAGCCAAACTTTATTCAAGGATTTACAATAATGATAATCTTTGGGTATATAAGAAGCAGAAGAAGTTTTTGTTACCTTTAACTGATATTTGCCTGTTTTTGCTCTGTAAAAATATTCAGTGTCGTGGCCCCTCAGCTCTAGAACAGTGAGAGACATTCCTGTAAGAATGCTTCCAGGATGGAATGAATAATGCCCAGCATTTAACAATTCCCACCATTTAATAACCAAGGGATAACCCTTAATCCTGACTGGAAGGCATGACAGGAAAATCTCCTGGGAGCCCCAGTGTGATCCTGTTCCCTGAGGAGCAGAATCTGCTCTCCTTAGGGATGGGTTTGCTCCTTGCTGTGTCTCTCTGACTACAGGTGGCCAGGAACAGCCTCTGCACTGACTGTGCTGTGCTGTTTGCACTCAGACACAAAAATAACACTGCTCAGTCCAAGCCAGCAGTGCAGCTCATCTGTGTTTTACCTCAAACCAGCCCCACAAAAACAAAAGAGAGCTGCTCCCCCAGCCCACCTCACCTCCCTTGGCCTTGTTCCATGAGATCAATTGGCAAGCAGGGGTTGCTGCAAATACAGACCACAGCACCCCCTGATTTTCTTCCCTTCATAGTGATTCAAAAAACCAAAAATCTATGGCCCACAAAGGCCTTATTAATTTCCTTTATGGATTGAAATGTGAGACACAAGGCGCCTCACAGCTCCTGAGCCACACAACAGAACCAGTGCAAGGACCAGCGATGAAAAAACACAGCAATGAAACAACAGAAATGATGAAAAGTGAAGCTAGAGATCAATATGCTGCTCTCCTGAAAGACTGTGCTCAGCTTTAAAAGCAGAGTTGTTTGTGCAGAATGTTTGATTAGCTATGGATCACTCAAGAAGGACTCCAGACCATCTGGAGTCTGTTCTGTAAGCTGATCTGGAAACCTCTAGCTCAAAAATAGTCCCTGTGTGAAGGCACAAACACACACACCACAGCCTCATCAGCAACTCTCTGGAATATATTTCAGATAGAAACATGCCATCTTCATCTCCTGGGAAACCTGAGATGAAAAGGAAAAGAACCCAAACACCAAAGGATGGGAAACAATTGGAGAAGCGAGGCGTTGTTTCTTAAAGGAGCAGCAAGAGGGAGGGGAGCACCAAACAGCCTGATGAGCACCTTCAGCTGCTAAACATTGAAAGATGCAGTTATTCAACAGTCAGACAATCACCCAGATGACAAATATACATCTGCTGAGCTTTAACAAGGAGCCTAAAATAAAACTTGCAGGGTAGCAGAGGCACAGAAGCCCCCGTTGCACTGGGAGGACACAGAAACTGGAGCATCACACAGACACCGAACAAAAGCTGCCTTAAAATAGAACTTGGAATGATGCCATGGTTAATAGCTATAAATACAGGGCATGCTGGTGTATCAAACATGGTTTTTAAATACAGCTTTCATCAGAACAGAAAAGAAAGGCAAGCCTTGACAAAGATTTTGGTCACCATCAGCAGGGCGAAGAGAACGGAAATAATTCTAGACAGTGACTAGTGAAATACTTTGATTTTTATATTTAAATCAGGTTGGGTCAGACTAAAAGGCTTCCTGCCTGTTTCTATCCCAAGAACAGAACAATTAGCAGGGGTGTCTTGGAAGGAGAAGCCAGTCTGTGTACAACACTTGAATTGCAGTCAAGTGGTGCAGCATCTCCAAGGGCAAACAGCAAATAATATCCTGGAGGTGGTAGAAGAAAGAGGTCCTTACTAAGCAGCTGAAAATCAGCCTGAATATGAGATCTTTGCCCCTAAGAACCAGGGGAAACCTTTCCAGAGTGCATTTCCTGGATTTCAATAAAGATGGTGTCCTGGGAGTCTAAAGAATCAGAATTTGGGTCATTTTTACATCTGGAAGGGTTTCCAGAAAGAAAGATAATGAAAAAGAAAAGCTATAAAATATAAACTGCCTGAGTATTAAAAAAAAAAAGAAGACCAAGGTGCAGTCTGGAAGTGATAAATGTGTCTCCAGCCTGGCCATGAGTGAGCAATGCCATCAGGCAGGGTCTCACCAGAGGGAGTTCCAGGCAAACTTCCCACCAGGCAGAGCCTGTGCTCACAGCAGAGCATCCAGGGGTGGGGATCTGTTCTCCCTTTCTGACAGGGACTCTGCACGTGGTGACTGTGTCAAGCATGAAACACATTTCCCTCTAACCCAGGTATGTTGTGAAGTACAAATGTGGCATTTGGAGCTCTTCAAGAACTGGGAGAACTGCTTGCAGTGAAATCTCCAACAAAAATGTCAGGAAAACAAAAGGAAACCTGTGGGGAAAAGGGAGTCTTATGTCATTGCCTTCTTGACTCACTTTTGAATCTTGGGAGGAATTGTTTGATGAGTTTAGAATTTATGCACCTATTACCATTTCAGCAAGCTAAAATGATGTAAACACATGGCTTAAAGATAAAGTAACAGTAGCAAAACCTGCTAAGAAAGTAAAATAGAAAACCCCTGACCATTTATCTCAGAGTGATCCCAGACATTTTCTCCAGCCAGATCTTTTTTTTCTAAAAATATTTTTTTATAGATTTCCTGTGCTTACAATGGTTCTGCTTTTGAAAAACCTCAGCCTGTGCAAATACATATTCTACTCCAAAAGAAGGAAAAATGGAGACCAAAGCTCATCACCCAAGCAGCAGAAATGTGAACTGCAGATGTAAAAGTGTGTGAGATAAACAATCCCTGTTTACCCTCGTCTCTCTAGTTTGTTTTCTCACGACACAAATCACAAACAAGCAAAGACACTGTGACAAAACCAGCAACTGGGAACAATTTCCAAGTGCTCCATGCTCAGGAACAGTCAATCATTTGACAGGGACCAGGCACAGGATATTTACTTTTTATTCCTACCAGATGAAGCTGAGCTTCCACCTCAAACTGTGTCTGTGCTTAGGAAGCTGGAGTGAAAAGATCCCCGCTTGAAAATGATGGATGAAATTTACTGCTGCCACTTGTGCATTTAAATACTTTAAATCGTCCATTAAGGGATGCTTGAGCACACAAAAGTGTCCCTCATTAGGTTCTGTGAGATCTTATCTCTTTGCACATGCATCCCTGTGGCTTCTGCCGCCCTGACATGCTCTGGAAGGGGCAGCAACACTCCCCTGCTCTGAGCTCACACTCCCTCTCTCTGTGATGAAAATAATGGACAGGCAGCCAGAAAACCCAGATATGATCCTCCCATGGCTTCCAGGGATGCAAAGCACAAGAGCCAAGCTCTGGGAACCCCCTCACAGCTCGGAGTGTCCTGGTACTTGTGTGAGCAATGCTAAACTGCCAGGGCTGCCAGCCTCCTCTGCAGGGCAGGCTGGATGGAGCTTCTTACACACAGTGGGAGAGCCTCAGACAAACCAGCTTGTTTGAATCTGAGTTTAAAAAAGGACAAAGAGCTTCTCCAAGGACGTGGGCTTTGCAGGGGGAAGCTGCTCGAGCTGGCTGCAAACACCCTGCAAACTGAGGTGTTTTTATAAAGAAGGAAGTGACAGCTGTTCTGTGCACTGAGAGCCACACACACCCTCAGCAGATGGTCAAGGCATCTGCACTGATTTGAACCTGCCTCTGGGCTCTAACAGGTTCCCCTGATGGATGTGCATCCTTCCCTCTGCTTTGGCACACTGACTGTATCACTCCCAGCAAAGGTTTCTCTTGTATTTGCTGGGAATGTCCTGACAAAGGCAGGAATGATGGATCTGACTCCATGTTTATGGAGTTTTTATTAGTTACTCAATTTTATTATTTATTATTTATTTTATATATTCATATATTTATTTGTATATTTATTTATGTTTATTATTTACTCAATTTATTATTTTATGATACTATATTATATTAAAGAATACTATACTATATTAAAGAATACAGAAGGGATACTGACAGAAGGCTGAAAAGATAATAATGAAAACTTGTGATTCTCTCCAGAGTCCCAACAAAGCTTGGCCCTGAGTGGCCAAAGAGTGAAAACAACTCCCAGCAGAATGCAATGGAACAATTCCCTGTGGGTGAACAATCTCCAAACACATTCCACATGTGAGCACAGCACAGGAGAAGCAAATGAGAGAAGAATTGTTTTCCTTTTTCTCTGAGGCTTCTCAGCTTCCCAGGAGGAAAGTCCTGGGAGAAGGGGTTTTCCAGAGAATGTGAATGGCCCAGGTTTCACTCAGCACTTTCAGATGTGCCACAGCTTGGCAGCTATACCATTTACCCTCCCTAACAGAAGACAAAAGGCACTTAGGTCCCATTATCCTCACCAAAGCCTGGCCTAAGATTGTAGGAGCATTGAAATTTCTCTTTTTGCTGCAAAAAAGGAAACTCAAAATTGACTATTTTTTCCCTTCTTTTTGAAAGGATCTTGGTGCTTGGTTTAGGGCCCACTTCTCTGTCAGGCAGCTGATGCAGAGCAGCATTAATGACTGGTACAGTGCCTTTCCTCACAGCCATGCCACCAGTGGTTCTGTGTGCCCACATTTCTCTCCCCAGAGAAAAGCAAGGCACAACTTCCCAAGGACATTTCCTGGGAATTGCAGCGAGGAACCTCAGAGAAAGAAAAAGCAGTTCTTATCTCACTTCCTGCTCCTATTGCTGTGCTCCTGTGGAATGTGTTTGGAGATTGGTTTGTCTGGAGGAGTTTGTCAGTTGGATTCTGCTGAGGATTGTTTTGTTTCCTTGGCCAGTTGGACAAAGCTGTGTCCTGACTGTCCAGAGACAGACACGAGTTTTCTTTGGCATCCTTTAGTATTCTTTGTAGTACAGTATAATAAAGTAATTAATTAGCCTGCTGATCTCGTGGAGTTCTGCTCCTCATTCTTTCCAGACATCAGGAGCTCCTCATGCCACAATATTTGTGTGTGACAAACAGCCCAGGTCCTGAGTGGGACCTTCCCAACTAGACAGCAGCAGCAGAGAAAACCAGACCAGGTTCTTCACAGAAGGTGGTGATGTGGCTCCGGGTGCCAGTGGCACATCTGAAAGTGCTGAGTGAAACCTGTGGCATTCACACTCTCTGAAAAACCCCTTCTCCCAGGATTTTTCTCCTGGGAAGCTGAGAAACCTCAGAGAAAAAGGAAAACAATTCTTGTCTCATTTGCTTCTCCTGTGTTGTGCTCCTGTGGAATGTGCTGAAAGATTGGTTTGTCTGGAGGAGTTTGTCAGTTGGATTCTGCTGAGGATTGTTTTGTTTCCTTGGCCAGTTGGAAAAAGCTGTGTCCTGATGGTCCAGAGACAGACATGAGTTTTCTTTAGCATCTTTTAGTATTCTTTGTAGTATAGCACAATACAGTATAATAAAGTAATTAATTAGCCTGCTGATCTCATGGAGTTCTGCTCCTCATTCTTTCCAGACACCAGGAGCTCCTCATGCCACAATATTTGTGTGTGACAAACAGCCCAGGTCCTGAGTGGGACCTTCCCAACCAGACAGCAGCAGCAGAGAAAACCAGACCAGGTTCTTCACAGAAGGTGGCTCCAGGTGCCAGGGGGGCAGCTCTCATTTCCACCAGCAGAAAGTGCAATCCTGTGCTTTTAGCCAGAGGACAGCTCCAGGAGTGTGTGCTCAAAGGGCTAAACAATTCCACCAGTACTTCTGGTCCACTCTGGACTGAAAAGGACATTCTGGCAGGAGACATCTTCCCAAATCCACTCTTCACCTGGATCCCTGAGGCAAAGGTGCATTTCCAGTTACTGCATCTCAGCAGGTAATGAATAATCTCCCTCTTCACTCATTAGGCTCACTGTATTTTGAAATAAATTAAAATGGAGCTGTGAGAATCTATCAGTCTTATAAACAGGATTTTTCCTGTTTCAATGATGGGTTGATGAAAAGTGCATTTATCCTGGGAAAACTTTCAGTACTCTCATTTAATCTTAGCACTCTCTCAATAACTTTTTTCCTTAAGGTATGATCCAGACCCTCCTATACTTAATAGAAGAGGTTTTCATTGACCTCAGCAAGCTTTGAATCAGATCTGTAAATTAGAGCCTGACCCCTTTCACAGATTTTATGATCTTTACAGCCTATCCCTGCAAATTTGGCACATGGTGGACTCCATGCTTTGCAATTCTTGAAATACCTGCCAACAGAGAGTGCAGACTGTGCTGTTCATTTCAGGATATCCTTGAACCCTGGATATGTGTCTGATTTTACTCCAGCAGACCTCTTGACCCTGATGAAGCTTCCTTCATCACAGTGGTTCCAGGCCTCCTGTCTGGCTGCCAGGTGAGGAAGCTCAGGCATGAGAGAAAAGGAGGAGCTGCTTGGCCACCTAATTTCATATTAATAATTTAAAATAGAGTTCCTGCAAGTCTTTCTTCTGCTATATGAAAGGAAGCATAAGATGAATGGTTAGCAACAATCATCCATGACTGTTGTAACATGGAGCACGGAGTTAATATTTAAATCATGTATACATTCATGTGCAGAGAGAATAAATAGTTTGAAGCAGAACTGATGCTCCCAGGACAGGGGACATCAGTGCCCTCAGATGACAGTGACAGCCCTTGAGGGAAACAAGGTGACAAAACCAAACCAAACCAAACCAAACCAAACCAAACCCAACCCAACCAAACCCAACCCAACCCAACCCAACCCAACCAAACCAAACCAAACCAAACCAAACCAAACCCAACCCAACCCAACCAAACCAAACCCAACCCAACCCAACCAAACCAAACCCAAACCAAACCAAACCCAAACCCCTGTAAATCACCTGGCTCAGCCTTTTCCACTTTGCAGCTTCCTCTGGCAAGGAGCAAATTCCTCTTCTGCCTGCACCTCCCAGCTGCAGTGCTCAGTGCCAAGAGAAAGGTGTGTGATGAAGCAGCAGCACGTCCTGCTGGCAGCCAGCCAGTGCCAGATGTCTGACTCCAGACCAGAAGAGAGAATGTTAAACCACACTCCAGGAACTCACAGGCAGTTCTGCTCTGGCTCACCCTGGCTGCATTAAGGGGTTGCAGCCCATTGTCACACCTGTAAAGGCACTCAGAAAGAGGTGCTCTGATTTAGCAGCATTTGAAATGCTCTCTTTGGAGGCCTGAGTCCACAGACAGGGAGGCAGTGAAAAGTCAAGGGTAGCAAACTCCTGTTTTTCTGCATTTCTGCAGCTGCAGAGGCTGGTACAGCAGCAGGAAGCCTTTCTGTCCCCCAGACCATATCCCCTGACAGCTTTGTGGCACTCTCATTCAAACCTTTTACCATTAATATCACGTAGGTCTTGGGGGAAAATGTAGACAGAGCCAAAAAACCTTTCTAAACTTTTCACAGAACGGGACAAAGAATAGTTAACTATTTCTTATTTGAGAAGCTATTTGACTGGTATATTTAATCATTCTATAGGATCCATTTCTATCAGGAAAATAAGATGCTTCACTGGACCCCAGCTGGCACAATAAGAGAATTCAGGTTTTATTTGCATCTCCTTGCAAGTCACTGACCAGCCAGGGTGGCTTTGCTGTTCTTTCATACTCTGCTGTGCCACAGCTGCAGAGATTTTCTCTGTTCTGAGCTTCCAGGTTTCCAGGGGGCTGCAGTGAGTTTCTCTGTTGGAGGCTCCCTCTTGGTGCCTCTAGGCTTTCCACAATGTTTCCTAACAAATAGATCTGATTTTAATTAGGGGAGGTAAGGAAACAGCCCAGATGCTCTGCAGTCACACAGGCCCCTGGTCAAATCTTGTGTCAGAGCAAAGCCAACAAAACCTTGGCCTCGTGCTGAGCAGCACACAACCAGAATTATTCCCTCCAGAGGGAGGGAAACTCTCTGGGTTCACTGGGGTTTGGGATGCAGTTTGATTCCCTGGCAGCTCCTTCAGGTAAAAACTCACATTCACTAAAAACCCCAGAGATACCCTGGAGGAATCTTCTTTCCAACACGATTTATTTTGCCTGCTCTTTTGAAAGGCTCTAGTTAAGACAGTCAAAAGTGACCTGGAAGTTGTTGATGCACCTCTTCAGGCCCTGAATAACTTGTGGTTAATTGCAAATACATATGGCCAACACAAGCACTGTGATGAACTGATGTGCTGTTGGAATTCACACCAAAAAAAAAAAATACTTGGAGCTTTCCTAGAAGTAGAAAAGAGCAGAAGAATGATCACACTGAAAATAAATGTTTCCTAGGCAGTCCTGACAGCTGTCTGCTAGTGGGGATTTACTGCAATGGAATTAATCCAGAATTTAACATTTCTGCTAGCTCACATCTGTTTACAAGTCCTACTTCCTACTCAGTTGAGTAGCACGACCCTTTTCCCACATCAGCCAGGGATATCATCATGAACTGATAACAACCTCAATTTGCAAATGACTTAAAGCTAATGGGGCTAGATTTCATTCCCATACTGGCTGTAATTCCAAGTGAACATTCATTACTGCCATAGTTCCATTTTAATGCAGACAACTATGCATTGCTGAGAAGTTATTGATAATATCCTAAATATTTTCCTTTGAAAGAAATGTGCCCTTTTGCCTGGAAAAAGGTAAGAAAAAACCCAACACCGCTGTGTAAGGAAATGAAAAGCTGAATTCAGGACTTCCTTGCCTACAATCATGTAGAACATATAATTAAAGAGCTAAATGCCCAGACAAGGTTCCACACAGCAAGGAGGTATTCTTTCCCTTCCATGTCTGCTTCCTCACCATATCAAGAGCATACTTAGCCAAAACCTGTTATTTTCTTCCCACTTTCAAGCCCCAAAGAGCCAATTACTGCAGCATGTTATTAATTCATTTCCAACCTGTGCCACACAGACATCTGAGTCAGAGCTCATTCTTTTCCACAGTGCCAGGCAGCAGGAGCACAGCACATCCTTCCACAGGGCTGTCACAGGCTCAGTGCTCCTCCAAGTCCCAGTGGCACAAAATCCTGGGTAAGGAGCAGAGGGACATAGGAATTGTTCTGGCATCTCTAAGGACAGAGCAGAGCCACCCACAAGAAGCCCAAAGTGACCAGCTCTGGGAAGTTCCCCATTATTTGCAGCTCCATTGCATTTGCAGGCTGGATGTCCAGCCAGTCTGGACAGCTGTCTCCAGGACTGACTTCCTGAAGGAAGTTATATTTCTCCCAGGGATTAAAGTTTGTGCCTTAACCCAGAGTCTGAAATGTGTCCAGCTGTTTTCCAGATTGGATTTTTGCCTGTCAGCCTGATTCCAGTCCTAGAGCAGATCAATGTTCTGGCTCATTGCTTCCATTTCCTTCTCTCCCCTTGTATGGACAGCTCCTGTTTTCTGCCTCTAATTGCATCTTTGTGGATTAATGCTCTCCAGCTCAGAGCCTGGCTCCTCTCTCCAGCAGCAGCAGCAGCAGATCAAACCTTACCTGGTCAGTCACTCCCACCTGAAAGAGTTATCTGATAGCAAGAAGGCAGCAAATATAAATACAATGTGCATAATCTGCTTCTAGCAGGCCCTTTTCCAAAATTCTTTTAGACAAGTAAAGCAAGTGGAGTTGCAGAAGTTTTTCTTGGATGGGTCACTGCCCATGAGCTGTTAGGAAGCAGCCCTGGCAATTTACTTTGCATGAGCCTTGGCAAACAGTCAGGAACACTCAGGAATCTCAGGGAATGCCAGAGGCTCTTTCCCATTTCCTCTGTTGGGTACATTTCACACCTTCCAGAGGATGCTCATTTAAGCATAAGACATCACCTCAAACTGCTCCATCAGGAGCCAGCCATTCAGAGACTGAGGCTTTAGTCCCAGAGTTCTGCCACCAAGCAAGTATAAGCCAGGAATTCTGAACTCAATTATTCACTCAGGAACAATTTTAACTTCAGCAAATGCTCAAATCCACCAGAATCCAGAGGGGAATGGTTTGCAACTCACCATGGTAACAGGGCACCAAGGAAGGCCAGCTATAAAAATTCACCCCTCTCCACCAAATGACTTTTCCTGCAGGAATGAACAGAGAACCAGCAACCCCTTCCCCAGCCCCCTTGGGATTCTGACACAGATGTCACCACCAAGCTTTGGAAATGGTCTGGAGGTAATTTGTGGCATTTTGTTGTCGGGGTTTTGTTTGGTTGGTTTTGGTTTGGAGGGGGTTTTTTGTTTGTTGGTTTGGTTTTTTTTAATTAATTTTTTAATTTCTGTACCTAACCAAAGCACTGCAGAGCCCTTTGTGCAGCCCCTCTGCAAGCCAAGCCTGCTCCCATTAATGCCAACAGAACCTCACAACTGACTTCCAGGGAGAAGAGCAGTTTGTTGTCAGGTACAGTAATATTTGTTTCACCTTCACCCACGTTAACCTCTTAAAAGACTGATATTTATGGGCAGCAGTGTCTGCTCCTCCTCTCAGAGGGGTTTTGCAAATGCATGGCACTAATCTGTCATTTGATTTTCCTCTTGATCTGCTGTACACACCGAGGCAAAGAGCAGCACCAAGGTGGGTTGGTAGTGGCTCCCCCAGACAGATCCATGCATGTTTTACATCACAGGGAGACCCTTGCAGGTGAGGCTCTTATCTTCCCACAAAAGGTGATTTGCATCTAGCTGGATTCCTTCCAGGGAGGCTCTCACAGGACACCCTCAGCATTCCAATGGCCTCAGGGTGACTTTTTGAGTGTCACTGTGTGAGACAAAGGCCAGGACAGCTGCACATCATTAGCACTTTGCTCTTACCTGACCCAGAGTATGATTTTAGTTCGTTTGGTTTGCAGTAGGAAGCAAGGAAAACACCTGAGTCCCATCCCAGTGTGCACCACACACCTGCCATGCATTTCTCTGCATTTTCTTCCTGCTCTGAATCCTCGTGGTATCTCCCAGCTTTACCTTACACTTCTGATGCAGTCATTTATTGCAAAAGCATTTCTAGGCTGTCCCATTTCTTTCTAATGGAGCATCTCAGATAAAAGCAATAAACAGGCTCGAGAATTGAATCCTTTCCTGCACCTCTCCAGAGATTGCTGCAAGCTGCACACCCAGAATGAATTGCAGTGCTGCAGTTCAAACATGGTTCAAGGGATGATCTCTTCATTCTCAGGTATGGGGGTTTGGTAGGTGAGTCAAATAAAACAACCTCTCTGGTTTGCCAGGCTGAGAAACATTTGATTCTTTCCTGCCTACAATCCCTGTCTCCTGATGGCCCTGAAGGGAGCAACTTCTGCCTCCCTGTGCTCTCTCTCGGCTGGGCTGTGGTGCTGCTTTGCCCTTCCACCCCTTCCCCAGCAGGCATTCCACCCTGATCTCTGCTCTCTGTGCTCTCACACCCCACCCCTGTGCACTCCCACAGGATCCAAGGATTTGACCCCAAACTCCTGACAGTGCAGGTTTAGGTTTCTGCAACAGCTTCACGTACAGTGGGCTCTGCCCTTGTGCTGCTCAGCAGTTCCTGGGCTCCCCCTACTCCCTTTAATTCCTGCTGGTGCCCACCAGTGGCTCTGACTCACCTGAAGGACCCAGTGCACATCAATGTCACAGCAGGATGGCCCCTCTGGGCTCGCCAGGGACAGCAGCCATCTCCTCCCTGCCACCAGGGAGGTTCAGTTCCCTCCCTACATCTGACAGCTCTTCAGAGAGGAGCTGGCTCATCCCCACATTCCAGGCTCCCCTTCCAACAGCAGCTGCTCTGACTGAAGTTTTGGAGCTGAGACACCTTTGCTGCTGCAGCACAGCCTCTCCTCAGGCTTCTCCAGGTCTCACAGGGTGGCTGCAGGGGGCCAGAGCAGCGTGGGGGTTTCATCTCCTGCACGAACAAATGCAGCCTTGTGTGCTGCTCGGAGCTCCCTGGCAGTGCTGCTGTCTCCTGGTCATGGTCTCAGCTTGCTCCCCAGGCAGGCACAGCTGCCCATTAGAAGTTTCTCAGGCTGTACAATTGATGATTTTTACAAAGATCATGAATGCAAAGTATAGAAACAGATGTGGAGCTGCTGAATGGAGAGCACAAAAATCCCCCAGGGAAGCATTGCCACCAGGGTTCCACACGTGGCTCCCAAAGGTGGCAGGACTGAAAATGTTCTCTGGAAAAATACTCCAAAAAGGCACCTCAGTGACACCAGGCTTGCAGAGCTGGTATTGCCCTATCAGGGTTCTGCAGTCTCCTATCCAACACTCAAATACCACTTCACACCTCAGAAATTAACTCTGTGCTGACACAGACTATTAAAAAATTAATAAGACTTTCATCAAGACTCACAGCAACTCTGCTTTAATTAATGAGCCATCCTTACCATTTATGTAATGCTCACTGTCCTTAATGTTCAAACATCTCAATAGAAGCAGATTTCAAAAGTCATTATTATTCAAGCAGCTCCAAGCCTTAAATTTGCATATTAATCTCTGCTTTCTAAGTCACATGGAAAGGTATTGAAAGGCTGGGCTCTGATCCTGTTAAAATAAAAGTGTTGGAATTATTCCATTTTCAACACCTTCTGGGCAGTGGCTCTAAAATCACAGATCCTCTTTTTTTTCCTCCCATGACAGCTCTAGATCCTTCCCTGGGAACTGGGACTAGAAACAGTCTGATTCCATTCCTGGTGCAGTCCTGGATTGAGGGTGTGGAGCCTAGAGTGCTGCATGGCAAAGAAATGCCTTAAATTATTGAGTTTTCAAAGCAAGACTTTAAGCACATCCAGGGTTAAAGCACAATGCTGATTTTGCTGCTTGTGTGATTGCAGCAGAGACAATTCCAAACAGAACAGGGGTGCAAATGATGGGAGGGGACTACCCTGGTCACCCTGGAGTCCTAAACTAAGTAGAATTGGTTAAATTGAAATAGGGAACAGCACCCATTCTATCCATACACACACAGAGCAGCTGAAATGCACTCCTAGCCTGCAATATTTGTGTGTCTTTAACACAAAAGATAAAAACCCCTTCAGATATCCCACAGAAATAAAGAACAAATCCATTTAGCAGCACTTGACCCAGCCAGGGAGCCACAGGGAAGCAGCTGAGCTAAGTCCAGGAAGTGAACTTTGCCCCATAAAACAGAGGAGCATGGAAAAATAAAGATCCCAGTGTAAACAAGGGTGAGAGGGTGGGAGAGAGGAGACAATTCCTTCCTCCCCTCCAATCTGCCAACTGCACAGCAGATGGCATTGCCAAGCCTGGGTGGAAAACATGAACAGGGTCATTAGGATTTCCCACAGGAAGAACAGTATGGCATGCTCACACTCCCATCTTCAGCTCCTAGCAAAGAAACAAACAAACCCAACAGATGTAATGATGAAAAAAAAAAAATGTATAGTGGAAAGACAGGGAAAAAAATTATTATTCAGTCCTTCAGGTAATTAGTGACAATCCTCAACTAAGATAATTGATTAAAACCAAAAGTTTAACAACTCTTCCTAATCCATTTAAATATTCAAGAGCCTCCCAGGGAATCATACAGCTCCTTCCTTGAATTCATCAAGATCTATTTTCAAACCCTGGGCTCTTCAGCCTTCTGCTCTACTTCAAAGTTAATTTCTTAACTTTATAAATTCAGTTGCAGTGGTGAGCTAGCCATGAAAACACGGGGCAGAGCACAGAATCCCAGCTCTGCCATCCCTGCTGATGGCTTTGTTTAAGAACATTCAATAGCAGAGAATAGTGGAAATCTATAAACTTTATTATCGTTGAATTTCAAATTAAAAGAGGCATTTCATTACCACCAGGGTTCCACACGTGGCTTCCAAACACAAGGTGACAGGACTGAAAATGTTCTCTGGAAAAATACTCCAGAAAGGCACCTCAGAAAGCACAAGAGTGTTATATAGGAAATAAATGTGAGAGTTAAACAAAACTCCCCCCTTCCTCCTCAGGAGCCTCACTGGCTGCCTTTTTCAGACATCAGTCCAACCCAAATAACCCCAGACTTTCCCATCATGTCTTCTCTAGCAGACACAGCTCTCAGCCTGACTTCTCCCCCTGAAGAGGTCAGTTTTATCTCAGTTTTTCATCCTCATTGCTTTATACTGGCTTTACCTTCAGCTGTAGTGCTGCTTCTCATTTCCTGCTCCCTAAATGAAGAGAAAATTAGGTTCTCAGTGCACATCCCAAATCCTATCTTCTTTCTTTCTTTCCTGCCAAAAATAACTCGTTTCAGAGAGCTCTCTGGAGTCATCACTCTGCTCAGATTTAGCAAGGCTGTTTTTTATAGCCTCTTTAAACAATATATTTGATGGTGTCCCATCTGCAGCTGGTCTGAACCAAACCAGAAATACTCACACGGTATTTGTTAAGCTACTGTCTCCACAGTTAGAAACATAAACTCTGTCATACACCTGGCATTTCCTTCAGAGCCCCTTCCCTGCTCATTTCAAATGCTTAACAAACACTGTCTTACCCAGCTAAAGCTGGACAGCAACATTTGCAAAGAGCAAGACTTGCTATGGAGGCAGCACGCCTTCAAAGCCTTTGAAATAAATTTAAAAGGACTGAGTCAAGGTTTTGGTTCCACCACAGCATTTCTGGTTACTTTGAAGGTGCATTTCACCTGCAAAGGGACAAACCAGAACATAATCCAATGCCATTGAGCAGCACATTTCAGAGCTGAACTGACATGGGGAACACATGGGAACGACCTTCAGGAGCAATGAGTGGCTAGAAGCCCCCACTTTGTACTCCATACAAACATCAAGGTTCACTTGGTATTTGGCAGGACCCTGCTAGTAAATGTTAGCATGCAAGCATTGACAGAATTTCAGGTTGTTCTATTGCACAAGGCACTGGGGATTTCCTTGAGCAATCTCTGAGCTAATGCCATCCAAACCTTTCTCCAATGCATGTTACTCACTCCAGAGAAATCCTAAATGTGCTGCAGCCCCCTTGCCTTACCCCCAGTCATCCTTTAGCAAGGGATTAGCATGTCACAGGGATTGCTGCAAGCCTGCATTGAGCCATGCACCCAAAGCTCTGCAGCATCAGGGCAGCCTGTGAGTGAGAGGGATCTGCTCACCCCAGGCTGT
>JANIJU010003064.1:756457-773262 GCA_025504685.1 Leucosticte australis | reverse complement strand
TAATATTATATTATATTAATTATATTACATTACGTTATATTACATATTACATTACATAATATTACATTATATTATATTATATTTATTATATATATTATATTATATTAATTATATTATATTATATTTGTTATATTATATTATATTAGTCATATCATATTATATTATATTAATTATATTACATTACGTTATATTACTTAATATTACATTATATTATATTATATTATATTATATTATATTATATTATATTATATTATATTATATTATATTGTATTATATTTGCTATATTATATTACATTATATTACATTATGTTACATTATATTATATTATATTATTTATATTATTATATTATATTATATTATATTATATTATATTATAATTATATTATATTATATTATATTATATTATATTATATTACATTATATTACATTATATTACATTATATTACATTATATTACATTACATTATATTATATTATATCATATTATATCATATTACATTATATTATAAAATATTACATTACATTACATTATATTATATTATGACATGACATGTCACATTATTATATACAAAAACTATACTACAGGAAGAGAAAGGAGACATCAGAAGGCTGGACAAGAATGAATAATAAAAACCCGTGACTGACCAGAGAGTCTGACACAGCTGGGCTGGGATTGGTCATTAATTAAAAACAATTCCCATGGAACCAATCAAAGCTGCTCCTGTTGTAAGCAACCCCCAGAGCACATTCCAAGCCATCAGATAATTATTGTTTACATTGCTTTTCTGAGGCTTCCCAGCTTCTCAGGAGAAAAATCCTATTTCAGAAAATATCATGGTGACAAACGATGTGTGATGTGTTCATGAGCTGGCATCAGCACCCCAGCGTGCATGCCGAGCCAAGAACACCTTTTGCTCTCTGCCTGCTCCTTCAGAAGGGCTGGCAGAAGAGGGGAAGTTCTGCCCCAGGCTTTCCAAAGAACAGTTCTTCACTGGGAAACTGCAACCCAGACAATCTGGCCCTACATAATTACAAAATGGTTTTGTTGCTTGACTTAACAGCAAGATCTGCTCTTTGTAATTACTTGGAAGAGCACGGAATCAAGAGAGATATTCTGCTGCCTCCTCTGGAAAACACATTGCCTTTTATTCACAACAGCAATGGCCCTGAGTTTTATTTTTAATTCAAAATGCTTAGTGAGTCTGGAGTCTCTACCCTCTGTATTCACTTATCCAATCTGAAATCACAGCCTAAAATAAACCCTGTCAATCAGAGATTAGAATATGTTGTACTTCTCCTCCATCTGCAAAACTCTTGTGGACTTTGAGCTACAGCCTCTGAGTGCTTTGATGCTCCACATGCTCGTGGTAATTCCTGTAAATGTGAATGTTTCTGGCCTGAGAGAGGAGCAGCTGAGGGGAAGGGATGATGTGACCCACAGTGACAAGCAAAACCCTCCCACTGTATTTCCTGGCACTGGTTACCCAGCTGACCAAGGGAGATTTTTAACTCGCTGGAGTCTGAGGACTCTTTGAAAAATGGACTCAGGAGATGCACCTGTTTCACTTGGAAAGCAGCCTGACACTGCCAGCACGCAGGTGTCCCTTCAAAGCTGAGAATAAATGGGATTTATCTCTCCATCTCACCTCAGAATGTTGGTCTGCCCTCAGGTACTTCACCTCTCCTACACACCTGAGCTTACTTTGCTGTTTTGAACCTATTAAAATTAAAAATAAAAAACAAACAAAAAAAAAAAAAAAAAACAAAAAAAACCCACCAAAACAAAAACCCCAAACCCAAAAAACCCAGATGCATGTGGAATACAGAGGATGTGTCTGCAAGGATGGAGTGTACACTCTGCTGTTCCTCCAAAACATGACAAGCCCTAACACCCACCCAGGTGGCCAAGCAAGGACATCTCCAGAGTCAGCAATGCCCCGGGGGGACTCACGACAGAGTCTGGGGGTCACTGTGTCCTCACAGTCCCCCTGCAGCCCTGGCTGCCAGCCAGCCCCAGCCAGCAGCCTCCTGCAGGGGCCAGGGCCAGCTCTGGCCACCTGACAGCCCAAATTCTGCTCCAGACAATCCCAGGGGTTTGGCAAGCAGAACAAGAACAGGAGGTCTGAATCCCTGAGCTCCCCTGAGCTGATTTGAGCTCCCTACAGGAGTTCTCAGGTCAGAAAAACCTTTTCTTGGCAAGCAGTGAACAGTCACAACTCCATTTGAAGTGCAAAGGAGTCTAAGACTAAGGTAGTACCAGAGTAGCAAAATTCTGTCTTCTTTTCTCTTTAAAAGCTTCTTTTCTTTTCTCCTTCTGAAGGAGTGTCAGTCATGGCTACACGTTCCTGGGGAAGATCTACAAAAGCATCTCCAGCTGAGCTGAGCCAGGTATCCATCATACCTGCAGGGAGATGATCATTATCAGTACCTGCAACCATCAGGAATATTCACATTTTAACTGCCTGGGTCTCTGGTTCTAAATGCACTTCTTTACAGAAGAGGTCTAAGAAAAATGAAAGATCACTTTCTCAGACTGGAGGAGTTCTTACCAAAAAAAGAAAGTTTAGAATGAGAATGTTTGGAAGGAGAATGTTTCAGCAATGCAATTCAGCAACTTAAAATACCCATGTAAGTTAAGACACAGCTCCCTGCTCAGCCAAACCATGACTAAAGAGGAGACATCCTGTTCCCTCTGATTCACAGAGGACATCTTGAGAATACTGTGCTGAAAACCTTCTATGCATTTATTATCTGATGAATGATATGTGATGAAACTGTTTTTAGCTGTTCATACAAGTGTGGCAAGGGATGCAGAATTCTAAAAATTTCCAGGACAGTTTCTGGAAGAAAGGTTATTTCCTGAATCAACTGCTAAGGATTCAGACCTATTCAGGGTACAGTTGGCCCTCCCTCAAGAAATTAAACCAAAATACCAAGTGCTTCACCTTGCAGGTGTATTTTAATGTATTACAAACATCAATTAAAGAATGACTACTTACCTCAACTGAGGCTTTAAGAGAGATATTTTCCTTTATAAATGCTACACACAACCAATATCACTGCTTAAAAGAATATTATTGTCCATATATAATAATAATATATTATTAAAGAAAACAAAATGCAAAGCAAAGTTACCAAAGACTTTTTTTTTTTTTTAATCACGAGGCTGCTCAAACCCATTAATTTCTAGAATAAATTACCTTCACCTGAACTATTCATCATACTTCAGCTTGTACTGGATATTAAACGACTTTCTTTTTATTAATTTCTTCTTTGGTTATCATTGCTGGCTGCAGTAATTATTTCTGCACAGCAAATAAACACACAACAATGCACACAGTGAAATAATTAGCCAAAAATCAATGAAACCTCTCACCACAGAAGTAAAGGAAAAAGGAGTCCCAAATTATTTGGAACTTTGGGGAATGCAGGATATCACTTCAGCCTTCAAAAAGTGTCACCCATCCAGCAGAAAGCCCCAAAACCAAAGCAGTGGTGCTGAGGTCCTCTTGTGTTTTCTGGAACATCTGAATAACAAGTTCTTAGATGAAAAGACAGGGCAAGATTAAGAGCAGGGCAGCCTGGCACTGTTCTGTTGGAGCTATGCCTTAAATATTTAAGGAGGTTACATCTGAAGGTGTAAAAAAAGAATATATGAGTGGTGCAGATTGCTAGATGAAGGAGAAGGATCATGTTCCCTGCATACAAATGCAGTACTGAATTTTACATGAATACAGGACTTTCTAGAAAATATACAAGAAGCACTAAAGAACTTTATTGGAAAAACTGCATTATTTCAATCAAAACTGAGTAGGAATTCTTTTGATGAATAAGAAACTAATTTGTCATGAAAGATTACCAAGACAAGTAAAATATTTTCCTAATATTTATGTTAGTATTTTTGTAAATAGAACACACAGCATTTCTTTGACATCCTGTGAGCTCCTTTCAATGTGATAGCCCCAAATCCAACATACAGCTCATCCTTCTGCCTCCCTTTTTCTCATTTCCCAGCACAACCAACTGCACAAACAGAGATTTGCTGGGTGCTCCTGGAAAACAAACACATTCTTAGAGCAGTCTAAATAGAGCCTACAGAGAGTTCTTGCAGGAGTTCCCAGATGGCAGGATGGACACACGTCATGGCACCAAGGACAATTCCTGCAGTGCCAGAAAAGAGCAGCACAAAGGCTTTTCTGTAATGCTGGCCTTTCCTTCCAGTTCCAGAACCCAGCATTAACACTGAAGCATGCATGGCTTGAGTTATTCCTTAAACTATTCCCAGCTCAGAAATTAGAAATAAGTATATTCCTACAGACATCCTGACTGGCTGATGGTGTGCAATGGAGCACAGAGGTCTCTGTTGGGCAGAAGGCTTGGGGAGAACACAGACCTCAGTAAGATAAATCAAACCTTCTTTATCTCTGCTAGAGGTGTGATAATTTCAATATAAGGGCACACTTCTTTACAATCCCCTCACTATATTCTACTACACTGAAATAAATCAGCCCTAACAACTGCCAGTGAATCCATGTAAATTCATTCCTTGTAGTTTGCTCTGCAGTGGAACACAAAGATGTTTTAGTCTTATTAAATTCCTGGTGGGTTTGGGTTTTTTTTCACCCTGTTTTCTGGCACTGGATTCATGTCTGGTGTTCTGGAAAACTCAGCATCTGAATCACCTTTGACTGTAAAGAAACAAGATTAATGCAGCAGCATCTGATCATAATATTAAATATTTATTACTTGGTGAAATCACGGTTTTCCCTTTCCTGTGAAAATACTACACCTGCAGGAAGATCTTTAATTGGCCCAGATATTTACATATGCTCAGAAAATACATGGAAATGTCACCAGCAGCTTCTAGTGAGGAAAGTACTCATTACCATCACTCCTCTAACTCTGCAAGGCAAACGGAGTCAGCCTGCAGGTATTGCCCTGCTCCAGGAGAGCTGGGAATGGTCTCTGTTTGCATTGCTCACTCTTGCTGAGGAGTTTCTCTTCCCCATCTCACTGTCAGGCTGCAGTCAGAAACCTGACTCCCTTCACCACACATTTCTCTGCTCAAAGAACCTTAGGAAAACTGGAAATGCCTCTGCATCATCGCGGGAGGGAGAGGAAGGGGCAGTGGGCAAGGCTTTCAGCTCCTGGGTGTGTCTATTAAAATCACTTACTGAGCAATAGTGGCAGAAACAGCTTCTGGCTTCAGAAAGCTCTGGGCTCTGCTCCAAAGCACCACATTTACCCACTCCCCCAGGGTCTGGGTGTGGGGGAAATCAACCCACAAACACCAGAGCTTTATGTCCAAAAAGGAGACAGAGGAGTCCCTTTTTGGCTTTATTCCAATCAAGGCAGAGGCCATGGGGCATCCCCTGGGATCTCTCACATTTTTGGAGCACGCAGCCTCCTTTTTATCCCAATTTCCCAGCTGCATTTCCCTTCTCTCTTTCCCCATTTCTGAGGTACTTCAGGGGTTCAGACTTCCCAGAACACCTGATCCCAAAGGTTCCCCTCTAATGTACAACCCTCCCTTTTAATTTTTAATTCTTACTGAATTTAGGGGTGTTTTTTCCCCATTGCTTCTTTCATCTTTCAATGTCTAATTTCATTTCTCAGCAAACCTAAAGTTTATTTGTAAAAGCAAATATCTTTTTCCATTCATCAATCAGTGGAATCCTTCCCATTGTTTTTTGTATCTCCCAGTGCTGGTTTTATCTACTGTGAAAAATGTCTGGTTTATGATTGGCTTTTTGCAAATATTAAAATGAATATTGTATGTGTTGTGTTAGAAAGTGATGCTGTATTAATTTTGTTAAGCAGTGTGTTAAATATAGTTTTAGGTTATAACAAAATGTTCAAATAGAAACTATGCTATGTAGGATACTTTTTTTAAAGAGAGGACTCACAGTGAGATAGCAGCCACAGGATACCTGAATCTTTCAGAGAAAGAGAATTTATTGCCCCATTATCAGGAGAAATGAACTTCTTCCTGCCTCACTCAGCCCTGGAGATGCCGTCAGGATTCAGAGGAAGGAGCTGGCACTGCCCAGACAGAATCCTGTGTGTGAATGGAATTGATGCATCATGGATGAGGTGTATGAATATGCACCAGGCTGTTGCTTTTAAGGGTTAATCCTCTGTTAACCTGGGGCCTTTTATGGGCTTATTTTGCCCAGAAAGAGGTACCAGGACTGTCTGTAACTCTTTGTTCTTATTGTCTCATATTGTCCTAATCCAAACTGTCCAAATTACTATTACCCTAATTATATTGCTATTTTTATAACCATTTATTACTATTAAACTTTTAAAATTTTAAGAACAAGTGACTGGCGTTTCCCACATCTAGCAGCAGCCCCACAGCTTGTTTGGAAAGCCAAATCCCTCACTCCTCCCAGTGCCAAGCTCCCTGCCCCACGGGCTCCCCTGAATGCAGCCCCTGGGCTCCAGGCTTCCACTGCCAGTCCTGTCAGGCTGGATGACAAAAGGGACACTGTGCTGTGCCCAGCTGTTTATTCCAGTGCCACTGGCTCCC
Source organism: Leucosticte australis (assembly GCA_025504685.1). Taxonomy (NCBI): domain Eukaryota; kingdom Metazoa; phylum Chordata; class Aves; order Passeriformes; family Fringillidae; genus Leucosticte; species Leucosticte australis. The sequence continues at coordinate 766,731 of JANIJU010003064.1, read as the reverse complement.
AGTAAACAACCAACAGAGCATCCTTATGCATTTCCTGTTCTCCTCAAACCCTGCCCCAGTTCCACCCCAAAGCAGCTCGAGCAGAGCCACAGAGCTCCTGGCTGGAGGTGTCCCACACCTACAGCTGCCTCTCTGTCCTGTACATTAGGCTCAGCTTTTCAGCAGCAAGATTATTGTGAGATAGAAAGGACACAGAGATTGATTTTTTTCACTTGGTGTTCATGTTTTAGTGGTTTTATAATTGATTTTTTTAATCAAGCTTTCTCGATTATCACTGCCTAGTGCAGTATCAGGAAGTAGTTTTATTGCTTTTGCCTTCTGTCCTATAAAAGCACCTGGGCAAATCTTTTGGTTCTTCCCAGAATGTTTTTTGGTGTAAAAACAATAGAAGAAAGCAGCTGGACAGTGTCCTGCTTGTTCTTTTGAAGATGCTTATTCCTTCTACGATCCCCATCACGGCTATCCATGCATTTTCCCAGGCACACACATTTCATTTGTAGAGATCACATTTCACTTTCTTTTTCCCACTTTTTCTCTCATTATTTTCCAGACCTTTTGGATTTGCCTTTGACCTTGCCATGTCCATTTCTGGGAGGTTCTTAACCATCACATTAACCTTCAAATTTACAGAACTTAGGCAAGTTTAGTTCCTTCTTCCAGGTTTAACTGGGAGAGCTTAGGAAAAAACAGAAGCCTTGAAATTACTGTGAAAAAAAAATCTAGGATATGGGGTAATTTGCAAAATTTGAAGTGTCACAAATGGCATCATGCATGGTACAGACTAATGTTCACATGTATCTATGTCATGCTGCTCCCACACTTCCCACATTTGGAATTTCCATCTCCTTTCCACATGCTCTTGCCTGTGTGATCACTGGGCACAAGGAAACACAGCTAACAGCTGTTGGAGCACACTGTTAAATTAGAAATGGGCTCCCTGCAGACCCCAAGAGATGGGAATCTGTGCACATCAAACCTCTTAGCACAGGGAGAGAGGAAGGTCTAGCCATGCTCTCAAGAAAACCTTAAGTTGCTGGTTTCTTACATGAAATCAAGGCACGTTATAAATTCAAGGAAGAAAAAACATCAGCTGCAGTTAACATTTCCCAAAAGGATTCTAGTATCTAACTTCTAATGTACAGATACACCCAGTTCACAGCAGAAGAGACTGCCTGAGTTAGTTTTAGTTTTGAAAACCAGAAATTTCCTCCTCTGGGTTCAAAATAGCAGCACTCATCACAACTCTAATTACCTCAGGATTTGTATACTTGATACAAATTCTGAGCTCAACTATTCCAGCTGTGACAGTGTGGACTCAGATGTGTGCTAAATAGAAATAAACAATGCAAACAGGCAAAGGGACTTCCCTTTTAGAAATGCAAGAAAATGCAAAATTGCTAATGAAATGTAAGTAGATGTTCCAAATCATAAACCTCAGCTATTTCCAAGATTCAAAGCTGCAGCAGCACTGAACATCTGATGTACCTAAACAATAAATCACAGACTGCTGTGATGTACTGCAGCACTCAGCCAAGGGAACAACAGGACCAAACATAACCTTGGACTCAAAATCAAACTTCTCACACTCAGGCCTCAAGGCTTTAGACAGATGAGGCAAGCACTGCAGAAAAAAGTGCCTTGGGTTTGTATTTCATCTCTCTCTCTTTAGGGAATGTCCCCCAGCTATTACAGTTTTAACCAGATTTCTTCACACTGCATATTAGCACCAAACTAACTCTGGCTGAGACACCACCTTACCTAACCACTGTTTTACAACCCAGCAGTGCCCAGAAAAAAGGCATTAAGCAATCCAAGTGAACTGAGTGGCACCATTCTCAGTCATAGGATGGATTTTAAACAGCCAGAGCAGCACCAGTAACTACTCTGAAATCTCAATAAATATTCACTTTGATTAAAGATTTTAAAAAATCGCATGTCCACTTTAATTCTTAGTGCTTTCAGTTTTCCCCCTTCCTCAATTAAAAAGAAAAAAAACAGCTAAATATTTCATCCTGAGGTAGTGCCATGGTTTAAGCAGCCAAAGGACCAGAATCAGATTAGCAGTGAGGCTTTGAGAATCATTTCTTATGCCATCAATTTATTTCCAAGAATTAAATCACAAAAGCATCTTCAAAACACCTTTGTGTGAACATTATTTTTGTTCATTTCAGCACAGGAATTCTTGGTTCCATTACCTGTTCAGGAAAAGCTGCCCTTTCAGTTTTCAGGAGGCACCACAAAGTGCTGCTACAGCCAAGGACTGTACAAAAGGACTCCCCTAAAGATCCTGATACATCTGCTTTGGCTGTGTAGAAACGTGGCAATCCAAGAGGATACAAGTCCTTGGATGTGGCAGGAACCACCATCCCGAGGCTGCCAGGAACATGGATGTTATCATGAGGCAGTCAGGTCAAGCTTCATTAACCTCTTCATGCCTGAAACGTGTACTGCATTAGTGCCATCCTGGCTAAATTCAAATGCATGAAAATGAAGAGAGTGTGGATACAAAAAGCAGATTAACAAAAGACAAAGTACAGTTTCAGCCTGTCTCTGAAGGAAGAGGCTAAGGGAGTAGCCATAAAATAAGGAAGAACAGCCTGAGGAATGATCAGGGTATTAGCAGAAAATCTGCAGTTAGGAAAGTATGTTATCATCATGCTTTTATTTTTCTTAGAATTCAGAGGTCAGAAGAGATAAAAACCCTAAAAGACAAATACAACTGCTTTAATTATCTTTGTTTATAACTTCTTGGGCAGTAGGGACAATAAGCTTCTGACTGTCTGAGGCTTGCATTTTCCCCACTTGAGAAACCCTCCTAGACTTCAAAAGGACAAACCCTGACAATCCCAGACCTGGGATGCAGAGCAGGACAAGAGCTTTATTGTGCATGCAAGTTTTCCTGTAGGCAGAAACAAACCTAGAGCATCAAAAAGCTGATGGATGACTGATCCTAGTAAAGAGCATTCCCGTCAGCAAGTCTGGAATTTGGTTTCCTGGAAGTATTTGGATTGCTGGTGGTATCAAAAGCACAGCTCTAGTACCTGTAAGGATTTAAAATTGGTCTGGGCTGCTTAACATGAATCTTTTGTTGCCATAAGGAACACAAAGGCAGCATCTATGCAAAGGCACACATTTCCAGCACAAGGAAGGGCCCAGATTAATTCCACAGGTAAAGCACTGTGGTAAACACTGCAGCAGCCAGCCTGTGATTATATCTCTGAGCCTGGCACTGAGACCCTGCTGATTCATGCACCCCTGCATTCCAGGGATGCACACCACATTAGTAACCAGCCACCCCAAAAGCCCAAGGAGCCCTCTTCCTTTAACAGCTCAGAGAAAAGAGTGCTCTGCTGAAGACTTGAATCTCAGGAAAGGATTTGGATTCAGTCCAGGTTTTCTGGAAGCCATGTGGACACCTCTGGAAGATGTGCTTGCATCCAACAGGCACAATCAAGAAGCCTGGTTTAAATCACAGGTGAGAGGTAAATGGGTATGCATCTAACTTAAAATAGCCAGCACAATTCACTGCAAAGAAGTAACAATATTGAAAGAAAGCTATTTCCCATTCTAACAGCAAACACAAGATTCCAATTCTGCAGCCAAGCCTTCTAATCCAAATGTTGAAGAAACAATTGCTCTCCAGACACAGCTCTTCACAAAGGCAATGATGACAAGCAAGAACAGTAGTTACATTTTTTTTTTATTTATCCCATGTTAACTCAGTTCAATCAACAGATAAATTACAAACATTTGAAAGAAAAAGTCCATTAAAAAGAATTAAAATTCAGATACATGTGACAAAAATTACTGCTTTCAGAAACTACACTCTCTCAACACTCTCACCACCCATGCTTTGCCCTGCTCTTCCAGACAGAAGAGAGACTCCCAGCACCACGGGATTACTTTATCAGAGCACAGCCCACACTGGCAGCCAGGGCTGAGCACCAAGCACAACAGCCAGCAGCATTTCCGTGTGTCTGACCAAAGCAGCACAGGTGCCAGCCTGCTGGGAGATTGCAAAGGGCAATTCACCAACGACAGGAGACTCTGTACACAAGTCCCTGCCCTGCCTGACTCACGCTGTGTCCACACTGCCATTCCCTGCATTTGTCCTCTGACAACATCCCCCTGCCAGAGCTCCAGTGCTGGCAGCTGACATTTTAAATGCTATGTAAGACCTCTGGCAGCTCCCTTTGCTGCTGCCAAAGGTGAAGCTACATTAATTAATGCAAGAGAGAGCTCAGCAACCCCCACTGCAGTGGCCCTTAAAGCCCCAGAAGGCTGCAGATGTTCAGGACACAGAACATTGCAAAACAAGGACAAGGTTGAGCTCGGAAAACCATGGAGCCAGCAGCTGGTTTTAGATCAAGCTATGCACAGACTGCCTAAAAGCTGCTTTAGAAAGGTCTCAGCACAGCCTGCTCCAAGCCCTGGCATGAGGAATGATGGCAGAGTTCCTAAACCAGCTATAAAATAACCAGGTCCAGCCCAGTACTCCTCAAAGGACAAAGTCCCTCCCAACACCAGTGGAATAAAGTTCTCTGAGAGCACAGAGCAAAGCAGAGAGAGGTGCCAAGCACTGAGAGGAAGCACCAATGAAGCAGAAATGGGGAGATGGTGACAGTCCCTTGCTGCCTTCCAGCCCTGCCCAGTAAAGAGGCTGGCAGGTCTGCACTGCCCAGGCCAAAGGCAGATCACATCAAGATCCTGCTGCAGCTACTGTCCTGGCACTCCGTGCCATGGGACTTGAGGCACTCAAAAGATGCCTTTTCTTCCCCCTTCTCAGTGAGGGCATGGGGTGGAGCCCAGGCAGCTGCGAGCTACCCCTTTACACTGATTATCATGAAGCCTTACAAAGAAAAGGTGAAGAAAACAACTTTCATCCATAATGCCCCCTAGGAACCTAACTCTGGGAGGATGGAATGTTCTCTATGTGCTAGGGCATGCTGAGGATGGGAAACCACTTCCTGCTCGCCCCAAGAGCTGCAAGCAGCATAATTAGCACTCGCTTGGAATATGAAACGTCACCAGATGTAATCTGAAGGGTCACTGGGAAGCCCTGGTGCAAACCCAAACTATTACATTCCCCAGGAGCCAAGGGCAGCTATAAATACCTTGACTGTCCCTACTGAGAGCTCCTGAGTACTAAGGGCACACTGAACCAGGCTGCTCTGCTCCTTTTGCACATGACAGCCTCTTGTTTACTGCTGCCTTTGTGCTCCCAGGCTGACTATGCAACAGCAATTCCTCACATGCAGCAAGTGTTAATTCAGTGCTTTGAAATACACTGGCTATGGCACAGCGAGCTCTTTTTGAACCTCTAAAGTAACTGAACCATGTTGGTGACTTCATTGTTGTCATGGTATGAATTCAAGGCAGCTCTCCTTCCTTCTTGCTTTCCCATAGGCAAGCCTTTCCTGTGTTGTGGTTGGATAACACGGGAGCCCACATCCCACAAAGGATGCACGCACTCCACCAGGCTGCACATTTAAAAAGACAGCAGATATCCAAGCTGCTGCACATGTCTTAGATCCAGCAGTGCCAGCCTGGCCCTGTGACCAAGCCAGCAAACTCCTTGTGAGATGCCCTTGGAACTCACAAACTCTACCTGAGAGCAGCCCACACCTCTTCCCAAACTCTCACCACACAAACTGGGAGCTGGCCTGCTACCACACACATTTTACCCCCAGTGACACCAGGAGGGTTTTGACAAGTGTATCAAGAGGTCAAACACCCTGGAACTGTGTTTTGTTTAGGCTGCTAATGCCAGAAACTGCTCTGTAGTCACAAGCACACCATGCTGACAATTTTAAGCCAAGCTGGTAAAAGAATTCAGTGTTAATAAAGGAATACACGGTCCTGCAAAACTCTCTGCAGTACTTCTACTTCTCTTTACAACTGTAATTTTAGCTCCAAACTCTTGTGGGAATTCATACATAAGATTAATGTTATCATGGAAGAGACAACACACTTCCTAAGCTAGTATCTATCTGAACTCTTGGTGTCTTGAAACTAGAGTAATAAGATAATCTTTAACAAAAATGTTAATGAATCTAGGTTGCTGATTTATAATTAATTAAAATAATCCCCTACTGGTTTTGATCAAAAAGATCTTGGCATGAATACCATGTCAGAGGAGAGAAAAGCACTCGCCTGTTCATAAAGATGATGGCAGAAAACACTGCTTAAGAACTGCAGAACACCATGTTTAGCACTGAACAAAACCCATTTTCTTCCTTAATCTCATGACCTTTCACTTCAGAGGGCTGCTTATCTACCTATTACAACCACAAGACCTGCAACATTGGTCCCCCTAAAGCAAAATACTACTTTTTCCATAGTGTATCTCTTATTTAATGTTCTCCTTTCCCCCACCATTCTCAACTCTTTCAAATTAATTCTTTACTTTCTAAAATTCTGCTTCAAAATATTCATCTTCAGTCACAACAGTCTTTAGGGGGGTTTAAAAATACATATAATAGAAAATAATTTTAAAATGTTTTATCTTTAAATTAGTGGTTTGATTCAAGTGCTTAACACATTCAAGAAACAGTCTAGAACACTAAAATATAAAAGCATTTTAACAAATTAGAATAATCACAAATAATTAGTGTTCTTTTTTCAAAGACCTTAATTTGCTCTTTAGCCTTTTACTGCTCTGTTTCATACTTAAGGAGCTAAAATCAAAGAGATTATCACCTAGTAAAAAGGCCATTTAAAGATGCTGAATTCTATAATTTTCTCTTTTTTACTTCTACTAATTCTGTTTATTCTTCATATTAGTTCTCCCCTCCATCCATATAAGGGCTGAATTTACTGATTATGTTTTTCACTTTCCTTATTGAAAGGACTGGATGGGACAGGCAGATTTTCAGAGAAATACTCCAAATTTTGCTGTGCAATTGGGGAAAAGTTACTTGAGGCTCAAACAGCAAAGTAACCAGCAGTGCAGTGACCTGCTGGACTGTGATATCCTGAACTTTCACACACCTCCTCTTCTATCAGCAGATGTGGAATGGCCAAAGATTGAAAAGGGAAGAGGCCTTGAGCTGTATTTTCTGAGAGTGCTGACAGTGCAGATGAGCTCTGAGTGAACACTGCTGGCAAACACACAAGGGCTGGGACATTTGGGGGAAATGGCAGCAACTTGCCAAGGACTGCAAACTTCAGGTTTAGGGGTTTTTTGGGCTTTTTTAGTTGGCTGGTGGGAAGGAGGTTTTTTTGTGGTTTTGTTTGGTTGGGTGTTTTTAACAGGACAATACAGGAAAAACCAAGCAAGTTGGCTCTACCTCTGAAACAGGACATGGATCTCCCACTGACAGCCTATGTGAAAAATCAAAACCAGGAGTTTCAGAGAAGACATCCCAAATCCATGGCATTAATCTACACAATTCTCTTTCCACAGGCTTTCCATCTCAAAGAGGTAGGCTAACATTACTTTGGGAAAGACATCAGTTTACAGCATCTAACTGCACATATGAAAGAGCTAGATGGCAGCACTCCATTCCATTCTTAGAACTTTCTTCAAAACTTTATTAATTATTTGTCAAATCTTGGGACAAGATTCAGTGACTCCTTACAGAGAAGGAGGAATGATAAGTGCACAGTCGTTAGAGAGGGATCCCATTCCTACAGACTAAAGCATCCTTTAAAACAGAGGTTTGCTTTTTACTTTAGCACACTGACAGTGCATAACTATTTCCATTACTCCAGTGCACACATTAGAGTGACAAGCATTGTACTGACTGAAAAATGACACACTGCAGCACTTATGACTCTCATTAATGTGTCTCTGAGCAAGTTTGACAATCAACAGCCCAACAAATTTACCTGTACCTGCAAATCCAGCATCAATCCATGCAGTCTGAGACATCAGTTTTTCTCCTTCACGTTAATAACAAGTTAAACCTGTGCTATATTAAATGAGCCTTTATGTAAGGCCAGGATTCCCTTCATGAAACTCAAATACTGAATATTCCTCTCTAAGGGTCTCACATAAAGAGATTAAATGCTGTAGCATCCACAAATTACAAAAGCTCCTGGAGATTTAATTATTAACTAGAGATTATTACTCCATTAAAGATGTTTTATGCACACATGCTACACTGGATGTTTGCACAGTTTTAAAGGCTGACAGGAGGATCTAACAAAGTATTCCTTAAAAAAACAACTCCTGATTGTTATCTAGCAGGCACATATTTGTGGTAGCTACCTCTTTATTCTAATAGAACAATATATTTCAAATAAAGTCATCGAGTTGTGCAGCTTTTTCCCTTGTTATGCACAAACAGCAGCAAAAAACAACATGTAAGAAAATAATGTTTTAGAGAGTCCAAAGAACTTTCCAAAGTAACATCTCTGAAAGCTTCTTGTCCCTGAATTCTGGATTCCTTACAACCCAGAAGAAGAATCCTCCAAGTCTGAGAGGTTTTGTGGGGTGTGTCCCCAGAGTGGGGGGAGAGGGGAAATTCCAGCAGACCAGTCAGTCACACACAGTTTTGCTTCAGTGGTTGGATCCCTTGTTCTGGAAGCTTGGCTCTCTTCTGGCTCTTCAACTCAAGCACCTGCTCTCTAATCTCCTGGATCTTTGGACAACTGGAGATCACCAGGCAGCTGTGCTCCTTCAAACAGCTACAGATCTTGACATCATTTCTCACTTCTGCAGTTACACCTTCTCTCATACCTAGATGCTTACAAAAGTCCCCCTCAAATAAAACCCAACTAAATCCCAAAGCTTTCAATGCACAACACAGCTGATAAGCATGAGGAAAACACCTCTTTTCAGAACGACACAAGTTCATTCATTTCACACTGCCTTTCCTATTAAAACCACCACTATTTTAGATATTTTTCTTGCTCTTGTAGAGGGGTAGCTCTACAAAACCCCGTGCTAACATGAAGTAAGACGAACAGCAAGGGACTCGCAGGTTCCTGTCTCAGAACTTGATTTTATCATAATAGAGCTCAAAGGTCTAAGATGAGGGGCTTTCAGGTCCAACATATTTCAAACCCACGGGGCAAGAGCTCCTGTGCCAAAGAACCCTCTGACCTTAACAAGATAAACAACTTGAACCCATTAAGTTATATAATGCAAAACAGGTTAGAAATATACTTCAAAACTGCTTTAAGTTTTTCAATGAGAGGATTTCTGTGCTTAACTCAAGGAGCAAAAATTTAAGAAAAAACAAACAAACCACAACAAAGCCAGAAATATAGCATTTCCATATTTTCATTGAAAGATGAAAATAAAATCATTGATGTTATTTACAGAGATTACCATTTTGAAGCCTTTTTTTGAAGCATTAACATACCATATGAATAGAAACACTAAAAACATATTCTGATTCTAAAAGATGCCACTTATCTCTGTGAAAGCAAGAGGAACCTGACAAGTTACATCCTTTGAACATGAAAAGGGAGATGAGATCATTCAACTTTATCAAATCTTCAGTAGCCTCCAGTACAATGGGTTTCAAAAATTACCCTCAAAACTTCATGGACACAAACCAAAAACTATCCTCAGTACTGCATTTTTCCACAAGAGGACACTAAAATAATAAGAAAAACAGTTGTGCAGAAATGTACAGCTACCAAATAGCATCGTTCATTAGCCAAGTAGAATGCTTTTCACTTACAAACTATTTTGCAGGGAAGTAGACATCAACTACTTTCCCTCTAAGTGTGCGTTTTAGTAATTCTAGTGATTTGGCTTTTAGTGTGTTTCAGGTGGCACAAAAAAACAGATATAGTTCAGCTTGTCGTGGACAAAAATCAACAATTAATCAATGCCACAGAAACAGCCTTGCACTCGGTTTGAAAACGAGCTATCAGCCTCGGATTTACAGCGAGCACACGCTGAACTCCATCGCATGACTTCAAGGAACAACTTCTGGGCACCAGGAAGGGCTCGCATGCCAGCGGGAGCAGGCTGTGCCTACGCGTCCACTCCAGCTGGCACCATCGCTGGAACGGAGCGAGGGAATCGCACCGAGATAGCCTCCGGTGTCCCCGCAGCCCGGGTTCCGGGAGGGGCGGCTGGGGGAGCGCTGCGAGGGCACGGAGCTCGTCTGGCGGAGCCGGGTGCTAACGAGCTCCGAGACCGGCTCCGAGCCCCGCTCCCGGAGCACCCCCGGCCGGCCCAAGTCCAAGTCCAGCTCCCCGATCACCCCCGGCCGGCCCGGTTCCGAGCCCCGCTCCCCGATCACCCCCGGCGGGCCCGGTTCCGAGCCCCGCTCCCGGAGCACCCCCGGCCGGCCCGGTTCCGAGCCCCGCTC
>JANIJU010003064.1:698854-747402 GCA_025504685.1 Leucosticte australis | reverse complement strand
CCTGCCCAGGCCATGGTGTCAGTGTGGCCCTGCTGTCCCCTGGGACCTGCAGCAGTTAGCCTGTACCCACAGCAGCTGGCAGACACAGCGAGCATGGTGTGCACACGGGAGCAATGGCAGTGCCACAGCCGTGATACGTTTTGCTCTTCTAGGCCTTTCCAAAGAGAAGGGGGAGTTACTGCCCTTGTCCTGTGAGCAGCACTGCCATTTACAGACTCATACCCTACCTAAGGATGGAGGGTCTCAGTGCAGTCTCTTAGGATACCACAGAAAGTTGCAGTTATGTCCAGGTGGTGTTGGTATGAGTGATGTAAGCACTACTGCATATAATACATACATTTAAAATACTGCTACTAATCCTCTGCTGGTCCTGTTAACTCCCCTGAAAGCCCCCAGCAAACCAGGAAGGGGGTAAAGGTCCAATTATTAGGAAAATGGTCAGAGTCAGGATATATATTCTTGAGTTTTGTTGTATTTTAGGCTTGTTGTGAAGCAATTTTTTTACTTACTTGTAAAGAGACAGAAGACCTCTGTTTAGTTTCACTAGCTTCAAAACACTATTGTTGGATTTTGCCTGAAGTCTCCCCAGCTATAATGAAGAGTTCAAAGGTGAGGATAAAGTATGTTGTTGAGGTACTCACAAACCTGATACTTCAAAATCAGTCAGATTCAAGATTAAATGGTTGTGTCTAAAGGTTGTTCAGAATTTTTTTTTCTTCAGGAAACATTACAACACACAATATATCAAGTGCAGCTCAAAGCTACTCTGTTTAAGACCTCCTGGGATCTGTGTTTTAAAAAATGTGTTCAGTTTGCCACAAGTGTGCTATAAAATACGTCTTTTTAAGTGTTTTTCAGACATTTGTAACAGGATTCTAAGTGCGCTGTTCTCTCATTAACTCAGGCTGGGCTGTGGCAAAGCACCTGTGTTGAGTAACAAACACCTCAGTGCTCTGACAGGATTAGTTTAGTAACCTGTATTTCAAAAAGAATGTGCTTCTTTCCTGTAAAATAAAGCCTGATGTGAGTCTGAGACCACCTGCTCAATGCCTCCTTCCTCATGAGGACCTTTATCACCCTGTGTTCGCCTCCCGGGGAGGGACCCTTCTTACCTGGCTGTACCAGGGATGTTGACCTCTGAAAAGAGCTTCCTTGGGCTTGGAAAAAGCCGTGGAGAATGAGTAGCTCTGCTGAGGGTAAAAGGGGGTGGTGGGTTGTAAGGACTCTCTGGAGTCCGTGGTTCAAAAGCACAGGGTAGAAAGAGAGGAAATGGTGGGAATGGGTGGAAATGGTACCCCAGTGCTCACTGTCTGTTCTCCCCTTATTTGCTGTCTATTGGAAAGATCTTTGATCTTTGCATTTTCTGCAGTATGGCATTTAATGGATTGGACCTCTTGAAATAGGTGGGAAAATTCCTCAGTTATGGTTGTGGGTTCTCAGGGAGGTGATTTGGTAGTATTTGGTCATTGCTGAGAGAAAAAGAAACATTCAGACACTAACAATGGTTCAGCTGAACAGAAGCTTGTTTCAACTATGTGATTATACTTCAGAAGTAAAAGGTACAGATGCAGACTGCTTGTGTGTTACTGAAGGTTCCAGATTTCACTTATCCTTGTAATTGCTGGAAATGTGCATCCAGTCATTTACACAGACCTGGAATGTGCACCCCAGAGTTTGCCCAGCAGTGACTGGCAGTAGTCACTTATGTGCACTTCATATGGGAGTCTGAAGTTGCTGAAGCTACATTAGGTTTGAGAATTGCTGTCTTAGGCTTAATCATCCAGGTAATTCTGTGAACGTGAGCTTGATATCTGCTGCTTGCTACTGATCTCTTTCTTTCCTCTGTACTGCAGTGATTTGTGAGAATTATTTACAGGGTGTGGACATGTAGAGTCTTCTCTAGTGGTGATCCTTTTAAGTCTCAGCAAGCCATTAAATTTACTTGGCAGTAAAACTTCACATATCTAATGGATCAGCTTTTGACCATTTGGAAATCCTGGGTAGAATCTGTATGAAGTTTGACCTTAGCTTTAGGTTTTGCTTTCAGTCTCTGAAAGTAATTTTATAAAAATGAAGCTGGAGTTAAAATAGTGAAATGCTGCTATAGAATTTTAATTAACTCAGTGATTCAAGGCTGAAAAATAGCAAGCCACATCTAAATGCAGTGTTAAAACCACTGCAGTTGTACATTTGAATATTGTTGTGACAGATCTAGTAACACTCTATTTTTATTGTTCCTTTATTTTCAACAAATACAGAACCTATATGGTCAAAGCAACTGTCTGTCTTGCAGATGGCACTAATAACAATGCTGCCTTTGTATATACAGAAATACAGCTTGAATTGCTTCAGTGCAACAACATGCTTTATGCTCTGCAACTTGCAGGTGCAGATCTTTCATGGAGGAAAGATGAAATATGTTTTAGAAATGGGGTGTGAATTCTTGTGTAGCTTGGCCCTGTAGAATGTCAGACCTGTGTGTTGATGGCACGTTCCTATTGTAAAGTCTTTTTTAAGTTGGGTCTAATAGTGAGAAATCTTGTACATGCAGGTTTATTATCATCACCTTTCAAGAACTGGAGCAGTGTAAAGGGCCATAGAATGGTGTGGGTTGGGAGTGACCTTTAATATCATCTAGCTTCAGCCCCCCTGCCATGGGCAGGGACACCTTCCACTAGAGCTGGTCACTCAGGGCCCCATCCAGCCTGGCGTGAACACTTCCGGGGATGGGGCATTCCACAACTTCCCTGGGTAAACTGTGCTGGTGCCTCGCCACCCTCTTGTAAACAATTTTTTCCATATATCTAGTCTAAATTTGCCCTTTCAATGTGAACCTGTTATTCCTTGCCACTACAGTTCCTGGTGAACAGTTGCTCTCTGGCTTCCTTGTATGCCCTTCAGATACTGCTGCTGTGAGGTCTTTGTGCAACTTTCTCTTCTCCAGGCTGAACAGCCCCAGCTCTGTCAGCCTGTCTTTGTAGGGGAGGTACCCAAGTCCCCTTAGCAACTTCATGTCCCTTCTCTGGACTGCTCCAACAGTTCCATGTCCTCCTCATGCTGTGGGCACCAGAAATGTCCCCAGCACTTGGGGCACGGGCTCACTAGGGCAGAGTGGAGGGGGAAGATCCCCTCCCCTGACCTGCTGGTCACACTCCATTTGATGCAGCCCAGGATACTTTTGGCTTTCTGGGCTGCTAGCTCACACTGCTGGCTCATGGTAAGTTTTTCATCAGCCATCACCCCCGAGTCCTTCTCCTCAGGGTGGCTCTCAGTCACTTCTCTGCACAGCCTCTAGGTGTGTTCGGCATTGTCCCAACTCAGGTGTAGGACCTGCACTTTGCTTTGTTGAAATTCATCAGAGTCACACAGCCCCCCCTCTCAAGCTGTCAGTGTCCCTCAGGATGGCATCATTTCCATCCAACATGTTGACAGCACCACACAGCTTACTGTCATCAGCAGACTTGCTGAGGATGCTCTCCATCCCACAGGATTCCCACCCTCAGCAAGATGGAGTGACGTGGGGTGAAAGTGCTGGTGTTTCAATATTTTTTTAAAATTAAAGTTAACAGTTGAAATTAAAATTTCAAGTATTTGTTGACCAAAATATTAGCCTGAGAAGACTTCTGTGCTAAAATAATCGTGGGATGATTTTGTGAATTATAGCCTTAATTAACAGTCTGCATTTGCCCTTTAGGTCCTTATGCAGTTGAGGGTCTGCAACTAGTTTTCCTAAGCCACTGGTGTACTATGTCACACTTTGGCAAAGTAGCAGCATGGAACTTTGAGCATGGAGCTTTGAGGACTTCCCCCAAGTACTGGATAGATGTGCTTGCTACCTGAGTAGTTGCTCTTACTTCCCTCTGAGGAAAAGACAGTAAGGTGTTTCTGCAATTGCCTGTGAATAGTGTGTATGTTAATTAGAAAGCCTTGAACTGTGTAGTTAATTGCCTATTGATTTTGTGAGGTGGAATAAGTAATTGGCTTGGTGCATTCCAGAATAACTTTTATCAGGGTAAAATTTAGCAACTCTGTAGAAGACCTTTGGTCTCTTAATTGTACCTTAAATACGTTTCCATGATGAGAGGAGCTTTTTTGTAACATGTAGAATTGCACTAGTGGTTATTATAAAGTTGATTTGGAGTGTTTGAGTGAACGCTTTAATTGAAAAGTAGAGAATGCTGTATTTGAGAGATGGACGCATCCTTGTGATTTCAACAAGGCCAGGTGCTGTGTCCTGCCCTTAGGTCACAACCCCATGCTTTGCTACAGGCTTTGGGGAGACTGGCTGGAATGGGGCCTAGTGGAAAAGGACCTGGGTCTGATTGACAGGAGCTGAAAGTGGCCAGGGAGGCCCATGACAACCTGGCCTGTGCCAGCAATAGTGTGGCCAGCAGGAGCAGGGCAGGGCTGTCCCCCTGTGCTGGGCACTGGTGAGGCCACGCCTCGAGGGCTGTGTCCAGTTCTGGGCCCCTCAGTTCCAGAAGGACATTGAGGGGCTGGAGTGGGTCCAGAGAAGGGCAGTGGAGCTGGGAGGGTCTGGAGCAGCAGTTGAGGGAGCTGGGGATGTTCAGCCTGGAGCAAAGGAGGCTCAGGGGTGACTTTATCCCTCTCTAGAACTGCCTGACAGGAGGGTGCAGCCAGGTGGGGATCGGCCTCTCCTCCCAGGCAGCCGGTGACAGGATGAGAGGACACAGCCTCCAGCTGCACCAGGGGAGGTTCAGGTTGGACATCAGCAGGAATTGCTTCACAGAAAGGATTGTCCAGCATTGGGAGGGGCTGCCCAGGGAGGTGGTGGAGTCCCCATCCCTGGAGGTGGTCATGAAACAACTGGATGTGGTGCTTGGTGCCCTGCTCTAGTTGACATGGTAATGGTCAGTTAAAGGTTGGACTCAGTGATCTTGGAAGTCTTTTCCAACCTAAATGGTTTTGTGATTCTGTGACTTGTGATTTGTCTTGTCAGAGAAACTCTCAGTTACTTCTAAAATTTCTGAACATCATATAAACAGTGTCATTTATAAATCTGATTTGTTTGATCTGTTACATGGAATTTGTTTAGTGAGGTAGCTCTTGAAAAATCTTCCAGCAGACCTTAACTGAACAAACTAGCTGAGAACCCAGCACAGGAATATTTTCATAAAATAAGCAACCTGTAGATAGTTCTGTGCAGGTGATACCTGGAGCCTGTCCTCCCCTTTCACCCTCCACTGTGTGCACCAAGTCAATCAGCACACTACAAAATTACATGTGCCCCTGTGTGTACCAGACTTAGCTTGCCAGTCTCAGGAGAGAAGGAATTCAGGCTGAAGTCAGGGTTCTTTAGAGTCCCTGATTAGGAGGAAAATTGGAAGTCTTAATTAAGTCCTTGACACAGGGCAGTGCATTTGATAACAATGATAATATTACAAATCAGCAGTTTCAGATTTGTGATTCTGGGGCTCCATTAACCTTTAGGTCATTTTAACAAAATGTTTATGGCTTTTGATTAGGAGCAGGTAAAACCAGTAGGCAGCAAAACATTTAAATTGTGTGATTTAAATCTGAAATCCCTCAAATCTGAAATTACAGACTGGTATGTAAAGGAAACTGCTAGACACAGTCTTGTCATATTAAAACTTCCAAACTGGATCTTCAGTTCAGTACGTGAAGAAAAAAATCTTGCCTTATGTGTCATCCTGCTGGGAAATGAAATGCAGTAGTGTAATTTGGGCTGTTTTTGTAGGTCATTTGGTGGGGCAAACAGGGTACGTCAGTACAGATCGTGTCAGTGCTTTTTGTTTTGGTAATCTTTACCGAGGGCGCAGTTGAAGGAGTTTGGAGATCAGTGATGTTATGAGCATCTTCATTCTCACTTCCTTTTTTTCCTTTCTGGAGGAATACAAAGTGTACCACTTGAGATTCAGAAACTGGTTAATTTGATGTTTAGTCAGAAAACAATTCTGTGCAGTTAATGTGTGTTGTTGAATTTTTGATGATACATCAGAGATACCAGGGCAGGCTTTCTTTAAGAGTGCTTGGAGTAAAATCAGTCACTTCATCTCTTTACTACCTTCAGCTGCATACCTAAAAATGGGCTCATAATAATAAAACTTCCCTACAGGAACTAATTCAGGCAGGAAAGAACAGTTTCCTATGAAACTGGACAGCTTCATAATTTATAAATACATTAATAAACAGAACTACAGGGTTGTATGCTAATTCTGCTCTTGAACCATTTGAGGTAAAATATTTACCAAGGTCTGTGGCATGTCTTAAAGATAATCAAGGAAAGTGTTAATATGAATTTGTATCTTGAATTGTTATTTACATTTTCTTGTCCACTTCTTTCTTTATGAGATGTAGTATTACAATATTGTATATTCTGTGTTTTACAACTTAACTGACATTGTAGCACTGCTCCTATGATAATTTAAATATTAAAATAGGCTCTTCCTTCTTGAGTTACTCTGTGAATGGTGTTTCCAAACTCAGTAATGATATTTTTTTATAGTAGAAAATAAAAGTCAATTTACAACTTTCAGTTATTATGATTTGTTAATTTTGTTTTTATATACTGTAGGATATGTTTTGGAGTTGCAGACAGAGTATCTTTGCTGAAATGAAGAAGAAGTTTTCACAGGTAGACAGATGAAATCAGCTTTATAAAATGATAACCAAGAAATATAGCAGCAGCATGATGCTGTTTATTTTAACATGAGCATGAGCTATTGACACTAAACTCTGTGCATGTTCTTAAATACAAAGATGATGTACATACTCAATTCAGTCTTAATGGCAGCTTCAAACTGAGTCTGTGTTGGTATGCTTTTACACTGGTGTGTGAGGCTTTGGCTGTCTCTATCTCTGCATTAAAAAAAGAAATTGTTTTGCTCTCATAATATATCAGATTATATAATGGTTTAAATTAATTTCTGTGTTCCTGTTGTGGATTTGGTTTGATAACAGCCTGTCAGAATATCTGAGGGATCTATCACTGGCCAGTCTTGCTTTTCACACTATTTCTGTAGTAAAGTAGCCCCAGACAAGGTGTTGCATTGCTGTCTCCTAGTTCAGCTGGTGTGTGTGAATGCCCTTCGTGAGTAGAGTTGGGCTGAGGTTATTTTTGCTTTATCTATTTACTACTAACGACTTGAAGTGGTGACAGTGTGAATGAATGACAGCTTAATACCTCTGCTATAGTGACCCTGAGTTAAAGCAGTTCAGTCTGTCAGAATTACATCTGTGAAGAAGAAAGAGAGGATTTGTGTGACGTGCCACATCCAGCAGCCCAACCAGCAAATCTTCTGTAATTGTCTCTAATTTGTTCCCTTAATGTTATTTCCATCCCTCAGATACTGTGCCTAATTATTTTCTGTAGCAACTCTAATGCAAGTCCCAGCTGATTCACCATCCAGGGTACCAGGGAAAGTGGGAGTGGGAGGAGTTCCCTTCCCAGGGAGCTCCTGCAGGGAGGAGGGGAGTCGGTGTTGGTTATGTAAAGGCAGTAGCACAAGGATCTGAGTCTCCAGTGGAGAACTGCTCATGACATGATTATACACAGTTACATCAGGTTACAGCATCAATACAAAATCAGCGTGGGGATAATTAAATCCAAATTAACTCCTGTTTTCGGAGATGATCCTGGGTGAATAGTAGTAAATGCCTCCTAACCCCCCTGCAGCGTTCTGTAGAGGAGGGTGGGCTCCCACCCAGAGCAAATCTTTGCCATTGCTGAGGCACCTGCGTGTAAGTAGGGGTTGATCTTACAAGTTTGCTGGGTCTTAGCTGCTGCTCACCTTCTCAAAAAACAAAAATCAGAAAAGAAGACTACTGAACAAGCTTTACCTTCTCTTTCCTAACCCCACAGTGAATGAGAGAACTTGCTTCTTCAGCAAAAAAGAAAAAAAAAAACAAAAAACCACCAACAAAATAAAAAAGATGCTGTGCTGGGAAATTTCAAGGGAAGAACCCAGGAGAAGAAATCACTGGTGAAATTCAGTTTCTACCTAAGTACAGCCCTGTGTCTCTGTGGGTGCTGTAGATGAAAGTGAGGGTATAATATGTCAAAATTACTTTCACTTCCAAACTCTCTTTTCTTCTTAATGTGTGGTTAATGTTTCAGGAATAGTTTAGTGTGTTTTCTTGGAAAGTAGTTCATAAATGTAAAATTCTCCCATAAAGATGAAATGTATGAAGTGTTACAGATTTGCTGCAAATAACACTTTGAATATTTTGAGCATGCAGTTAATGAAGGCTTCCACACAGGATATTTCATTTAATAAACCTAAAGAAATTGGACTCCAAAGTCTTTAAAGAAAATCCCAGTCAAAAGCAAACTAATGTCGTACAGATTGGATGGAGGGTGGTTTTATTTGCCTTCCTCTAACAACTTTTTTGTGATGCTGATAGGAATAGATGCTGCAGTCAGCTAACATTTTATTCTATCCCTTTGTGAGCACTGCCAGCAGATCTTGCAATCCCCTGGAATGAAGGCATCAGCTGCAATGTCCGTGTTCCTTTTCCAAGGGTTTGGTGATGTAAGAGCTCTCAAAAGGGGCTGTACCACTTTGGTGGTGCTCATCTGTGTTGTGAGACTGGTTGTGTAGAAATACAGGGGATTGTGAAAATGTTCACATTTGCTTTGTAGCTCTCTAGAATCTGCTTGTGATGTGGCTGAGAGTTTGAGCATGAATGTAATTATTGCCATTTGTTGTTCTTATCCACTGGGAATCCCGATAGCGCCGCATGTGGTCTTTGCCTTTTTGGGTGCTGTGGCCTTTAGCCATGGACTGAGATTTGGGCACTGACAATGCATTACTAATGCTTCTGTGTGGTACAGCTTGAAAAGGCTGGGTCCCTGAAGGACTAATTCCTTTTACTTCCCTGATCTTTTCCTATGAGATATGTATTTAAATATCAGTTATTCTTGTTCTACAGTTTTGGATAATTAAGATAATTATTTGATTGTGCTTAGATTTTTGACTTCCTTTGTTGTCAGGGTTGGAAAAATGCTGTTTTTCTTGACTTACCTGGGTCCAGAAACGTTTATTATTATTCCATTACCACTTTCATTCAAGATCATTATTGTTGTGATTTCAGATACATTGAAGTTTCTATTTAAACTCTCTTTACTTTGTCCAGTAGCCATTTGTTCTTACTTTGTTCCTGCAACTCAGACAGCTGTGGAGTTAGTAGGAAGTTGGTGGCTTGATTATGAAACTTCTTGTTTAGTGGTCAGCTTCCAAGGTTGCTTGGAAGCCTGCAAATTTTCTGGGTTGCATTCCTGAAAGTCACAAAAGGTATATTCTGCCTCAGCAGGATTTATGATTGTGTCAAAGCTGGGAGTGATGACTTGGAAGTCTGTTCCTGATTTTGAAGGAGTCTCCTATCCGCTTGCTTGCTGGAATTCTTTGTGGAACCTGAGTGGTTTCTCTGTCCCCACACCAGAACAAATTCCTTCTTGTTCTATAAAAATGAAGCTTGTTTTTATAGATTTTTCAAAACTGGAAGGTTCTTCATTTTCTCATTCTCACTTCAGAAAATAAAGTCCAGTTTTAGGAACCTTAGTTTTTAAAAGTATACTACATTTTATTGGTGAAGTCTTGTTTTGATTTTTCAGTTAAACTCCTAAACATTCCTGCTTTTGCTCCTGAATTGCTGCGTGCTGTCATTGCAGGCAGAATGTGCTGCTGAGGAGCCCAGGGTGCTGTGTATAATCCAGGACACCACGAACTCCAGGACGGTGAACGAGCGCGTCACCCTGAACCTGCCCGCCTCCACCCCGCTGCGCCGGCTCTTTGCAGACGTGGCTGCCAAAGTGGGCTACGTGAACGGCTCCTTTGACTTGATGTGGGGCAATGGAGACAGTGCCACTGACACGGTAGGGCTGGGGATCGGCTGTTCGTCTCTGCTCCCACAAACGTGTAAGGTGGTTCTTTGCAAGCTGGGCTTCAAAGGATGAGTCTGGACTCTAGGTTTTTTTGGTCTTCAGAATTGTTTATTGTTTCTTATCTACAAAGTCCCTTCTCTGCCCGACTGGGATCCGACCAGCACGGCAGTCAAAGGCACTCTGACCACCCCCGAGGCGGTCGCATCTTTTATAACAAAAACTACGTATATCATATTTACTTTTTATCCCCAATACCTATCACCTTCGTCACCAAGTGTACCTTCACCCCAGACCAATCCACAAGTGCCAACACCACCACCGAAGATGGAAGACAAGAAGAAAGAAGAGCTTTGTGACACACCCTGATTCCTCCATCTTGTCTCCACAACCCCCCTGTACTAAAAACCCCAAAATCTGTGATTTAATCTACAATAACATCTTCCCTTCACCATTCACACCCAAGTGATTCTCATAGGTTTCATATCCTCATACACAGGTGGCACATCCCTAGATGGATCGAAATCAAGCCACCAAGTGCCTCTGGCAACATTCCAAGACTCCCGAGCCCCCCAGGGGTTCTCTCAGTAGCTTTGGACATCAGGAGTGATGTGCTGAGTTCCCACACCTCTTCCCCTGGGCAGCAAGCACTTCACACTCCACAGAACCTCCCTCTGTGTTGCATGGTGCTGTTTAATTCCTGTAACGTTTTGGGCTGGGTGCACCACAGCAGGCTGATGGCACTGTGTTGATTTGGCTGAATTTTAGTCTCAAAGTGTGTTCTTTAATGATACATCTGTTTAATCATTAAACAAAAACTAATATGATCATTCAGATGCAATATTAGTTTTTGTTATCAGTATGTGTTTTTAATAATAATACCATGATAAATAGTTTCAATTTCCTGTAGTCTTTTTTGAGAAATGCTTTCTTCTCAGCAGCAGCATGTTGTGTAGTGAGTCCTGATGTTTCTTAGACCTATTTGAATATAATTAAAAAAAATTAAATCCCTCCTATGCTTTATTGTAAATCAGTGTTGATTTTAGTTATTATTATTTCTATAGATGCACCTAGAAAACTTTGTAAGATTTATTAAGAAATAGACATTAGTTTATTTCAGGTCGTGTTTATGCCTGCTGAAAGTAATTTTTTTTTCTTCTTTTAAAGAAAAAAAAGTGTCTGCATGCTATAGAGGACACTGGCTAATGTGATGATCACAAGAAACTTACAGACCAGTGTCTGATTCCTGAATAGATCAACAAACTGTTAAGATTAACTAACTGCATTAGACTGTAATGTTTCTTAAGCTGTTCCCAAGTTATTTCAGTACTGATGATGTGTGTTTTGTTTACTGGGTAATTCTTTATTTTCATGTGGTCTTACTGTGTCAGCAACCACATCAAGCAATGTACTTGGATGGAATCTGTTAATTGCATATAGATCTGTTTCTAAAAAGTGTTGTTTCTGTTGTTTTACTCTATTTGAGCAGACTCCAATAGATCAGAACAGTGACAAAACCATTCTTGATGCTGGTTTTGAGCCAGGGAAGAAGAATTTTCTGCATTTGACAGACAAGGATGGTGAGCAGCCTCACGTAATGCAGGTAAAATCTTCACTCAGCTACAGAAGCCAGTGTTGTGGGAGAGGTGTTCTTTGTAGTGCTTGTGTAAGATCAGAACATGAAATAAAACTGGGCTGAATATTTCATCCCAAGCTTCTTTGGGAACCTTCTCAACAGACTTTGACTGTATTTACATCTATGTTCACATTTCTCCTGAGTGTCACCAATTCCATTAGTAATGATTTGCTGTCATTCTGTTCATGCTCGTCAATATTTATGTGATGTTTGCTGCAAGCAATTTTCTAAAGTTATATAATTAATTAATCTTTGGCACATTCAGAGATAAGTCTTAACAATACATATTTAATCATATATCCAATCCCTTTCCTCTGGGTGTTTGAAAGCAATGTTTGGCCTTTCTGGCAGAATTCTCAGAAATGGCAGCCCTGCATTTACAGCAGTGAGCTGCTTCCACATTTATCTTTAGGGAAAAATGAATAAATAAATAAATAAATAATTATAAAAGAAGAGTTGGCAGTGTTGCTAGAAGCCACTGTTTGCCATAACAAATACTTCAGAATTTTCTGTTTCTCAAATACATGATGCACAGAGCTGCAATATCCTCAAATCAAGGATTGGATAGACTAGTCATATATTAAGATTTATTACTTAGCTCTTGTATCAGCATAATGCTGGCTTATTTAGCCTTTGTTGTGGAGTTTAATTACCTGAAAAAGGGGAAGGAAACCCCATGTGTAAATAATTGTGCCCAAGATCAGAATTTAAGAGTAATGGAGTGAAATTTGTGTGTCTGGAAAAAATCTTATTCTGTATTGCAGTGCAGAAAACTTGAGGCACAGGAGATGCTAAGTTGCCTGTTGAGTACATTGTAGTAGTGTATTTGGTTGTGCAGTGTTCCAAAGGACCTGTCTTTCTGCCAGTGCTAAAGAACAATGTGTCAAGGGCTTGAGAATTTGAGAGGCAGAACTAAAGTTACACTGTGTATCTGCAGTGTTGAAAAAACTGTGTGATGTGCCTAGGAAAAGTGGTTTCTTAGCCAGGAGAGAAAAGTAGATCTCCTAGGTACTTGAGTAAAAATGTGTTGTCTAACTTGTGCACGCCACGGGCGTGTTTGTGTTTCCAGGAGGAGTCAGGTACAACAGAGGATGGTGCACAGGAGAGATTTATAGGCCCCCTTCCAAGAGAAGGCTCCATTGGATGTACCCATGACTATGTCAGTCAAAGCTATTCTTATTCTTCAGTCCTGAGCAAATCAGAGACAGGTATTTTGTTCTCTCTTGTAAAGGCAATCCTCGTTTGTAATTATTTTAGCACATTTTCAAATAGCAGCACCTCAAGATTTATTTTTTCTTTAATAAATTGCAATTTATTTTAAAAATACCCACATCACTGCTACATTTTTTTATTCATGTTTTTTATGATATTCTCCCATCACTTTAGAAATGGAAGAACTGTGTTCCATCCTTTCCTTACCTGGGACAGGGTAATTGAGACTGTCAGGGTCCTCCTTTGCAGTGTAGGTGTGCTGCCCATCCTAGTTCATATTCAGGGTTGGATCAGCAGAGTGCCCAGCTGAAGGAGGACTGGAGACCCTGTTACTGGGGGGCTCCTGCCACAGCTCTGCTTGGCCTGGGAATTCCTGCCAGGGGCTGCAGGGAGAGGGGGCTTCCCCTCTTGGAGAGGCTCCTCCTGGGGAGGGGAGCGCCTGGGGTTCTGGGAGGCTGCTCAGCAGGGCAGCAGGAGACAGCAAATAACAGCTGGGAGGAGGGTAAAGGTACTGAGCAGCCACCAAGCTGGCACTCTCTTGCACTACTTCTCACCTGCTTGAGGCTTTTTAGCAAATAACGAAGTTTATCTGCGTTTTTTTCATTTAATAAAACTGAAAAGATGATTTATATAGTGTAGAGTAAAAAATTAAGTCCAAATGTTCTGATTCAGTCTCTTCACAGAAAATGCCCGTGTGTGAAGTAGCTGCCTTTTCATTACTAGTATGGTGCTGAGATTATTTTTTTCCAAGAATTTTCAGAGTATAAACAGGCATTTTTAATTCCTTTATTATACAATGCTTCAGTATATGCTCCTTGCTTATCAGTTGTTGCTAATATTGCATATTTTGGAGAAAATCTTAACATTACAGTTTAGATTAATGTAAGTAAATAATTTCATTTTCAGCTAGTAAAAATGACAGTGTTTTAGTAGTTCAGTTAGTTTTTTTAATTACTTATTTAAGGGGGAGGAGTTTAGAATAGTAGTGTTGTGTGGGCACTTGGGATTATGTTTTTTTTATTTCTGATTTGAAAACAATAATAAAACCAGTGCAGATACAAATTATAATAACATTATTACTAGGATACTTTTAGCAGACATAAAGCAATAAGCAAGCTGATGCACAATTGATTCTTAGAAAATTCTAGTTTATTCTGTAAAATATTTAAATCTGCTATTATTTATAGTTACCTACATCCCCATTAGTGTAGTATTCAGCATTAAATATTGCTTTTTAATGTGAGCAAAAAAACAGCTTCATGTCATTCAGGAAAACTATTATTCTCTGTTGCTTTCAGAAATTATAATATTCCCTTCATTTATAGTGTAAATAACAATAAATAACAACAGATGAATGCAGTTCTTAAACACTACCACAGAATTGTTTTCTTGTCAAGTGTTTTAACTCTTGAATTGATGTGCCATCTTTTTGCATTATTTCCATCTCATTATTCTCATATTTTTAGGTTATGTGGGGCTGGTAAATCAAGCAATGACTTGCTACTTGAACAGCCTTCTGCAAACACTTTTCATGACTCCTGAATTTAGAAATGCATTGTATAAGTGAGTATATAGAATCAACAACTTCTTAAATTTGTGCTGGTTCATATTGGTAGGAGACCCTTTGGAATTTCACCTGTCAAAATTTCCTTGTTTGGAAATCATAATGAAAGTCAAACTGGATAGACTTATAAATTATATCTGCTTAAAAGCTTCAGCTTCTCAGTAAAATACAAGTTACTGGTTGTGGCATGGATGCTTTTTAAAGAATCTTGAAAACATCAAACTGAAAGTTAAATTTGATGCTAAGTGCAGTTCATGCCTGTAAAGTGAATGTCTTCAGATTTTTTGGTTTTATGTTTATACATTTGAAGAGTATCATTGCCACTTACTGCAGAAATGGAAAGCAACTGCATTTGACTACTCCCAAGAAAGAGAGCTGCACTTAACCTGTGGCATGGCAGACCTGAAATATAGTAAATTTTGATTTAATGCCTTTTTCAGTAATGTTTTCAAAGCAGTTTTATTTGTCAAATATCTTGTGTTCCAAATAGGTGGGAATTTGAGGAATCTGAAGAGGATCCTGAGAGGAGTATCCCCTACCAGCTACAAAGGCTGTTTGTTTTACTGCAGACCAGCAAAAAAAGGGCAATTGAAACAACAGATGTTACACGGAGTTTTGGATGGGACAGTAGTGAAGGTAATGTGCAGCTGTTAAGCTGCTGTGGTTTGCTTCAGCTGCTGCCTGCTGGGGGCTAAACTGCTGTCCATGGGGGAAAATACAAGAATAATTAAGAGTAATTAATAGAATCGACTTTTTCTGTGGAAACAAACTAGCCTACATGGATACTTTGTTGTGTGGTGTGTTTGATTGTTAAAGGAATGGCATCTGTGAGTTTTAGGCTGTTAAAGTAAAAAGCATTTTTTTGTAATTAAACTGTCATTACACATGTAAATGGTTTCTAAAAAAGTAATTCCTTATAGGAAACTTGCTTCTGTTCTGAATCACAATTGTCAAATGCCCCTGTTGCATTTATGGAATTAGCCATATTATTGCCTACTTCAAATTAAACACTGTGTGTGTCTTTTTTTACACTTGTGTGGGGTAATTTTGCCCCATAAGCTGTTGAGTTTTCCATTAGCGCATGATGATGAGAAATGGAAGTTGGGTTTTGGAGAATCAGTGCTAGGTGGGACAGAAATTAGAAGCAGTTTGTTTTATGCCAGAGTACATTAGCAGTTCTGTATTTTTCACATAGTCTTGCTTGTGTACACAGTTCTTGTTTATGTACAAACATAGTGAGCAAGCTGGTGGCTTATTTTTCTGGCTTAGATTGAGAGGCAGCTGCCTGTGGAATTGAACCCTGGCCCAGTAGTGAATGGGTAGTAGTGTGGGTACACACTTGAACTAATGAGTGGTTTTTTAGGAAGCATTCTCAGGCTACAGTCAGGATTGGGACTAACAACATCTCCTGTTTTAACCAATAATAACTTCAATTTTTAACAGCATGGCAGCAGCATGATGTGCAGGAGCTTTGTAGAGTCATGTTTGATGCTTTGGAGCAGAAATGGAAGCAAACAGAGCAGGTAAGCTTGGAAAAACTGTCTTCATTCAGTGGTATAGTATTGTGGGCATTTGTTGGGTTTTCTAATGATTGTAAAAATCATTTACTAAATTTTAAATACCAGCTTATTGAATATCTGTGGTAGTTTCCAGTTTTCTGGTTCCTTGTGATAGTTAAAGTACTGTGATGTATGGCTTTGAAGAGTGTGGCATCTGTTTTCCTGCCCCAATTAAAAGTTGAATATTCTGCATTCTGGAATATTATACTCAGTCTTTATTTGAAGCACAGAAAGTGACTATGTAACTCCCCACAGTAACTTCCTTGCTGTCAGTATTTATTAGGCTTTGTTGTTGCCTCTAGAAGCTCAAGCTCTCCCTTCTCAATGCAGGAGAAAGTTAAGAATATATTCCTGGCACAGGATACATTCTGATAAATGGCCACCTTCTTGCAGGCCAGTTTTGGTAAATAGGAGTAATTGGTAAATTGTCTCTGGAAACACAGGAAAGGACTGCAGGGTCAGTTTGTTAACAATGTCTGCAAGATCAGGCTTGTTTTAAAATTCAGTTTGGTGCTTTTGTAGTCACTTAAGACATAAAGGACACTGAAACGTATGGAACATGGTTTGAGAAGTTTGTTTGACACATGTTTTGGGCAGGGGAAAGTTAGAAATCAGGAGATGGATGTCCTGCTGGGGAATGGTATTTTAAATGTGTAGCCATGCAATTAAGACTTAATTGACAAAAAATATTTTCTTGTAAAACCAAAGAAAATAGGATATTGGTAATCTTTTTAAAAATCCCTGTCGCTGTATCTGTTTGTTTCAGGCTGATCTTATAAATCAACTGTACCAAGGCAAACTGAAGGACTATGTGAGGTGCCTAGAGTGTGGCTATGAAGGCTGGAGAATCGACACGTACCTGGATATCCCCCTGGTCATCCGGCCCTATGGCTCCAGCCAGGCGTTTGCTAGCGTGGTGTGTACTATTATGGTCCTAATAGTGCATCCATACACACATAGAATACATAATGCCCCAGTGGTAGAATTGGTTCCCTGGTAAGTATCATCCTAGATACTCCATCTTGGGGTGTTCGTCTTTGTGCAGTCAACCAGCTAGCAAGTTCTAGAAGATTTTTCTTTTTTTTTGCCTTTTTGGTTTATTTTTTGTTTTGGTTTTTTTTTTTCTTTTGCCCT
The DNA here is from genome assembly GCA_025504685.1 of Leucosticte australis. Lineage (NCBI taxonomy): Eukaryota > Metazoa > Chordata > Aves > Passeriformes > Fringillidae > Leucosticte > Leucosticte australis. The sequence continues at coordinate 730,435 of JANIJU010003064.1, read as the reverse complement.
TCAATGAGTCCTACTGGTGCATGTATAAGGGGAGGGGAAATGCAACTTTATTGCCTTAGGGCTGCAGTAATCAGTTATTTTCTTCCTGATAAAATCTTCAGCATTTACTTGAGAGATTTTTATGAGATCACAAAGTTTTATTTGGTTTGGTTTTTTTACTAGCACATCTGCTAAATTTTCCTAGCTTTATTGAAAGTGTTAGTGAAAGAACAGAACATTGACATAAAATTTTTACTTAAATTGCCATGTTGTTGCTGTGCTTTTTAAAGGTCCCTTCTTAGATACCACATCCTTTAAATAAGCAATTTGATGATAATTCAAAAATCTTGTTCTACATCAGTATTTGTAGTCTCTTTTGCTCCAGCTTTACTGATGCTGGCAAGCATAACTATTGCTTAGTAAATCTGTGGAAGTTCTTTTGTTTGAGTTTTTCCACCCTGATAAAAAAGTATTACAAACTGTGAAATTCCACAGTATATTGTGGATGGAGTTGTGAGAAAGAATAAGAATAAATCAAACAAGTCTTTCAGTAAAGGTTGTTTTAAACAAACACTTGTGTAATTGGCTTGTCTATTAAACATTAAGTATTTTTCCTCTGGATTTAGTGTGCTGGCAATGTTTTTAAAGCACTAAAAGTCCATAATTCTTAACAGTGATTCTGTTAAGAATTGTTAGAATTAATTTAAACTGCAATGTAGCTTCAAAGTACTTCATACTTTGAAACTGTAAATACCAATCTTGAGAAGTAGTAAAGGTGAGGGAGATTGATCTTGGAAAAAGAATTCAAGTTAGTAATGTCCTTCAAATTCTTCGTAAGATTGCATCAAAATTTTCTGGAATTGCCCAGCTAATTGAAGCTGTCTGAATACAGATTGATATTTTATACAGATGGCTTCCCTTTTCACCTTTTAACCCTAATTTCTAGCAGTATTCCCTGAACTAAATTTTATTTGTCATAATTTTTATTCATTAATTAGATTTTTATGATATATTAAAAATAATGAAAACTTTTCAGTTTATGTAGTTTAATTCTGCATTTAACAATGCATTGTTCGTATGTCTCAAATGGAAAGGATTTTTCTTCAATGGACAAGTCTGTAATGCAATGCTAAAAAAAGACTTTGTCTATTTGTAAAAACAAAACTTGAATAAGGACTTAAAGATCAGATTCCTTTTAATAGTACATGATATTTTTCCTTTCAGTCAGCATTTACTGGATTTGCTACATTGAGGAACGTAGTTTTAAGATTTTTTCTTACACAAACTTACCTGGTTGCAACTTGTATTGATGCTTCAATTTTTGAGCTTTTTCAATTCCTATTCTGATTACATTCAGTTGATTCTCCTCCCTGCATATGTATGATCTATGGCAGAGGTAATTTTTAGTTCTGTAGTCTTCAGCAGTGGGGAGATATGGAGGATACTTGCTTTTGGAGAAGGGAAAAATCGCCTGTTTCTAAATGGAATTCTCTGAAGGTAGTATCCTCCATTGATCCATAGATGATGTGGTTTAGTAGGTGTAGGTAAAAGGGTCTGAGAGATCAAAACCTTCACACATGCGCTAATAGGGCTTATGGAAGGGAATGTAAAACTTTTTAGACCTTGCTAGTCAGCTCCTGAGGGAACTTGCAGCAGGCGACACAACCCAAGATAGGGGATCTAAGGAGGATACTACCTTCAAAGAACTCTAGTTAGAGGTAAGTGATTTTCCATTACTTTCCAACAAGAGAGAATGGATGGATGAGCCTTGAATAAGGTTAATCTGTAGATTGCCATTTAAAGGGCATTATCCCACTCTTTGACATTGTGTATTACCAAAGAAATGCAGATACTTGAAATGTTGCATTCATTTATATGTGTATTCCTTCTCAATGCATGGGGACATGGAAGAAGTGGGAAGGATTATGTCATGCTTTCTTTATTTCCTACTGTGAACTAATTCTGAAATTCTTCAGTGTGGTCTTAAGGTTTGCATTTGGAATTGTTCTGATTTCCCACTCTATCCCCCAGCTCCATGTAGCCTAGCTGCAAACTCACTAGGGCAGCTCTGGGCATTGAGATGTTGTCAGTGTGTGACTCAAAATGGTTTCTGAAAAAGCACTTATGTAATCTGCATTGTTCAAGGGTATGGTGCCAAAAAACCCCTGAATCAGGCTTTTCTTGAGGTCAGTGGAAATCCAGACATAAAAACATTTGCCTTATTTCAGGGAGGTAAACAGGAGCAACAGTTTGCCTTCTGATTCTTATAGGTACTAGTGTCTTTTTGAATTTAACAGCACTAGGCATAAGCTGAAATGTTTTGCAGTAAAAAAAAAAAAATATTTTGCAGGATGAACAGTGGAGAGAGAGAAAGACGCAACTGGGAGCTAGCAGTGATGCTGAAATTATGATACTGAAACAGTGAGAGTTGATGTGCAATACCAGAAAACTAGTAATGATCCAAGTATTCTGAAGGTGTAGCCAATGCAGTTGTGTTTTTTAAGTATTGTTAGTTTTCAAGATCTTTTGTACCATAGCTTTTCTTTTGAGAGTGTAAGTATGTGTACAAGTAGTACTTCTTAGGGCAAAAATTGCTTTGAACTTTATGTGAACTTACTTTGTGGTGTCCTTGCCAAATTGTTGAAGGCAGAATATGGATGATGTGATAATTCCTTTTTGTTTTTAAGGCTAGATCAGTAACAACGAGGTCTTGTATTTTTCATTGAATATATTCTTTGAGCAGAGGAAAACTGATGAGCTCTGAAAACCTGAGATGGCAGTTAGTTTCTGGCTTTTTCCAACAGCAGTTTTGCCTAAATGCCATTTGTTGTGTAAGGCTTCATAAAGGTCCTACTGCTCCCATTCACAGGTTTTACAAATTTACATTTCCCATGAATGCTTGCAGTATGGCACTTGTCAAACTACTGACTAGATCATAATGCATTTTTATGGGGGGAAAGTTCTCTGCAGTGCCTCTCTTAAGACAGACAATAATTAGATTGAATTGTTACAGCATTTTAGTGTTTTAAGTGATAGAAATCTCAGAATACTAAAAACTGAATACACTCAAAACTTGGCTGGACAAGGCTCTGAGCAATATGCTTAAAGTTTGATCTGATTTGAACAAGGGATTAGGATCAGATGATCTCCAGAAATTTCTTTCAGCCTGTATTGTTCTTTTGATTCTTTGAACTAGAAAGAAGTTTAAATAGCTTTTGTCACCCTAATCTGTAGCTTGATCACTTAGGCTTTATTTTGAAGTGTGTGTGTAGGGGATTTTGGAAATGCTCAGTGACTCCAAGGGCAGATAACAGCTGCCACGTTGAAGGTAACCCCTAAGGTAACAGTGGCTTCTGGTGGCACTGCAGGGCAGGGGGTGTGTGCTGTGAAAGGCTGTGCAGCTTGGCAGCCTTGTCCCTGGTTTTGCTGGGTGAACTGTCAGAGCAGAGAGCAGGGAATTGGGATTCACTGAATTGGGAATTCCTTAATGCAGGAATTTTATTAAGAAGCATCCTAATCAGCAGAACTAACCTTGGTGTAAAGATTATGTAAGAGGCAGGAGAGTCAGCCTGGGGAGCAGCAATGGTCATTATCCAAGGATTGGAAAATACATGGCTGAATATATAGCTCAAAAGCAGTGGAGGTCCCAGGAGCTTCAGTCAGGCCTTTCAAAGCACTGCTCACTGCGTGTGCTAAGCAGTGAAACCTCAAGAGTGATGTAATAATGCTTCATTGCCTTCTCAGGGGTCTAAAGCATCATCACTTCTTACCTTATGTAAAAATTTGTCGGATGTTTCCTTGTTAAATTGCACATCACATGAGTCTACATAAGAATTACACAATAATTCATGTCCCATCCTCCATATATTCCCATTTGTATTCATGTTGATATATGAGCTGCAACTTTTTTCTTACACTTGAAATATATTTTTCTTGCCTTAACTGGCATTTGGCTCACAAGACAGTTCTGTCACTGACTGGGATGTCATTATGTGATGTTTTCTGATTCATGTTTTCTGTGTTGGCCATTAACTTTTGTGCTTTCACTGAAATAGTTGTGACTAATAGTCAAAATACAGCAATGCATTTCTTCTGCTTTCTTTTTAAGCAGGTTCTAACTTGTTTAGTCTTTTTTCTTACATTTTAGAATGAGATTCCTCACATTTCAGTACATAATTTTACTAAACACTAGCTGTCTGTGGCCCTGGAGTAAAAAGCAACTCAGCTTCTGTAGCATTTAGGAGATAAAGACATAGACAGCAGTTCAGTTCAGACTCTGAAAGGTTTTCACATGTCTGGAGAGTCTCTGCCCAAGAGCTGTGATTTCAGGCTGTTCAAAAGCCTTTCTGGCTGGCTCAAAAAATGGGAATTTGAGATGACTGCCTTCACTGTACAGTTGTTTGGTGGAGTTTAGCAGGTCTTTCATTGTGGATAGTTGCCACCTGGAATAGAGTCCATTTTTTAAAAGTCCTTTCTCCTAGAACAGCAACAGAGCTTTTAGAAAATACTCGCTTTGTTGTTCTTTCTGCTTGCCTCTGTTCTTGGAAAGAAAGAAGGGAGGAGGGAAGAACTGGGGACTTTTGTGAAGAACTTGGCATATCCTTGATTTGTTCCCAAAGCGGGATTTGCCAAACAACACGATTTAGATACCTCTGTAGGTAGGTTCTTTGCCAGCCATGTTATGACTGCTGAGTTTACTCTGCCCAGTTAAGCCCCTTCTTACTTACTCAGTACTTCAGGGAAACAGCCACAGACCTTCATTAACACGTGATGATTTTAAAAATGCTGTTGCAAGTTGTATTTGTTTTCACCTCCATGGCTGAACAGAGAACTTTTGGCTTCCACTTGGAGTCCAGGAACCTGGAGCCTATTGGCTTGCATGCTGACTGGGTTGTAGGTTTTAACTTGGAAAATCTCTGGGTAAAATTCTTCAGTGAACCCATCTCAATACTCCTAGTGAATGCTGTTTGAACAAGTGTGTTCTCAAGTATTTACACTTAATGTGCAGTGTCATTGCTGCAAACTGTGTTAGGGAAAGGAATAATGATCATGTTGGTTGTATTTTGAATATTGATTGCTGTAGTGAGGAGCAAAATAGAAATCATTGAAGTCCTGGGTGTAAGCATTAGTGACAGAACTTGTGGGGTTTTTTGAACTACCCCAAACTAGGCAGCTGTCAGAAGACAAAATTCCAGTTACTGCTTAGTTGCCTCATGAGGTTTAGCTAGGAAACTACTTCTGCCTTTATAGGAGATGACCTTATCTGATTCTCAGTTCTTTGGGAGCAAAACTCAAATACTCTTCCCTCTGTCCTTTCCCCAGCTTTCACTTAAAAATAGGATCCTCAAATGTGATTTCCTGACCCTTGGTAGAACAGGACTAAGGCTATCTTCATGCAAGACACTGAGAAACTGAGTAACATTTTTTTTCTGCCCCTTCCTCTTTCCCCCTCCAAATATCAGATTGGATCTCTTGAGAAAAACTCCTTTAGAAATGCAGAAGAACCATCTCAAAATTCTGGGAGAACAAGGACAAGGCAGGGTTTAAAAATAAGCTCATTTTCACAGCAGATGACTTTACAGACATGACTAAATGTGATGTGCAAGGTAACAGGAGCAAATGTAACTATTGAACTGAAGACAGTTGGGATTGATCAAATACTGAATGAGATACAGTTAACAGTAATTGTGGTTTTGCTGGGTAGAAATGTTGATTTCTGGTCATGTTTACCTAAATACTGTGTCTGTACCAAAGTTTGTCAATCAAATTTTGGTGGTAGATTTAAATGAATTATTTGTATGTCTTTGTAATCTCATTGTGAATGTATACCTGCACAGTGAACACTCTTTAAAAATGGGGTACCGTGTTTTTATTCTTAGGAGGAAGCCCTGCATGCTTTCATTCAGCCTGAGATCCTTGATGGCCCAAATCAGTACTTTTGTGAGCGATGTAAGAAGAAATGTGATGCAAGAAAGGTAAAGACCAGTCAAATGATTTGCAAAAATTACTTTTAATGAATACCAATCCTGCTAACAGGGACATAATCCTGTCCTTGTTTCATTTAGGGTCTGCGGTTCTTGCACTTCCCGTACCTGCTGACGTTACAGCTGAAGAGATTTGACTTTGATTACACCACAATGCACAGAATCAAACTCAACGATCGCATGACGTTTCCAGAGGAGTTGGACATGAGTGTCTTTATTGATGTTGAAGATGAGGTAAGGTATTTGGTTTCAGAGAAAAGCATTCAACTTCCTTCAAGTTTCTCATTCAGAAAATCAAAATTCCAGTCTTATGAACCCACTTTAACAATATTATTCATCTACATAAAATGTTCTTTAGCTGTGCTAGTGCTATAATTTGAAAATTTTAAATTTGTCCATATGGATTTTTTTGTTTTTTTAATATTGCAAACAAATATGGTCTCTGTAGTTGGGGTTCCTGCTTCCATAAGGAAGCTGTTTCAGATTTCTTACATCTTCAGTTGACAGATTTAAAGACATGAGTCTCAGGGGTTCTATATATATTGCAATTCCAGAAGGGAAGATTTATCTGAAACTTGTGTCTGAATCGTGTTGGACATAAGAGGTGATGTAAATTTTCAAAACTCTGAATACTGAAGTTAGTCCAGAAATCATTAGTAATGAATTTCTTCCCTCTGAATCACCATGTAATATAAACTGTAGAAATAAGATTTTAATTTTTTTTTTTTCCATCAGTCTTCTGGCTTTTTACTTTTTGGGTTTTAACCAAAATTCATGTTGTGCAGTTACGTTCACCAAGAAGTATTTACTGTGGGTTTTTCATTGAAGACCAAAGTAATTCCTCTAATTTCATTCCTGAAAACATTTGTTGGCTTGCACTGGTATAAGAGAAACGTGCCTGGAAGTGCATATTGAGAGGCTGTTCTGGCTCTCCGCAAACCCTTGTCTTAGGAAGGATCCCAGGTAGACGATTTGATACCTCTCAGAGTGAGTGGGATAAGTGACAGTGAAGATTGATCTGGGAGAATAGAACTCAGATAAAATTAAGGACTGTCAGAAAATAAAAACAATTATCCAGAGTCAAGAGGATCAGGTAAGAGATGAGAATACTGAGTGAGCAGCATTCACTGTGCTGCTGACACCTTCCTGTTAAGCTAGCAGAACACTAATCAGTCTTACTGTAATACCTTGGCTCAGTCCAGTGAGTTGAAATGGAAAAAGAGTCTTTGATTGTGATTGAAAATACTTTCAGTCAGTTCTGATTAACAGGGCCACGTTACAACAGATTTGTTGTTTGATATTAGACTACCAGGTACTGAATTGGGATAGCTAGTGAATGGAATAGGCTAGTAACAAATATACCCTTGCCAAGTCTGAAAGCTCCTCATTACTGTTCAGTTGCACACAAAGCCCAGGAATACTGAAGAGGTGGACTGAAGACACCAACAGAAACAAGTCTGTTCTTGGTCTGAATTGCAGAGGTCTCTAGTTTTTGAGGAATTTAATTGCTTCATCGAGTGGATTTTTTTCATTTCACAAACACTGTTATTTCCTGTTCCATGTAGCTTTTAATGTATAATGTTAGTGTGTGTGTCTTATTTTTAAGAAGTCTCCTCAGACTGAGAGTTGCACTGATAGTGGAGCTGAAAATGAAGGCAGTTGTCACAGTGATCAGATGAGCAATGATTTTTCTAATGATGATGGAGTTGATGAAGGAATCTGCCTTGAAAGCAATAGTGCAGCAGAGAGGATCTCTAAAGCTGGCAGTGAAAAGGTATGGGAACACTGGGTGTCAGAAGGGTGGGCAGGAGGCTGGAAGGAGGGACACAGCTGGAAAGGCTGACCTGGATTCACCACCAGCATATTCCATGCCACATTCCCTGCTGGGCACCTCCGTGCTCTGCAGGAAAAACTGGGGGCTTTCCAAGGTTGCTGTTGTTCAGAGACTGGCTGGGCATTGGTCTGCTGGGGGGAAAGGGGTAGGGGTGTGTGAGTAATGCCTTTGCATCCCTGCACTAGTAATTTTTTTGTGTGTTTCCTTTATCCATTAAACTGTCATTGTCTCCAGCCACAAGTGTTCCCACTTTTGCTCTTCTGATTTTCTCCACCATCCCACTTGAGGGGAGTATTGACTGACTGGCTGGAGGGATGCTTTGTTCTTGGCTAGGGTCTACCCACCACAAATGTAAATGATAAAAATATAATTAATTCTGACATTGGAGATGAGGTGAGAGGTTGGAAGTGTGTGAGTTAATTTGAATTTTCAAAAATTGACATTACAACAAAGGAAAAAATTCAGCTGATTTGGGGAGGTCACCTGAGATACATAAGGGTCTTCCCAGCTTGTCAGACTGAGAATTTCCAGTAACTTGTTTTGCCAGCAGACCCTTAAACTGAAGATCTGTTTTGCCTTGTGAGCAGTGGTTTTACTTTGGCCAGCTGTCAAAGGTCTGCCAGATTTAGCTGCAAAAGCATCTTGAAGAGTAGTAGGAGAAGATTGGGAAGTTTTGATCAGTTTTATAGATAAAGCCAAGGGTTTAAATGTTAAATATTCCTTCAGTCATCTTAATATAAAGGAATTAGATAGCAAGTCAGTCCAGGATAGCAGCCACCCTGCTGTGGGACATCAGGGTTGGTAGAGATTGCTGATGAACTTGGTTGAGTTTTCATCAAAAATTTTGAACTTTCTGGTAATGTCTCAAATATGTACTTCATGTATTGTTGTTCAGTGAACTCATCTGAAATTAGGCCAGTAGCTTTCATTCAGTCTTTGAAGAAAGCTGTTTGGCTTTTGTAAAGTAACAGTTTTTAAAGGCTGACTTGCATGTTAATCTGCACATCTGGCCCTGTTTGTGTTTACCTTGAACCATTTGAGAGGGTTTTTTTGGTATATATTCTGAATACTGTCAGTCTTAGTTGGAAATGATGAAAAAATTCATTCTAGTCACTTGACTGGAACAAGACCAGAATATTTTATTGTGGCTGTAATGCAAGTGGGACATCCAAGTACTGGCCAGTTGTTTCATACTACTTGTTCTCAAGGCAAACAAGCTGTCAAGGCAAGCTTTTTGGTTTGGATATCTTAATAATGGATGTGGGATATGCTGAGAACACCCAGTGTTTCTTCTACATAGTCTAAAAATATCCTTGTAACACTTGTGAGTCAGTAGGGTTCAGGTTTATTTTTTAATTTATATGCAGCATTGAAGGCATGTACTTAGTGCCCTGTATTTCCATCCATTTATCTATGGAAAAAAAAAAAAGTGTGCAACATCAGGTGTGGAGAGGGGTGATAGCAAATAGACCTAAGCTTTGTAGCTACAAACTGCTGAGTAAAGTTCAGCATAGCAGAGCTATATGGGGTTTTGTTCAGTGCCTATGGCATTAATTAATTTCTGTTACACAAATCCACTCTTTACATCCAGCTGTTTACATACCTGGGTTTGTGTCCTTATTTTAAAACTTTTTAAAATTACCATTTGCTTAGCTTTTCTTCACTGGATACATTTCACACCTTTTTCTTCTCTCCACAGAGTTCTTTGCTGTATGAGCTCTTCTCTGTCATGGTTCATTCTGGAAGTGCTGCTGGTGGCCATTATTATGCCTGTATAAAATCTTTTAGTGATGATCAGTGGTACAGCTTTAATGATCAGCATGTTAGCAAGGTAAAAATAGTATTTTTAGTTATGTTTTCTACTCATAAATGGCCCAATAAGTTTCTGTTTTGTGGTTTTTCCACTTAGCTCCCCATAAAACCAGTTTCATTATATGTATTTCAAGTACTTCCTTGATTTCATCATCTCATCCTAATTTCCTCCTATATGCATATGTTTCACTCATTAGCTGATTTCTGGGTTTTGGAGAGTTTCTGTTTATGTATCTATGTCTTTTTGTGTGGTGGGGAAAGGAGTGTTTCTCCTTGGCAGTGGTGGTGGGATGGTTCCTAAAGAAGCCTTCATTCGTGTACAGACCAGGCTGCATTTTGAATTTTGTCTTCTGTACATGTGAAGAGCATTTCTTGCTTAGAGAAGTGTTTGTAGGTCTGTTACAGTCCAGGCTGTGCTCTTGAACCTGTGCAGGTGATGGAGGTGTTCCAGCTATCATCCATAGGTACTACTGCAAGCAGGAACCTGAATCTTTTCTCTAAGAAGTTCCCACTTTAAAAACTAAAAAAGTATGTTTGCATTCATTGTAAAATACAGATGCAAATCACTTCGAAATGGTTTTTGGAAGTCAGCAAATAAGCAGAAATATTTTTATAATTGGAATTATTAATGTGGTGTGTTGTGTAATGCCATGTCTCCTAGTGAGAATAAATGCACCTCGATTAGTGCAAGTTTCTCCAATAATCATTACATTGATTTTCTGTTAGATAACTCAGGAAGATATTAAGAAGACATATGGAGGATCTTCTGGAAGCAGAGGATATTATTCCAGTGCTTTTGCTAGGTTAGTATTACTGTAATGTTACTTTTCTTTCTGGTAGGATTTTAGTGTAATGATATGAATGGCCAGTGTGCATATGCCTAACATGTTACCTTAAAATTATTAGCAGATGCTTCAGATAATTTTAAGAACTACCCTGACTGCTGTTTCAGATAATAAAATAATATCAAATTTATTTTTTTAAAGCTTTCTTGGTTAGTGTATAACTTAGATATGATATAGCTCCTTACTGAAAGATAAAGATACCAGAGCAGCTTCTGAAGCCAGTATTGTCTCCTGAGTGATAAATTCAGCTGTCTCTTCTCTTCCCCCAGCTCCACAAATGCTTACATGCTGATATACAGACTGAAAGATCCAGCAAGAAATGCAAGTAAGTTCAACAGCTGCATTTGCAAAAGTTGGGGTTTTTTTTTTTAATTTTAGTGTTGCTTGCTGTGGTTTTGTTTGTTGTTATGAAACAATGTCATAAAGTACACTAACCTGCATGAAGTGCAATATTTATTTTATCACAATATAGATGATATCTTGAGACTTTCATTATCAACTAATTTACTTTCTGGAGGGGCATTTGCATTTATCATAAAAATGGATTAGGTGCAGTCATCAGCTTTAGTGTATTTCTCTACTACAGAAAAGCTTCACTGGTACTGGAATCTTTTGCTACTATCACTTTCTTGTGTTGCTGATAACATAAGGGGAATAAGAGGCTGACTTCAGTTTAAGTTAAATAATGAAAAAGGGAACAGGGCATGGTGTAGTGGGAAATTTGTGTGGAAAAAGAATGGGGTGAAAAGGCAAGAAAGCTAACTCAAATATACCTGTAATGCCTAAGTGTGGAAATGTAATGCCTGCTTTGGAAAAGCTGTATTTTTAAAAACCATTGCTTTGTTTTTACTGGCAGAGTTTCTTGAGGCACATGAATATCCAGAGCACATTAAACAATTGGTACAGAAAGAGAGAGAATTAGAAGAACAAGAGAAGAGGCAGCGTGAAATTGAGCGCAACACATGCAAGGTTAGAATTTCTGCTGGACTGAGTAACACTACAAACAATGCTAGTGGGAAATGTTTCTACAGTAAACAGTGGGTTTTTACTACAAGGACTCCTTTATGATAAATGTTTGCACTAACAATTTTTTTTAAATGAATTGCACACCTCTTGGAAAGCTGTACATAGTGCAGGCATCTGTTAGAGGTATTCACCAGACATTTTTGTTGAATTCATGTATTGCATGTGGATTTGAATTGGTATTAAAACCAAAACAACTTATCACTTATTTTAAGCAAAATTGCTTCCAAAGAATGTGTAATGCTGCACATTGTGTTTTGTACTGTTAAATCTTTTCATATTGTGGCCCTTGACTTTGTGCAATGGTGTTTCTTAAACTAATTCTAAATAGTTACTTGGCAGAAAGAGCAGAACTTTTTCAAACCCTAGATTTCATAGTAACAAAGCAAATAGGACCTCAGTGCCTTACAAGCGTGGCAGTCAGCTGCTCTATGAATCAAGTGATTGTTTTATGAGGAAGTTCTCTCATTGCAAAATGTGTAACTCTCTGTGTGAAAAAGGAATTGCACATTCATTGTTCATATGTGCATTTGGCTTTGGAGCATTTGCTCGCTGCCTGTGGCTACAAGATGTTCTGGTTGCAGAAGCTGTACCCTAGCTAGGAGAAAGATTCAGATGCACACATACACCTCATGTACCTTTGACATATTCTGTCTGCAGTTGTGTAACCAGCTGCAAGGAAACCACCCCACAGCTGAAGCAGAGCTAAAGGTGTATTTCATATTAAATTGCTTGAATATGGTGTTTTCAACTTCAATGGATAGAAAATTGAAAATGCCTTCATGATAATTTTTCTTCCTTTTGTATTTCATAGATTAAATTATTCTGCATGCATCCTACAAAGCAAATAATGATGGAGAACAAATTGGAAGTTCATAAGGACAGAACACTGAAGGAAGCTGTGGAAATAGCTTACAAGGTATGCCATGTGTAACAGGATAGTTAAATTGTTTGTAGTGTTTTCTGCTTTGTGTCTTCAGGTTTTAAATTTGTGATATTGTTGGAGTGTTTGAGAGGGCTTGGCTGTGGGATTTTTTGGGGGGTTGGTTTTGGAAGCTGCTTCTTGGGAAGTTCTGTGTGATGGGTTTTTTTGTTCTGTTTTTTTTTAAAGGTGTTCTAGTTTGCCATTCTTAACTAAGTTTTCTGCCAGTAGCCATCAGCTGATTGCTGATTGGAGTGTTGCAGCCTGCCCTTGTAAAAGGCAGCATGATCTGGCATACCCTTACTTTAAAATCAGACAGTGAGAGCTGCTGTTGGGCTCACCATGGCCTCATCAAATTGAAAGAATTCTGAACACTTTTATTGGCATTGCAGTAAAAACCTTGTATTAGATACATAAAAACAGAGTTCTTGAGAGTCTTCCTGGTAGCTAATTCAGTAACAGGAGTGAACACCAAGGCATCTGTTGATCTCTGCCTTCCTCAAACAGGTGGGAGCTGAAGACATCAGTTTTTGCTCACCTGCTTGTACTCTTTGGTTCTTGCTGTGTATGTGTTTGGCTAGGAGAGCACCAGCAAGGCACTTACGTATTTGGGATGTGCTGACATCTCCTTCAGATGCACAATTAATGGATGGGACTCCCTCAGGCCTCTAAGATGCCCTCTGGTAGAAGTGATAGGCAATGTATTCCTCTGAAAATACTTCTGGGACCTGTCTTCATGTGCCTCTGTACATACTTCTCAAAATTCCCTCTTTTCTGCATTTTCATGCAGGCTTCTATTTGAATTTGGAAATGTGTATATATTGCATATATATGTATATGTGTATATATATATATATATATATATGTATATATAACGTGTAGCTATATTGCAAATTGTCTGTGATGTGTTTTCTAAAACCAGATTGACTGTTGAGAATTCAAGGGATTCCTGGATGTAATAGCACAGAGAGGCATTTCTAGCTTGCAGGTTATGAACTAAGCTGTTCCTGATGTGAGGGGGGTTCTGTGTGTGCACGTTGCAGTTGATGGATTTAGAAGAGGCTGTTCCCTTGAGCTGCTGTCGCCTTGTCAAATACGACGAGTTCCATGACTACCTGGAGCGCTCCTATGAAGGAGAAGAGGATACCCCCATGGGTTTGTTACTTGGAGGGGTCAAGTCAACCTACATGTTTGACTTACTGTTGGAAACAAGAAGGCCTGACCAAGTTTTCCAGTGCTATAAACCTGGTGGTAAGACATGTAATCACATATATGCTTTTAGTCTGTACTTATCCATATTGTGGGATGGCACAAGCACAGAGCTGTAAAACAGCTTCAGTATGAGGTGTTGAAAGAAGAAAACTTAGATTTTACAGTCAATACTCAGAACTACATAATGTGCTGTGCTGCTGACTCGCTTCAAGTTGAAGCAGGTCTAACATATATTAAAATTTGTCAGAGTGGAAGGTTTTTTCTTTTTTGGCATTAAATTTGATCAGAAAATGTAATTCTGAAAGTGGACTGCTTTTCAAGTTGTTACTGTTTGTATTTAATTCAGCCCCTTAATTATTACATCAGACAAGCATACATGTGTTTTCTTTGTCTATTGAATTTTCTCTGTGTATATATGTGACTTTGTTTTCTTTTTTCTCCTCCCTGCAGAGGTCATGGTAAAGGTTCATGTAGTGGACCTGAAGACTGAATCTGTTGCTCCTCCAATAAGTGTGCGAGCTTATTTGAATCAAACAGTTTCAGAGTTTAAACAGCTAATTTCAAAGGTAATTTACAGTCCTTGTGGACTTGTGTTAAAGAGTTTTCATTCGTTGTGACTGTGAAATGTGTCATAATTTCCATACCTCAAATGAGAGCCTGCACTTTTTGCAGATCATGCTGTCAATCCTGTCCAGCAGGGTTCAGTTAGATGCTGCAGCTGAGTTTGTCCACCTGCTCACTCCTGCTGAAAGCAGCAGGCTGCTTCTTGCTTCCATCCAGAATTATACCTTTAACAACCTCACTGAGAGTCCAGCTGGTGACACAGCTAGTGAACTGTTACCACACAACTGAACCTAAGTGTAGCTTCCCCCCCAGCTTTACTATTTGACACCTAACATCCAAAGCTGTCCACGCCCTTCATACAATCTCTCCTTTTCTTCCCAGTAGCCACTTGTTACCAAGATACAAATTGATTTTTCACGGTTTGAAGCCAAGGGACATTACTGCTTCCATTGCATTGGAAGACAGAGATTGCATTTGTACATTTCTGTGTAAAATAACTCAGTAGTTGGTGTAAGTTCATAATTTGTTATAAAATATGATTCCAGGAATTTGAGTTCAGTCTAAGAACTAAGTGAACACTGTGCAAAACGTGTTGTTCAAGAATATTTTTAATTTTCAGTTGGTTCATACGTTAAAGATAAGACTATTGTCATAAACGATTTTCCAGTTCTCTGCAAAGCCTGGCCATTTTATGCTTCTGACCTTTTGGAAAAACTGACACTTGCTACATATTAAAGGGTAGAGGAAAGGCACTGGGACTGAACAGGTTTGGGAGGTTTCCCCCCCGTGTTCTCTTTTGCAATTTCGAAGTTGATGAACAAACCTGCTCCTTTCCCAGTGAATAATCCCAGGAATGAAGCAGCTTTTTCAGTCTGGAAGGTGTGTGTGATGCACATGTTACCTCCCTGTCCATGCCCTGTTTCAGGCCACGCACCTGCCTGCTGAAACCATGCGGGTGGTGCTGGAGCGCTGCTACAATGACCTGCGGCTGCTGAACGTGTCCAGCAAAACCCTGAAAGCTGAAGGCTTTTTTAGAAGCAACAAGGTACGTGCTCTGGTTTTTAAATTGTTCATTCCTTGTGTTTGTGTTTACCTGTTGTGTTGGAGAAGGCATGGAAGTACGTATGGAACTGATGATGGATAAGTGTCCCGTGTTGTGCTCTGTAGTGTGGGGGGTTTCTGTGCCTGCCACAGTGGTGCAGATGGGTACTCTAGGCTATGTGTGAAACCAAGTGTACATAGGAGAGAGTGGACTGAGAATCAGACATCTGGCTGTTACTCTGGTTCAGATGATGCTGAGCTTAACAGCCTTGTGGAGAAGACTGTTAAAAGTCAAGCATTCTTAGGGAGCAAAGATTGGTATATTGCTATGAAGCCTGCTGGATGTGTTAGGTAAAAACACCTGAACAACTGTACCTAGTCTTAGTATTATTAAACTTCTTAGAAAACAAATGTCAAAACTAAAAGTAAGTTTTTGGTGGGTTTCTATCTTAAATTCAGTAGTTTGCATTGTGAAGATTCCCCCTGGACAATTTACATTACTTTTTCAAAAAAGACTTCTAATAAATATTTCCAATAATAATTGTATAATGCATTCAGAAGAAGAGTAACTTAGCACTCAAATAACTTTAACATTTTAAATGCATACATTGCCCTTTTATACTGCAGTAGAAATAGCCCATCTTTTACCACATTTTGCACATCCTCTGTCTCTGATGCTGAAGCTCAATGTTAAATCATCTTGATGAAGGAAGATTAAGGAAGGCTTTGATGGCTCACAGCTGAGCAGAGCAGTGGCACTGAGTTGTTACTCAGTTACTTAGAGGCCTTTCTCAATCAGTGTCGCTACAACATGGAGCCCTTTGACAAAGGAGAGAGAGACATTTAATTTGCACTTTTGCTTGAACATGTATACATTTAAAACTTCCTCATGACCCTGTAGTAGAAAGTAAACACACAGTGTGCTGCAGTGGTGGGTCTCATTGCTGCCATAACTGTGCTGTGCCCAGGTGAAAGGTGCACATGCAGTGATCTATGAGCCCACTTCTGAATGTGTTTCCTGCAGCTGGTCAGTCTGCTTCGAGTTCACTCCAGTCTTAACATGGTTGTGAAAACGAGGGAAAGTGAAATCATTGTTATACTACAGACTCCTTGGTCTGTCTTTTTCTAAGCGTGTGTTTTAACATTTTGATAAAAGGTGATGTTTCTTGATGACATTATTTCTAATGTGCGCTCACCCCTGGGTTTGCTGTTGCATTTATTTAAAATGACACTACATGGTACAACACTTCTTTGCTGTTCAGGTGTTCATTGAAAGCTCCGAGTCCTTGGACCGCCATGTGACATACACAGACTCTCAGCTCTGGAAGCTCCTGGATCGCCACGCAAACACCATCAGACTGTACGTTTCATTGCCAGAGCAAGCTCCTGGCTCTCAGCTCAGACGGGCTCTTTATCAGAAGTCTGCTGGGGCTGCAGGCAACTTGGAGGAACCTTGTGAGAGAGTAAAAGGACCTGTAGGTAATATGAAATCCGTAGAGGCAATTTTGGAAGAAAGCACTGAAAAACTTAAAAGCTTGTCCCTGCAGCAACAGCAGCAGCAGGAGGGAGATAATGGAGACAGCAGCAAAAGCACAGAAGCCAGTGATTTTGAAAACATTGAGTCACCTTTAAATGAAATAGACTCTTCAGCATCAGCAGAAAACAGAGAACTTGACAACCAAATTCAGATTTCTGACCCAGAGAATCTGCAGTCCGAGGAGCGGTCGGACTCGGATGTCAATAACGACAGGAGTACGAGTTCAGTGGACAGTGACATCCTGAGCTCCAGCCACAGCAGTGACACTCTGTGCAACGTGGACAATGCCCCCCTGCCCCTGGCTAACGGGCTGGACTCTCACAGCATCACGAGTAGCAGGCGATCAAAGGCCAATCAGGGCAAGAAGGAAACCTGGGACACAGCAGAAGAGGATTCTGGAACAGACAGTGAATATGATGAAAGTGGCAAGAGCAGAGGGGAAGCACAGTATATGTACTTTAAATCAGAGCCCTACACTGCAGAGGAGGGTTCAGGAGAAGGGCAAAAATGTATGTATTCTTTTTTAAGTGTCTTTAAATAATTCTGTGGGTTTTACTACTTAATTCATATGCTGTGTTAAAAAGTCTAATGGCAGTATTGAAAAACCTGATTATAATGTCAAATTAAAGCTAATGGAAGTGCAGACAGGATGTGATGTTCAGCAAAAATCTATTTTGATCTTGTAAAAAGTGATTACATATTTGAAAAGTGTCTTGCTCTTTTGTTTCTAAGAAAATGAACCTCTACTTAAGTGTATTGACAGCGTTCCCTGAAGAGCAAGCTGAGTTGTCTTCTAGTGAAAGGATCATAGTTGCATCTGCTGCTGCTGATTCACCTGTTTCAGAATGCACTTATTGAATGTGGTTAAAACAGCAGATTTCTGGTACCATTTAGATTAACAAATCTGAAAAGCCTTAGTCATTTGACTGTAAAGAAAATTCAAATATACTTGATATTGATAATTTAATTCACTAGCTGAAATTCAGTGGGTCCAGTGAGGCATATGGCTGACATGAAAGTGTCCAAACAAGTTCAGTGTAAGGGCCTAAGTGGTATATAATTGTCATAAAAAATGAATCATTTCAACAACACTCTGTACCTGCATGTGCTTTATAACTAACAGAATAATAAAAAAAGAATAGTAGGATGTAAGATAAATATTTTCAAAGGCAAAGGGTTTCATGTCAATCCAGAAATCTGATTGTAATAATAATAGATAAAGAAGAATTTCTCACAGAGAAATTGATTTGCATCTACTAAAGCTTTGATAAAATTGCTCCTTTAGCTTGGAATGGTCTTTCTTTAGGGCTAATTCTGAACTGCTTTCATTTTTCCCTGTTTTGTTTTGGTTGGTCTAGTTGGATTCAGGAACTATTGTTTGCAGTAATTTTGATGTTATCATAGTACACATAGCACACATAAATGATTTTCCTGAGGGGAAAGCTTTTATTTATTTTTAGTATAATTCAGATAATTTATTTGTTCACTTCAGTATTCTGAACAGTTTATTCTGGAGTGTTGTGAAGTTACATAATCATGATACAGTTTGTAGTGTAGTACAGATTGCATGTATTAAGAAACACAATTTCTAAAGGTAAACTATTCCCTTTAGGTTCCAGAATTTAATGTTACTACAGTTTTTCCTTAATTACAACATTATTACATGTAATCTGGATTTGAGCCTGTCTTGTGATACCCTGTGGCCTTCCAGAACACAGAATTTACCCTTTTCAGTGCTGAAAGCCAGGAAGGAATATAGAAGGGGTTGGGTGGCCTGTGCCCAGCCAGTCCCAGCACCAGAGCCCTTCCCTGTCCTTTGAGGCAGAGAAAGCTGCAGGAGGATTTAGCAGTTGCTCCATGGAATTCTGTTTGTTTTCTCTCTGAACAGACAAGGTAGTGCTTTGCTGAATGCAAGCCAGGGCAGTTTGGAACTGCTGTGTCCCCCAGAAATATCTGCCCATAACCACTTAAAATACAGCAAAGCTTTTACAGGTTATGATAACATAACCTGTAAAAGGTTTATATTCATCTAGAAATGTAGCCATGAACCATAATTCAAGCTTTTCAGTACTGTTTTGCTGCAAGTGCTAACTCTGAATATATGGAAATTGTATGTGAGAGTGCTTTTTTTTTTTTTGGTAGCAAGGTGTTTCATACCATTTTTATCTTTATTTTTGCTTAGGGCTGATGGTGCATGTTGATAAAAGAATTACACTGTCTGCCTTCAAGCAACACTTGGAGCCTTTTGTTGGAGTTCCATCTTCTCACTTCAAAGTGTTTAGAGTCTATGCCAGCAATCAAGAGTTTGAGAGTGTTCGGCTGAATGAGACCCTTTCATCATTTTCTGATGACAATAAGGTTATTTAGAAGTTATTTTGAATCATTGAAAGTATATTGGTACAATATAGATAAAGTTAATTTGCAGCAGGTGAAATATTTCTTTTGGTCTTGGTAGCATGTTACAAAATACAATTCTGATTTTGATACCAGTTCTAACAGATATTCCTTTTGCATTCTAGATAACTATTAGACTTGGAAGAGCCCTTAAGAAGGGTGAATACAGAGTTAAAGTCTATCAGCTCTTGGTAAATGAGCCTGAGGTAAGGCATTGAATGTTTCAAGGCTGATTCATGAAAATATTGATATGTGCCTTGGCCAAGGTTTTGCTTTGAAACCTTGGAAAAAAATGAAACTCCCTTTCTTCATATTTCTCTGCAAGGGATTTAGAAAGGATTTAGAAGGGAAGTTTGAGCTTATTTCTGTTCCAAGTAAGCAGCTGGAATGTGATTTACGCTGTCTCTCAAGTGTCTCTATTTCTGTACTGTAAATGGAAGACAAGTGAATTGTTTCTTTGTTTCCCTTAAATGTGTGACAGTCATGTAGCATTCTCTCCAAAGAAGAAACTGTGTATGCTTGTGGCTGTGGTTTTCAGTGATGCTGAAGTGATCTAATTCATCCCATTCATGTGCTGCAGATAGTGCTTGTCAGGAGGCTTATCTGGGTAATGGTCCCCTCTGCATAAAGCAAGGCTGAAACAAAAGTGCCTCTCTTGCAGTAAAGCAGCTCAAAAGCTTGTTACATCTTCTGGAACATGAAAAATACAGAAGTGGTTACATAGACTGTAGACTGGATAGAGTGCAGTCTTTAGAAGTTGACTTTGTGTGCACTTTAATTTTATTTTTTGGACAAAACTGCAGAATTTGTATTAATAATGGATAAGAGACTAAGCTGAACTTTTAAAGCAGGGAATAAGATAAATTTAAAAGCAAACTCCGTGGATGGAACAGCATCTGATCACGAAAGCCAAGAAAGTGGCATTTTTATGATGATGTGGCTTATTTAATTGGAGAGCTCCTTTGCCATTGTGTGGAATGTGAGTGTAATGGCAGCAGTTAGCAGCACAGCAAGGCAGTATTTCTGCACAGGAGTGCCCTGCCAAAGGGCTGCTGCTACACTAATTAGTTACACCCCATTGTAATGAATTCATTGCCTGCCGTGTTAATGTTAATGAGAAACCTGCCGATCTTTTTGCCAGGTGGATGGCACTGGTCACAAAGCATAAACAGTGGTGCAGTTTTCTGTTCAAAAGAATTCTGTCTTTTATCTCTTTTTATTTATGTTCACAGCCATGCAAGTTTCTTCTAGATGCAGTTTTTGCTAAAGGAATGACTGTCCGACAGTCCAAAGAGGAGCTGCTTCCTCAGCTTCGAGAACAATGTGGCCTAGACTTGACAATTGACAGGTAAGCCTGATGAAATAGCATTTTAAAATGTGTTTGGGGATTTCTTTCCTCTTGTGGAGAAAGAAAATAACGAAAGAAGCATAAATAAATTGCTGTGGTCTTCGAATCAGTTTGTGAATACAAACACTAATTCAGCAATTCTTGGCTTTCATCTCATGCAGAATGAATTCTGTAGGGGATAATATTTACATAGAATTGCCTGTGTGCAACATGTCTGCAGCTTTAGATCTCTCTAATGATGATTTCCTTCAGAAAGGGGAACATTAGGTAAATCAGTTCTTAAAAGAGCCACCTGCTCTCTACATGCAAGCCCAGCATAGATCCCTGCAGCAAACTGCTTGTGCAGCATCATCGTGTGTGTGTACAGCACTGATCTGGGCTGTCTGCCCTTTCCCATAATTGGGTAATCCCTAATTAGGAAATGGTTTTCTTCCTTTAAATCCCAGCATATTTCCTGCATTGGACAAGTGCAATACAGACTTGTTTCCCTTGAGTTGATGAATGATTCAGCACTAAGCCAGCAGTGATGCCCTGCTGTCAGGACTTCTTCTGAGCACTAAATTTGTTCCTGTTAAACTTCACCAAGCCTTGAATCAATGAGTTGTAGTGTTTCAGTTTTGTCAGAAAATACTCAGAGTTTTGATCTCTGCCAGTGCTAAGTGTTCATGAGCAGATGGAAACTCACTGGGCCTTTTTGTGATGTATTTATAGGTTTCGCCTACGAAAGAAAACCTGGAAGAATCCAGGCACTGTGTTTCTGGATTATCATATCTATGAAGAAGATATCAATATTTCCAGCAACTGGGAGGTCTTCTTAGAAATACTTGATGGTAATGATTTCTTTTTAAATTAGTATTAGTGATGACTAGGTAGCTGAAATATGTGCATGCAGATACATAATGCATTTGTATAATTTAAGTTGGCACAGCAGTTCAGTCATTTAATAATTTTCAGACAGGATTGAAAACACTTCTGTCATGAGGGAATTTGGAACCAAAGCTTCTGTGCATCAAAACAATTTTGGAATCAAATATTAGAGAGCAGAATGTTTCTGAAATTCTGCTTAAATATAATTTAAATTATGCCATTTCTTAAGCATTCCTTTGCATATACGCTTAAAATTTTGATTTTGAATTCAAAAGTGTAATTTAAGGGTAAGAAAAGTGGGCCATGCTCTTTGGCCTCTAGATTAACAGATGCTGCAGTTAATGGATAGGTGAAGAATGTGAATTCCATTCACTTAGGAATTTTCTTCCTAGGCATACCTGGTTTAAGAAGTCTCACTTAGCTATTAATCAAGTATTTTGGGAGCTGTGTTCAATTCTGGTATTTTCAGTTTTAACAGAGTTATGCCAATGAAAGTATCAAAATTTGAAATTAACCTGGAGATTTAGGAAGCCTGCAGTTTCCTATGGACATATGTATCAGCTCCTGCTGTAGTTCAAAATTTTTATTAGATTTAGGTGGCTGCTGTACTGTTTCTGTAGGGAAATGGGTCTTGGAGATGCAGCTTTAGACACTGTAACCCCCCTAACTCACAGACAGATTGTAGATGACAGGGCTGCCAAGTGTTCTGCAGCAGTTTCATGCAAAACAAGCATGTAATGTTAGACATGAATGTCTAAGCCACATGTTCTGTGTGCTAGATGATAAAATTATGGACTAATTAAAAATAAAAAATAAATAAGCCCTTGGATATCATTTCTGCTTATCTAATTGTAATATCACCAGTATTGTTCCATCAGCCAGAGACAGCTCTGAAACCTGGAACAAGGTATAAAAAGGCAGCACGTACTAAAACTCTTGAAGGTGGTGTGTGGAAAGAAGATTTCAATAACAAGTGTGGAATTGGTGAGGGAAATGTAGAAGTTAAAAGGGAAAAGCTTATTTTGGTAAAGGAGGTGAAGCACATGAATAAATACCAGCTAGCTGAGGAAGGTCTCGTGCAGATGCCAGATCTGGAGTCAGCCTCTGGTTAGGGGGATAGATCTGCCATGGATAACTGAGCTGGGCCTATGGCTTCAAGGAGATTGTGCCCAAGAAAAATTCATTTATAGGAGCTGATAACAGAAAACTTCAACTAAATCATGGTCTTTTCCTCTTCCCCTTTTTTACTAGTGAACTGATTGCAGCACCCTGTGTTACTTAATTTGTGCATGTCCTCCCTATGAGAGTATCTTTAGGCTAGAGACAAACCCTCATTTAAAATAGGATATTTTGCAATGTTAATACAACAAATTTCTCTTTCTTTGCTAGGAGTAGAAAAGATGAAATCCATGTCACAACTTGCTGTTTTATCGAGACGATGGAGGCCGTCAGAGATGAAATTAGATTCTTTCCAGGAAGTAGTACTAGAAAGCAGCAGTGTTGAAGAATTAAAAGAGAAGGTAAAATGTGTAATATGATGCAAGTTTCTTGTGATGACCAAGAGCCTTATTGATGTTCTCTGGTGGGAAGCACAAGGATGTCATAACTCCAAAAATCTTGTTGCATGGTGATTATTTTTCCCCAGGAACAGATAACCTATCCCATCCCATTACCAAACCACATGAATTATCAACTTCTTAGTTTCACATCATGGTCTGGTCTGAAAGTATTTGAGTGAATACATGCAGAAAAAGAAGTCACATCTTGAAGTTTAAGCAGCTTACTAGTACCTTTGTCTCTTATCATCAAAAACCACCCATGAAAGAAAAGCTGAGCTATTGCCT
The DNA here is from genome assembly GCA_025504685.1 of Leucosticte australis. Lineage (NCBI taxonomy): Eukaryota > Metazoa > Chordata > Aves > Passeriformes > Fringillidae > Leucosticte > Leucosticte australis. Next base: position 707,229 of record JANIJU010003064.1, on the reverse strand, counting down.
CTTGGGGTTTTTTCCAGCTGATGTTTTGTTATTCCAAACTACCAAACCTTTCAGCCTCCTCATATTTGAATTTGCCAGCTGTTGCTGAGGGGTGGTGTTGCTGTATGAAGTAGGCTGAACTATGTTTTGGTTGGAAAGAAGTGTGGCTGTGCCATGGTTTGGTTTTACTTGAGGCCAGGATGCTCTGACAGGTAAGCAGACCTGTCACAGCAGACCTGTGTCATGCCAGCAGAAATCTGAGACTGTTTTGTTAATTCAGTGTATCACAGGGGTCCACATTTGGAGAAATGTTGATTTATACGTGGCAATACCCAGTTGTTAGGAGGCCACCTTGGATGTTGAGGCCAGTAAAAATGCTGGTGTCAGTGACCCTGAGAATTCATAAATGAGGGGTGGTAGTTCACAGGCTGGCTTTGTGTTGTACACAGGTTAAGCTGTGGGCTGCTTTCTTGCATTCCTCAGGTAGAAATGAAGTCATGACTACAGGTTCTTGCATGCAGTCAAGAATTCCTCCTCACTTGTGTCTGAAGGAAGAGTTGGCTGCCCTTGTTTCTTGCCTTAAGAGTTGATGTGCAGGGAGCAATTTTATTTTAAAGTTCTGGTAGGAAGTGCAGGTGTGTGGAGGTGGGTCTTGGTCATGCATACTTTCCAGCTGTGCCTGCTCCCAGACTGACTGGATAACACCCTCCATGTGACACAGGGTTTAACATGAGGCACTTGGTCTCTTTGTATCTTGGAACTTGAATGTTTTTAATTAATTGTTTCTATGAACTTTTTTTGTCTCCCCTTCAGTATTAAGAGAAGTGTGATGAAATGCTGTCACAGCAAGCGTCACTTGTGACACACACTGGTAACTTCAGAAATGTTAAGAATGTGTACTTGTCACTTTAATTTTGTACACTGGAGGACTTGCAGATAATTCAACTTCTAGATTTGGCAACTGTTCACTTTATGTAGACACTGTGTAATGTTGCTTTGGAATACTATTAAGCCCACCATTTCTCTTCACAGCTAAGTGAAATAAGTGGAATACCTTTAGAAAACATTGAATTTGCAAAGGTAAGTAAAATTTTATGGTTTTTTACCTCTTAATGGCACAGATGTGTAATTATGAGTTTTATTGTATTCACTAAGTAATTGCTTTTTTCAGGGTAGAGGAACCTTTCCCTGTGACATTTCCATACTAGAGATTCATCAAGACTTGGACTGGAATCCAAAAGTATCTACATTGAACGTCTGGCCCCTGTACATTTGTGATGATGGTGCAGTAATATTTTATAGGTATGTATTTCATTACAGTAAAATAAACAATGCAAAAAAACCCCTGTGCTTGACATTTGTGGGGTGATGTAATGGACAGGAAAATAAAATACTCTTTGTTACCTTAAAGAAAAGGTTTGAAACATTTAGCTGAAATATTTGTGCTCCTCAGCTTCCTAAAAGCCTGAATATTAATTAAGGTAAAGAAAACAAGAACTGCATCTTTTTACTCAATCCTCCCTCCTGAACCACTGAAATTAAAGCTAGTTGCTGTGCTTGAGTGTGTATCTGGATTTAATTTCTTAAAGTAGAACCATATCCCATGTGGAGTTAGTGAGAGACTTGCTGTAGGTTTTGGAGAGCAAGGATTTCATTGTCTGAGTTTATTCCTTTGAGAAATTAGTATGGATTCTTTTTAAAAAGCCTTTTATGCTAAAAATTCTGTTAATGTGGGAAATGTTGATCAGCTGGGGGCAGGAGTTGAGGACTGAGAGCTTGAATATTGTCATTTCTCCTAAACTTGCTGGGGCAACCTCATGGACACATTGCTGTGGCAATTTGCATAATTGCATGTGAGCTGGGGAAAAGCAGCTGGTTAATAATGTGCTGGTCCTGATGAAAATGACTCGGGAGAACATCTGGTAAGGACTGGCTGACACTCTGCTTCCAGCTGCTGGCACTGAGACCAAAAGCAGAGCAGAGCTGTGGTTGTCTGTAGAGAATAGGAGTAAGAGAGATGGAGGAGTATGGGCTTGTTTCTTGCCCTGGTTTGGAGTCAGGCAGAGCTCTGAATGTTTCTGCTGGAAAAGCAGGTTTAGACACATTGCCTGTTCCTGCAGAATGAAGCAGTCCCTGAGAAATGTTATGCTTAGTTGTGGTTGTTGCTAAGTTGCTCCAAGCAAAAAAAAACCCAGAAGTCTACTTGTGGTTACTGTATTGATCTGAATTTGAACATATGTTTACATTTTAGGGATAAAACTGAAGAATTAATGGAATTAACAGATGAGCAAAGAAATGAACTGATGAAAAAAGAAAGCAGCAGACTCCAGAAAACTGGACACCGGGTAACCTACTCTCCCCGTAAAGAAAAAGCACTAAAAATTTATCTGGATGGAGCACCAAATAAAGATTTGACTCAAGACTGATACTTGCTATAGCATTTTCCCTGGGGAATTTTTTTTGTTTCCAATCAAAAGGTTCACTACTACTGTGTAGTGCCATTACGGCAGGACATTCATTAGGTGTAAAGCGCTGCCACCAGCACGGCCGGGCGGGGCCGGCCGCAGGCAGGGCCCGCTGGCCCCCGTGGGACTTGGAATCATGTTGTGCACTATAGTCAAATGTACTGTAAAGCTCAAAGGGATGTGCAAATAAAAGATTAGAACTCAAAAGTGGGCGGGGAGGGAAACGAGTGGAAATTGTTGAGGACAGTGTGCACATAGTAGCTAGTGAAACTAGCCTCCAACAGGATACTCATAGCTTAATAATAAAAGCTGTGCAAAGGCCATGAAAGAATCCTTTTCTCTGTTTGTTTCACTGATACACGCATTACCTCATCAGAGAGTCCGGAGTAAATGTTAACACATCGGTTCTAGGAAAGCGGCGGGGAAGGGCCGGGCGTGGGAGTGCTGCAAGTGTCAGGTTCTAGAATATTCTTCCATAAAACAGGGGGTCAGAGAGGTGTCTGCAGGAAGCTGCTGGCAGGCCTTGTTTGTTTGCAGAAGTGCTGTTGTAAGGTAAAGTGGTTTTTAATAGGTTACCGATGAGCAGCTCTAGTGTATTGCGTTCAATGTGTAAATAAAATCTGCCCTATCCATTTACCAGAACTGCAGTTCAGCTATTTACCATGCTATTCTTTACACATATCAACATTCATTGTGTACATTTGGAAGTATAGTTGCCTATTTAAATCTGTATTCATTTTATGTTTGACGATGCTGGGTACTTTAGGCTTGTACTTCCCCTTGTTAATGAAGTTTTTGTTCTGTTCTGCTACTTTTTGTACATTTTGTTTTTAAGACTATTACGAGTTTGCATCTTCTCCACCTGCTGAAAGTCAGTTTATTTTTTTCCCACAGTTGATTCCATAGCTATATGTAGTCAAATATTGGAGCAACCTCTTAACACCTCAACGTACGAACTCGGTAGTTCAGGCTGTGGTGCAAAGACTGATGCAGTCAACATGATTTCATTGCAAAGCCTAGGAACAGCAATTTTTTGCTTTGGTCCATAAAGATCAATAGAGAACAATTCTCCATAGTTTTTGGAAAAACCACCTAATTTATAACAATCAAAAGATTTTGGTAAACTTTTTCATGCCAGATGCTGTTTACAACAATGAACATGCCAATAAAACATTTGTTCATTCTGTTGTGTTATTTTAATCATTAAAGGCTGTGTTGTTTATTTTAAAAATGATGGAATTGTTTCATGGAAATACAGACTTCCCCAAGGCGGTGCTGGAGTGGCAAGGCTGTGTGTTTGTGTGTATGTGCACAGAGTGTTACAGGAGCTGGTTCATAGCCTGGCTGCTGCTCCTCTTTACATTCATGCCAAATTTTTCTTCAACTGCGAGTTTCCTTTTCCAGAACTGAAATTCTCACCAGTGAAACCTCCAAGTTCCAGGTCTGATTGGCAGCTAAATTCTGCTCCAGAGGGAAAGGGGTGTTCAATAACAGAACCTTCAGTTCTTCCTTGCAACCTAAAAATGCTGAGGAATGTGGCAGCTTGTGAAGCAGGCATTGCTCAGAGGCATTCCCTCATTATTCCTCTTTGGACTGGCCCATGCTGCCTCTCGCCAACATAGGTGAGGTTGGAAGTGGGGGCAAAGGGAGCAGAGAGGGAAATGCATCCCCTGGGTGGGGTACTTCATTGGGCTGCCATTTACCACAGATGGAGACTGCTAAAGCATCCTTAGAGCTTTTGGAAGAGGGAAATGGATCATGAATTTTCCTCAAACTCGGATATGTGGAAAGGCAAAAATGTGGAGATCCAATCTGGGGATGGCAGCACCAAGACCTTGAAAGGAGAATGCTGTCCTTAAGAGGGCAGTATTTACAGAGAGTTACTGCTCTCCTGGATGGGCTTTTAAACAGGAGAACAAGAGTGGCATTTCATTCCTGCTCTTTGTATAGGTGGGGCTGTCTAAAGCACAATAATTTTATTAGGGACAGAAAGGGAGGGTAGACTCAGTGAACTCTCAGAGATGATGTCTGTGTGTGTGTGTTGGTGTGAGAATGGGTTGTGGAATCTTAAACCAAAAGGAAGATAGTTGCAATGAAATATTATCCTCCCTGTTTATAATGATGATGGCTATTAATTATTAATCTGGTACCCAAGGAATTTATTGAAAAGTCTCCTTACACCAGAAGTGGGGAAAGATGTGCAGATTGGTAGCACAGTCTTACACCTGCTCTTGTTACTGGTGGGCTGCTGTTCCAAAGCAGACAGGAGCAGTTGGGATTATCTGGGAAGAAGCACCAGGAAAAGTTACTTGGCTGGAACCTCACATCTTGTTTTACCATGTACAACACCAGATGGTGGAATCTATCAGAAAGCCATTAATAGTGGAGGAGCCATGGTAGCAAACTGGTGGGACAGCTGGTAGCTGGGGAGTTTGGGGGGTCAGATTTTACTCTTAGCTTGCTATTGATTTTTTAAATCAATGACCTTTCAAGATGGTAAAAATAATCACATCTTGTAACATGCACAGATTTATGCCTATGAAGTGTATTAAAACCACAAAATAATTCTAGAGAAAAAAATTAAAATTCCTTTAAAAATTCCTTAAAATTTATGACTGCAGTAGTGTCAGAGTAGATGGCTCTTTCCCTAGAGAAATAAAACAACTGGGGACATCCATACTCAAAGATCACTTCTATAGTTTCTAGTAACTTTAAATAATTTATGCCTGTATTTTTTAATGAGTACAAGTACAAAGAAGTTTATTTCTGACATACAAGAGGAAAGTACAAATCCAGAAGAGCACTCCTATGGTTCCCATTTGGCAGAAGGTTTGGAGGCAGGGACTGAATGAATTCCACAGTAGCATGAACTCCACAGGGACATGCAGGATTTGTGCCCAGAGAAGGATGCTCCTTGAGTACCTTGTTTATTGCACTTCTATCCAGTAGTGTGTGTTCAGGGTTCAAACAAGCAAGATACTAAACAAACAAACAAAAATCTAGAAATAACTAACTAAGCTGGTGCTTTGGGCTTCAGATTTCATCTCCCAAAACCAGCTCCTGAGCTGCCTCAGGCTCAGGCTTCCAGCCTGCTCGGTCCTCCAGGCTTTCTAATTCTCTCCTCACTTCCTGGATGACGCTGCTTTCCTCGTAATCAGAGAGGAGATCTTGAGGGATCAGGCTGAGAAAGGGCATCTCATCCATGCTGAGGGGATCTTCTTTTTCAGGGTGCTGTGTGTCATTGGCAGACAGCTGGCACACAGATGTGGTGCTGTGGCTGTTGGGAGAAGGCACATCTGGTCACACAGAACATCATTTTGTGTTCTTCTGCTAGCCTGTGAAATTCTCCATTCCCTCCCCAGATGAAAACTTGCTAAAGGCACAACGGGTCTGCCCTGGCTGACTTCACAAGCACCTGATTCCTACATGCTTGACAGCTGGTCAGTCATAAATGGGATTTCCACATACAGAGATCCTGACAGCACAAAATGTTTGATCCTGGTAAACAAGAGCAGTGGCCCTCAAAATAAACAGGTAACAAAAAAAGGTTACTTGAATCTTCAAACTCAGATAGAAACTTCTGGGCAGTTCAGCTACATTCACACCCCAATTAATTTCTGGGTTTCTGTATCCTCATCTGAAACGTTGTTCTTGCTAGACCTGACATTTGCTGACAGACCTTCCCTGAGGTTAATGGCACATTAACAACAATTTTGGTGCTGATGGGATGGGATGGGATGGGATGGGATGAGCTCTGCTTGCTTCCTTAGATGACATTTATGAAACAAAATGTTACCCAATTCCTTTTCAAGCATGAAAAAACATAGAAAGAGTTGGACACAGAAGAGAGAAATATTAATCTGCATCTCTATCCCAGCTATGATGTCTTGTTGGAAGTTAATATAATGCTGGAAGTGTAGGAGAAAACTTGGAGAGTTCATTTCATAGAAAACATTGGTTTTCTAAAAATGCTTTTAGCAAAACTGAAATGATCTCACTCTCTGCCCATGAAATTGCTGATGATACAAATAACTCCTTTAAAAGAAATATTAAAAGCATGACCCATGAAAAGTTTGTATTAAAATTCCTTTAACATAGCTTACATCTGACAGAAACCCAGTGTCACATGGAGAGTTGGTGGGCAGGGACTGAATGCAGAGAATGGAACTGGAATGATGCATTCCAGCAGCTGGTAGCACTGGCTGATTAAAGAGCAGCACCAGCCCCATGAACTCACACACTTCATTCACACTGGACCCATGTGTTGCCAAACTCAATTAGGCACACCTGTGTGGGACAAAGCAAAAGATGGGGATGCTACTGATGGGAAAAATTGTCAGAACCTTTCCTAGCAAGGCAGAATCTGAGCTCTGTAGCCACTGACCACAGAAACAGACCCCTCCAAAGCTCCAAGCCTCGTTTGCCCAGCTTTGGTGCTCACCTCTGAGGCTGGCAGCTCAAGCCACCTGCACAGGGGCACTGCTCCAGCACCCCATCGGGCTCCAGGTCCCAGGTGATGAGATTGAGAAGTCTGTTGGAAGGATCATGGCAGGGCTCCCCCTCCTCGGGTAAGGGTGTGCACACAGGGAACAGAAGCTCTGCAGGCCAAGGGAAAGGCATTTTAGGAGAAGTCCTTAGCTGTCTGCTAAACTGGGTGACCCCATGTTTAATTCTGTTTGCAAGATTTAAAAAGAGAGGCTCGACCTCTTCTCAAGTTCCCTGAGGTGACAGGAGCCATGGCCATGTTTTTCCCACTAGGTGGGAGTAAGACATTTGAAGTTCATCCTTAATGAGCAGATCATTGACTCAGACACTGCTGTCAAGGCAGCACAGCACAGCTCCATCCCTTGGAGATCCCAAACTCTTCTAATCCCAAGAAAACCAACAGTACAGGGAATCCTTTGCAATGAGTGGCACTGATGGTTTGAAATCTGAATAGAGACATACCTCTCTGTCTCAAACTCTGTTACTTTTTTCTATTTCTTTGCAGTGGCTGCAAATACAGAGCAATTGGTCAGAAACTAATGCACTTAAAGAACTGCAACTCAGATATTAAATTTATTTTATCAATTCTGCTGTGGGCAAAGCTGCCTGATGGCATGTGGGGCTTGGCACCCTCGTTCCTACACGGGGCTGAATTTCAGCCTGTGTAAGAAATTGGTCAGGAAGGCTGTGTCCTTTGGGTTTCCTCATGTCAGTAACTCTCAGCCTCAGTCTGGAATTCAGCTCTTCCAGATGTTCCTAGAAAACCTCCCTTCTTCCTCTTGTCTTCAGTCACCTCATGTGGCAGGATGAAATATGAGAAGAATTCAAACTCTACGTTTTTAAATCAGGTTTGGTCAAAACCCACATACATGTGTGTGCATGCACAGACACATGTGCTTTAATGCACATGACCTACCAGTCCCCAGGTTCAGAACATTGCAGACTGAGCAGCAAATACTCCACAGTTTACTACAGCTTGATGTAAAAATACACATCTTTATTAGGAATATCCTTTGCAACTCTCTAGTGATGGAGAAAGGCCTGGAGGTTAGGCCTGACCTGAAAAACCCTAAAGCCCTGCTAAAGCAGGCAGCCACAGAGAATAAAAATTCATTGCTATTAATCAACAGCACTATTTTATCTTCTAACAAGAGTATCCTATCAATATTCATCAATGTTCTTTACCTACTGAGATATATAGATATAGATATATAGATATAGATATAGAGATATAGATATATAGATATAGATGATATAGATATAGATATAGATATAGATATAGATATAGATATATAGATATAGAAATAGATATAGATAGATAGATATAGATATAGATATATAGATATAGATATATTGATATTGATATAGATAGATATATAGATATATATATATAGATGATATATAGATATAGATATGGATATAGATATAGATATAGATATAGATATA
>JANIJU010003064.1:676611-690208 GCA_025504685.1 Leucosticte australis | reverse complement strand
ACTGGAACTGCCATGCAGTGAGTCCTTCTAAGGGTTAATGTTTCTGTATTTGCCAATCCCCCTCAGGTTTTGTTTCAATTTCTGCAAGTTGTTTCACGCAGGGCTGCTCTCCATTACTGCAACAGATGGCAAAAACTGCTGAGTAGTAAGGAAAAAAAAAAGAAGCATAAAACCTGTTTTATATCCTACATGTATTTAAAAATAAATAAAAAAGGCAGAATTACATAGAATGGAATATTGGTTTATGGAAACTACTACCTTAATGTGAAATGCAGTAGCATTCCAGTTCCTAATCTCTCAGTTGTCTAGACAGGGCACGTAATGCATTTGTCTTTAGTGAGATATGGATTAATTTGCCTAGAAATACCTCAAAACCTCTGTAATACTTTCCAGCAGTGCAAGTCTCTCACTGCTGTTCTGCCAAGCACACAAGACTCGTAAAATCAGGAACTTCTGTTAAAAAGAGCCATCCTGAAAAGAGCAGCCATGAGCTGAGAGCTGTGCTGGGGGTCAGGGCTGTGGGGAAAGCCAGCTCTTTGGGTGGCTGCTCCACAGGAATGTGGCTGCTGAGCTCTGAACCAATAAACAACAGCAAACAAGTCCCCAGGCTTTGTCTTTAACTCCTCCACAGAGCTAATCCCATCCGATTCCTTCTCCCCATTTCCCAGAAACATTTTATTTGGAGAAGCTTCATTTCTGCTTCTCCACATGACACAATATAAATGGAGGGAAAACATGTCTACATGGCATAACTGAAAGTGGCCTGAAGGCACTTGAGCTTGGCTTTGGAAAGGTTTCCTCACCTTTCCAAAGCAACACAGCTCCGTTAGCCTTACCGTGCTGTCAGAAAGGGAATTCCTGAGGCAGGCTGTGATCCCCTGTAAACTGCTCACCACCAGTGCAAGAACTGCATCCCTGCCTGCACCACCTGCTTATTGCCCCCACACAGACAGAGATCCTGTCACTGATCAGACCCTCAGGCAGTTCATGCTCAATGTCAAAAGAAGAAATAAATGAAATATCTCATCCACGGCTTCAAGGAACCGACTCCAATGAAATAAGAAACTACACCCAAAAAACCCCAAAGAAACAAAACCAAAAAAAATCCTGGCAAATGCCTCAGAATAGTGAGTAAAATGGTGCCTAGGTGCTCTCCCAGACCATGCTCTGTTCACTCTTGGTCAAAATCTCTCAGGATGCCTTGTAATAATTTGATAGCAGCTCACTCTGCAGAAGCAGCCCCTTCATTTTCTTCCCTCACCCTTTTTTTTCCTCAGTAATAATAACCTGATCTTGGCAGGACTACAGCTCCTGCAAATGCTCCTGTGTAGGAAACACAGTGCCAAGTACTCATTTCAGCCTGGTTTGCAGTGGTACCAAGGAGGGCACATGAGAACTATTTCCATTTAGTAGAAAACTCTCATAAATTATATATCTGTCAGGTAATTAACTTAGTCTGGAAACAAAGAGCTTCTAACTAGGAAAGGAGAAAAGGACTGTGTCTCTGTGTGTGTGTATATATATATATATATATATATATATATATTTATGTATATGTGAGGTCAAAATACTGATGCACATTTATAAATAAAGTTTTCCTAATGAGTTTGCAATTAATGGTCCTAACTGAGAAATGCATCTAGCTGTGGATCTGTGGGTGGGAGAACAACAGCTCTTTGATCACCAGGAGATGTGTCTAAGCACTGGTGCCCTGAGAGACCCTGGGTTTTACTCCAGATGTCCTGAGCTCCAGCTGCAGTTGTGGAGCCACTGCTGGGCTCCACAAAGCTCTGAAGTGCCATTATTTGTGAGCAGCAGAGATCACACAGACCCAGCCTGGAGGCAGTGATGCTCCCTGGGAGCTGAGTCTGAATGCAGGCTGCTCTTGCCTCTGCAACTGGCAGCTAAAAAGTTCCTGTGATTCACGACTCAACTATGGCAGTTTTGCAAATCTGTAAAAGCAAAACAAGGCAGACTGGCTGTACACAGCGAGGATGTGAAACAGCTGGATGAAAAGAAAAGCCTTTGAAAACAAGATTTCTGTACTTAATAGCTGCTGGCTAATCTTCACCACCACATTAAGGGTAGCACACTGAGAGCAAGATGCTGACCTGTGCCCCAAACTGAACTGATTTCAAACCCTGACTCTTAGGGGTTTGTTCCTTTATAATGTACTTTTTTGGCTAGTCTACAGTTTCAACAGACTTATTAATTCTTTTAAAGGTGCCAGCCAAAGATAATAATAAAACTGGAACAGAAGTACATTGGGAAGGATCCACATTCAATGGATTTTGCCCATGGCAGAGCTGACAGTGTAGGAGACTGCTTTTACTGCAGAAGAGATGGAATAGTTCATTTTCCAGGAGCTGAGGATGGAAGCAGAAGAGGTTTGAATTACAGCAACAGCATTGAAATAAATCAGCTCCAGCATGAGAGGATTTTGGGAACACGAGATCCATGTCTGCCTAAGGATGGAACAGGTATTTGGGTCATGGGTGTGGACTCTCTGAAGCTTTGTCAAAACCTCCTCTTTGGGGCATTTGTTGGGATTACAAAAGAGCCTCTCTTATTTTATTATTCCCTTAATTTAATTTTCCATCTGAAATCATGTGCCTGGAGGATATCAACAACATCAGATGAAGACTGTTCATGAAGATTCATCCCATTTCCTAAACAAACACAAATGAGAAAGGATGAAAAAGGCTCTTCAGCACACTCTTTTTGTCCTTCCAAAAGGAACATAAGAATATGAATGTACGGCAGATTTCCACCATGGGTGAGGTCCAAGACAAACACCTACCAGGGACCAAACCTTTCCCTTGCTGACAGAGGTGAGATATCCTGGGCCCAGGAAAACCACTAAGGCTCCCCTTTGCCTGACTCTCACATGCCCTGAGATACTGCTCCTCCCCCTGGGCTTTCCAAGGGAAGAAGCTTGAGGGATTCCTCATATAACATAAAGTCAGGAGCAGGCTCTGAGTCATTTCCATGGAGAATAACAAGCAAACAGACCCAGAATTCCCACCCCACCCTGTGTCCCTTTAGTACCACCCTGCTGCATTACAGTATGTGAGACTGGAGGGGAGAAGGGGATTTGTTCTGAAGGTGAGGATCAGGACAGGTAGGACAGGGGAGGGGGCTCTCTGTGTAAGCTGCAGAGGTGAAGGATCACCATGATGCAATCACCAGAGTGGTGTCCCTCAGTGCTATCAGTGACTCAGCCTCTCACAGGCCTGGCAGACACTCACTGCACAAAAGAAGCCAAAATGCTCTTTGTGAATCACACGGGAGGGAGGACAAAGCTGAGACTCACTCAGCTGACATAGAAATGCATTTCTCAGGGCTTTGCATGTCAAACCACCATTCTACAGAGCTTCCTTCCTTCCTTCCTTCCTTCCTTCCTTCCTTCCTTCCTTCCCTTCCCTTCCCTTCCCTTCCATGAAACAGAACTAAACAGAAACAACTTCAATTCCCCACTTTCCTTCAATTTCCATGGTTTAGCTTAATAAATTATAGTGCAAAGCATCATCAAGCTGGACTGGTAACATCTCACACCTCTTCCTGATTCTGCACAAATGCACAGAAGGCTGAGCAATCACTGATCACATTCATTCTCTCTCCCTCTACCCACTGGTATAAAACCAGAATCATTCCACACATTTTGTAGAATCTAACCCTCCTCAAGTCCAGGCAAAGATTACCTAAGACTTGGGCTCATCATGTATGGAACAATGTGTTCTTGGGCCAGCCTCCCAGCCACAGCAAATTCTGCCACCTTACCTCTGACAACACAGATGTAACAGCTTTAACCCATTTACCTGCACCCTCTGTATCTATCTCAACCAGTCCAGGATTATAACAGATGCAAATAAAAGATTCTTAAAAGAAAAACAACTCTGCAATACACCCAGAGCTGTAGCCTGTATTTCCTAAAGCCTTAGCTACTGTTGTTACCTTCCAGCTAAGGCTTGCTGCTTAATTAGAGAACAAGGTTCCAGCTAAAATCTCAAACAAGCAGCTGCTGGAGCAAATGGATTAAGTCACGTAATCAAAACCAGTGGAAAAAAATTTCTCATTTGCCTTAAAGCTTTTCCTCTCCTGGTTAATTTGTTACATGTGTATGGCAAGAGGAAAGAAACACTGCTGATGAACCTTCAGTGAAGGAAATCCACACCATGATCTCTTAACAGATGTCACTAGATCACAAAATTGCCACCAGCCCACATAAAAGATTCCCTCTTCTGCATGGACATTACCATAAAGAGAAGAGAACCCCAAACATTTCTCTCAGAATAAACAGGTTGATCTAGGAGAGGCAGCAAACAAAACCATTGATGGTGATTTGTTTTTATACCTCCCTACAACTTGGACATGATCTATAAAATACAATGGCACAGCCCTGGATCCCCCAGCTGAGCGTGCTGTGAGAGGGAGAAGAGAACCCAGCCCAGGAAAGGCAAACAGCCTCCCTTTGGCTCATGGCTTGTGGGCAGAGGAGTTGTGCAACCAGAGTGCAAACAAGGGAGAAGCAGGAACCTTCATTCCTCCCTGCACATGGAAAGCTTCAGACAAGGCAGGATTTATTCCCACAGCCAACAGGAAGGCTGAGGGCTTTAGAAGGGGTGCATGGACACTGCTGGAGCACAGGCTGGAAGAGAGAGCTCTGTACCCTTCAGGAGAACTCCCTGGTTTACCAATCTTCCCTCACTAGCCATGCTCAGAGCATGGAATCAGCTCTAGGCACTGCCACTGCATTACAGTGACAGGTCATTCTTGCTGAGGAGACATTTATCACCACAAGAGCTTTCTCTCCTCAGTATTTAGCCACTCAAAGGGTAACAGTCCAGGGACAGAAAAATGGTGAGGTGACTCTTCAGCCAACTTGATAAAAATATTCTTTTTCTTTGGGGTTTAGCTGGAATAGAAATACCACATTACAGCACATGAGGATCTGACAAATTTCTTAACAATTCTAAATACAAGCATGGACTGGAATTGCTAATGAAGACTTTTGGAATATCTATTAGTACTGCACAGCTTTGTTTCCCTAACTCGACAGAAAACAAACAACTTAAACTAAGCTAGACTAACAGGAAATAAGAGAGACATCCTAGTCACTCTTCTAGTATTTCTTTTCATTACTAACCAAGTAAATTTATTAAAGTTATCTAAACTGCTTCAGACTCCCACTGATACAAACAAGAGCAGGATTTGATACCTTTAATTAGCAGTAACACTTTCACTGTTCCATCAGTTTGCTTGCCTGGAAATCTAAGCCACCATTTAAGAGGGGAAAAAAAATTAAAAAAAAAATACTGATCTGTGTTGTCTGACATGGCTGGTTGTGTTTTCAGCCAGAACACCTGCCTGGCTTGCCCCTCAGCAAAAGGCACCTTGTTCCTCCTGCCCCTGGGAAGGTCTGGCAGCTGCTCCCACTGCTTTTTTGCTCAGGGTCAGTGAGCCCCAGAGCTGAAGTGAGCCCCACTGCTCACACTGTGGCCACTGCACTGTCACCCACATGTTTATGAAAAAACCTTTCCGTAGGATTTTTTCCTCCTGAGAAGCTGAGAGGCCTCAGGAACAAACTGCAAACCCTTCTTATCTGCTGCTGTGGAATGCACCAGGTGGATCTGGGATTGGTCTCATCTGGTTGTTTCTCATTAATGGCCAATCCCAGCCCAGCTGTCCAGACCGTCTCAGTCAGACAAACCTTTGTTATTCATTCCTTTTTTATTCTTAGCCAGCCTTCTGCTGAAATCCTTTCTTCTATTCTTTTAGTATAGTTTTGACATAATATATATCATAAAATAATAAACCAAACCTTCTAAACATAGAGACTTCCTTGTCTCTTCCCTCATCCTGAGACCCCTGTGAACATTGTCACACAAGCCCCTGATGTCTGTGCCCACTGTCCCCTCTGTGTGCACCCACAGCTTCCCACACAGCCTTCTCAGGAAGAAAACTAGCTCAGGGTGGACCAAGCTCAGCAAACAAAGATGTGGGCACTGGGGAGTGTGCCAGGCAGCTGGTAATTACAGGGATTTCCCACCTTCCTCCTCAGAGAATTTCCTTTGTACAGGATCAGACCTGACTCTTGCATTTCAAACTCCTCCTGGCAGCTCTTTCCATTCACTGAGGCTAACATCAGATTGGGTTTTGGCCAGAGCCCAGTGAACATCAGATGACTGTCAAAACCACTGGCTTTAGACACTCTGTGGCTGGCAATAAGGCCATCCTCTCATCCATGACCTCAATTAAATCTCTTACCAGCTTTTGCATCACTAAGGAGCATTTGCAGCTCATGGAGTTACCTGGGAATCTCAGAGACATGCACACAGTCCATCACTCCTTTCATACAACAACAAGTCCTTTTCTACAACAAGATTCACAGCCTGAAAACACTCCAGGTTAATAAGAGCAACTCAGGATGTTAATTAAACAATTCTTCTCCTCTTTAGCTAAATCCTCTTTCCCTTTGCATCCTTCTCCACACCATTTCCTACTCTAACAAGCACAGGCTGCTTGTCCCCATGAACTATTCCCACTTGCCCCAAAGCTTCATATTCTACATTGCCAAGAGCAAAACTGAAAAGGGAACCAAAAAAGGGTAAAACATTGAGAACTGGCTGAGGATGTCTGACCATGCCTGTCTGAGGAGCCCTGGCTCTCCAAAACAAGTACAATTTGCCTTATCTGCTCCTCCAGCAGGGATTCCCTGAAGGGTGGGTGCTGTGCAGAACAGAACTGCACTGGCCCAGTGGTTAATGGAGCAGAGCAGGCTGGGCAGCTAGCAGAAAAGCAGACTGAGAGTACCAGGGAATTAAATTATTAAGTATACAAAAGCGACCAGATTTGGAAATTACGTGATTTTTGGCTAGACAGAGACCTGGATTTCAACCCAGGAATGCACTTACTGTGTCTGTTGATAGTTTAAGGTTGTTGAGTGCAAGTCAGCAGGGACTAAAAGTTCTGTAAAAAAAGCAACAAAAACATTGGACCCAAATATAAGACTGCCCAAAACAAGTGCCCTCCCTGAGATATTAGGGAGCAGAAGTCAACACCAAGATGCTGCATTTTCAAACTTCTGCCATTGACTCCTCTCCTGCAGTGCTGCTGGTGGAAAAATTGCAATTTCCATTCCATGGATTCTTCCTTCTCAATTTCCAGAGCTTCCTTTCTGCAGAGCACTGGTAGGAACTCCTCTCCCTGGAGCAGTATGAGCCTCAAAGAGAGCAGCTCAGAAGATGGCTGGTGAAATCATCAGACAAGGTGCCCAAAGAGGAACCAAGTGGTTCCTTTGGCAGCTCTGGATATGGGCAGGGAACTGGGAGCTTGAAGAGCTGCAGCTCAGCCATTTAAACCACTCTTTTTCTCTAGAAAAGGGGGAAATGGAACTGTTTTCTTTCTCTTTAGTACTTTCCTGCTAGAGTAAAGATAAGGGCTGCCAAACGAGGCTGTTACAGAAGGGATGCCATCTGTTCTGTCTGTGCACATAAACCAGAACCTGCCAGGTCAGCTTGCAGAAGCTGTTCCCCAGTGACACCTCCCTGCCCAGAGCTCCAGGGGTGCCTTCACCATGGAGATGGAGGCCTGGGCATGCCAGGCTCTCCTCCTAAGGACAGGCTGGTGTTTGACATCCCTGAGAGAGCAGCTGCTCTCAGGGTTTGCACAAGGTGTGGCCCCAGCACAAGTGAGCACACAGCACTCCCACCCTTGGGGAGGAACAGCAAGCACAGAACCACGCCAGGGAGCACCAGGGCAGCTCTCCTCACCTCCCACAAAGGAACTTTGACCTGTGCTGTGCAACCAAAGAGGAGGCACAGCCCTGCCCTCAACAGCCTCTGCCACCAGGGGCAAGCAAAAGAAAGGATCTGTTCCAAAGTGAAATGAGAAATGTGCTATGTCCTTCCAGTTCCCTGCTTCACTCTCCCTAGACACCAGCATCATTAAAAATCTCTTTCAAAAAAGAGAATTGAAAGCTAGCAGATATACTTCTACTAAAATATGGGAAAAAAAACCTGCTAAAAACCCACAAAAACAACCTAGCTAAAAAGAGGTACTGCTTTTTAAAAATTATTTATCATACTACTAGAGAGAAGAAAAAAGCTCAGGTACACTAGCTTTGAATTATAAGAGACAGCTTATAATAGAAGAGAGAGTAAATTACTGCTCTGAATGGAAGTGAGAAGAAATCTTTCTGTAGCAAACCTTACCAGTACCAGTTTTGCTTCCTTTTATTTTTCACCCTAGCTTTCCCTTGGTTAGGCTCATACATCACACCTGATACAGGCCTAGCCAACAAGCTAGAAAAGATTTTGATTTTCACAGGATAATGAGGAATGCTGTCATTTTTTGCTGCGCTCTGTGCTTGGACTTTTGACTGAAAATACTTAATTAATTTGCAAGCTACCCAATGCTCCCTGAAGAAACAAATCACAGAGTAAATCCAGGAACAAATGGATGTCAAGCCCTCCACAGCCTTTATGCCCATCCAGCTACCTCTTGCCTGTGTTTGGCCTCTATAAAGACACAACACTGCTGGATTGAAGCCTGACATGCACAGGGGTGCCTGCCAGCCCTCAGTGACATCTGAGAAAGTGAATGTGAGTCTGGGAATGTGCAGGGGCCTCCCAGAAATGCAGTGCCTCTGAGGAACTGGAGTGCACTGCCAGAAATGGCAACGAGCCCAGCCCCACTTCTGGAGACTCCCAACAGCCCCAGCCACAAAAGCTCTGGCACAGGAGCCACCACTCCCAGAGAGCAGCCTGAGGAGAATGCTGCTGGGATGCAGAGCCAGGAAGAAACAGGCTGCAAGGAAAAGTCTGTGTGGGGAGGATCCTCCCTCGTGTTTCTGTAATATCTGCACCTTCTGTACGTGTACATGCTGATGTACCTGTATTGGTATGCTCTGCTGGTGTGTCTATTGGTACCTGCTTCAGGAGGACAAGCACTGGGATTTGAAATGCAGGCACATTTTAACCTGTTTTCCATGGAGCTGCTTCTCCAATGCTGGATTTCTCATTCCAGTCTGTAAGTGGATTTATTACTGCAATGCAGACAGTTCTTTGCTTTCTCGTGAGGCTCTCGTGTCACCTCCAAAAATGTGACATGAAAAGCTTGCAGTGATTTCAGAGGCTGATAACTCAGCCCAGAAAATAAATGTGAACTGAGGAGGGGTAGGGTTCCAGGTATCACAAATTACTGCAGCGATCAATGACACAGAGTTTCAATTTCAGAGCACGTGGTTTGTGACAGTGCTTGGCAAATTCTTTTTTCTACCAACCGAATTTGTAAAGAGCAGCAGCTGTGGGAACCCTTAACTTGTACAAGTTTGGCTACAAACAGCTATGGAACCAGTGGAATCACTCTTCCACCACCTGTGGTCAGGGAAGCCTGCAGGCTGGGAGTGGCCAGGACATGTCACAATGTCACACAAAACTTCAGGTATGAAAGTTTGTGCTCATAAAAGGGACCTAAGGGCCAGTGCAAAGTTTTCTGCAACTCATTTCCCAATACTTTTACCTGAAGTTGACAGACCTAAGCAACAGTGCCTTTTCATTTGGACAAGATTTTTCTTCTGCTCCACAGACCTCTCCACAGCACCACTCCTTTCCTTGCTGTGACTCCAATCTTCCAATGCTTAATTGCATTACTCCTACAAATTTCTTTGTCCTTCTAATAGCAAAAGTGATTCACATTCCCCCTTCATGTCTAGAGTTTGCCATCACTTTCAGATTTGCTCCTTTTGGGCACCTCTTAGTCACATTAATTTCACTCTCTCCTTAAACAAGGACCAAGCACATCTGGAGGCTGCTTCTCCTCCAAGCTGGCAGCCTCTAAATAAGGTGTTTGTACCCTGGGCATGCTGAGAGTTCAGAATGAGTGTGAGGGGGGAAATGAGCACTGACAGCTCTGCTCCAGCAGCCTGCAGGGGGGTGCTGGGGACCGGGGGGGCAGGATGTCACTGAGGAGGAGCTGGCAGCACCAGCTCTGGCTGCTCTTGCTTCAGAGCTGCACCACGAAATCAGACAAGAACCATCTGTGCATTCAGCCCTCACATCCTTCAGCTGGAGCTCTGAGAGCACTGGGAGAGCTCTGGATGCAGCACTGGCTGGGTCAGTCAGGCAAACTTCCCAGATGGAAAATGCAGCTGTACCTTGATATATGAAGCTTATAAGGAACTGTGTATGAAAGCTGGAGAAAGGTAATTCAGAAATAATTTTTACAGCTGTGAGAATGATTAGCCACCTCAGGCAAGCCAAAAACATTATGAAACATCACTAGTGTTGTGTTGCAGTGCTGAGAGGGTTAAAAAGTTTGCCTTTGTACGCTGGGATTGAAGATGATGATCACATTTGCTTGGAAAAAAAAATTGGATTGCCTTCATTACTTATTAAAAAGCACTGTGTAGGATGTTGACACTTTGTATAGAATCAGCTGTAGTTTAGAATAGTTACAATTTGCTTTATACCTTGAGATTTCACTTAAGCTACAAGCTTTGCAAAATAGTAAAAAGAAAAAAAGTAAAGTTGCTTGTGTGTGCTATATTTTGCTACTTGCCATTTTCGAGCTTAAATAGCAGTATAAAAACATCAGCCTGCAAGAGGGAAAACTTTAGGAAAGAGGCACTAATTTCAGGTTCTGTATCCATTAAAAATCAGAACTACTGACATCATTTTTCCATAATTACATTTATAAAATGATTTCCATAGTTATATTTATAAAATAGTTACAGAGCTGCTTCTGTGAAAGAACTGGAGGTAAGTTCTTCTAAAAAAAGCCAGGGTATGTTGAAGTAAATCAAATTACAAACTCAGTCAGATGAAGCCAGCCCTCAGAGGAAACCTGGCAAGCCCAGTCTTAGTAACAGCACAAAAAATAATCCATTTTGGTTAGACTATAACAAAAGAAAAAACAGTTTTGTAAAGAATATTCTTGATTTTTAAACTCCTTTGAGAATCCTTAAACAACCATATTTTGAGGGGAGGGGGATTTATTGTCCCATCTCTCTCCCTTCTCCTCAAAGTGGCATTTCAGAACCAGTTGACCATCACTGTGTTAGGCTTGAAAAGCAAACAGAGCCATATGCTGTTCCAAAGATTCCTCAAAAATGAATGATTTGGGGTTATTTTCAACTGTTTAAATCTATGAAGCAATTTTTAAATGGAAGACAAGATCACTGTTGTACAAAGGATTTATCCACACTCACTGGAAAGGGCTGTGTAACTATCTCTGCTATTTAACATCTACATTTGACAGACAAATAGTCAAACATGTCTATTAACCACAACACTGGAACTCTGTTTCCAAGTCATAATATTCCTAAGTTAAACTAATTAAAAACCACATTTTTATTTTAATTAAAAGACATTTTTGACTGCTTACCCAATAGTTTTGTGTTTCAAAGCAAAGCATTCCAAAATTTTGTTAGGTGAACTCTGTCCCAGTCTTCTGAACAAGGAACCCAAAGTTTTTGTTTGGTTTTCAAAAAGAAAGAAATGTGCTCACTTACATGATTCCTTTTGTTTTCTCCATCTCTTATGGATGTAACAACTGTCTCAGAAAAAACTGTTGATCCAGTTTTGTTATCTGTAACCTGATACCAGAAAAGAACAAAATATCAACCTACAGTTTTTATTAGTCCTTTGTTACTCTCAGCCCTCCATCCTGCAATCATTAACCCACTCCCACCCCCTCTTTTTTCCCCATTTTGCTGTCACTCTTAATAAGCCATAATCTGAGGGGAAAAGTAGATGACAGAGCTACTCCCTGTCTATTTAAAATGACACTAAAGGAGCCAGCTGAGCAGGAGATGGTTGGGTTTCATTCCCCATGTAATAGCTGTAGCTGTGTCCTATTTTTAGCAGGCCCTTTTTCAAAATAAATTGTTATTTCACATTAACCTTTTGTGAGAGGTGTCCTTAACACTGTCACACACAGAAGATACAATCAAACCCCAAAGTAATTATCATCAGGGAAATTTACACTCCAAATTATTTTGTGAATAAACATGTAAAACTGGCCTGGGGGTGGGGGAGGTTTGAAGAAAACGTGTTTAAGAATGGAGAGCTCACCATATACAAGTTTTCTCATACCTTATCAATTTCTTGATGGGTCTGAACAGTTCTGTTGCCCACTCTGGTTTCCGTGTTGGACTCATTATGGTAGTTGGGAGGTAAGTCCTCAAAGCTGACTTCTGACAGCTTTTTTGCCCCTTCCTCTTCAGCTTCCATCTGCCAAATTAAAAAACATACTAAAACAACTGAAAAAATGTGAAAAATGTTACAAAAGAGACCAAGCCACGCTTGCTGTGCAGACCCCAGTGACAGACCCTGCCTGCAGCTGCCCCTTTTCATGGGCCAGACAAACAGGGCTGAGCTAAACCCTTCAGCTCTGGCATGCTGAAGCCAAAGTCACTCCCTGAGAGGGAAAAAGGTGTGCAGGCCACTGGCAATTTGGTATCTGCACAGGCTGGTGTCAGTGGAGAGCCCAGCTTTCTGCTCTGCACAGAAATCCACTGAAAACTTCAGGCAGACTTTCCATTCTGACAAAGAACAGAAAATCTCCTGGCAAGAGAGAGAAACAAAAAAGCCCCTTGAAGTCAACCCTGTAGATGAGGGTGCACACATCCAGAATTTAATTCTCTGTTTCAGTTCCTACTGTCTTTGTGGGATGAAGAAGGGCGTGAATCTTGTAAACACACAAGAATAAATCGTGTTCTTTTATTTGCAACCACCGTAACAGAGCTAGGAGGCCAAAAGTTCAACCTGGATGAACAACAGGATCTTTCCCAAGACAAAATCTCTCCTTTTGGTGCGTCTGTTTATTTTAAATAACAGCTGCAAATCTTTCTAAGTGCAAACCATTTATCTCCTAAGGCTCTGCTCAAACAATTCACACTTTGCACTGCACCCAGGCAGCAATCCAGAACTGACTACAGAAAAACAGACAGAAATTCTGATTACACCCTTAAGCATCTTCACAGCATTGTAAAGAATGGTTTGTCTCAATGTATTTGCAGTCTAAATGAAGTGGATAACAGTGGTAGATTTCAGAAACCATCCAGAGGACAGCAAAAGATCCAAAATTATTTCATTAGAGTAAACCAAGGTCTGTTTCTGCAGCAGGTTGTCAGTCACAGGTTTTTGCAGACTAGGTATTTTTGAATGAGAGGAAAAGAGAGCTTGAAAGGAAGATTCTTAACAGGTAGGGGAATGAAAAGCAAACAAGAAAGGGGAGTGCAGGGACAAGGTGTTTTGACAACCATGTGAGACAATGGTTCGGGGTCTGGTCTCAGTTTCTGGCTTTGAAACAGATCCTGGGCATTTCTGGGCCAGCAATTTGAGATCAAGACACGCAGTCACACCACAGGCAAGCTGCCCCTCCACACGTTTTCAGGACACTTACAGCCCTGAAGGCTGGCTCGGGATACCCTGGTGCACTTTAGCTCCAGCGGCGCAAAGACCATCCCGTAACTCTTCCCTCCGCTCCTCCCCTCGTCCCTTTGTCACTCTGGGCTCCAGCCGGACCATGGCCCGCACCTCTGCCCGCCCATCCCATCCCATCCCATCCCATCCCATCCCATCCCATCCCATCC
>JANIJU010003064.1:637545-672760 GCA_025504685.1 Leucosticte australis | reverse complement strand
TATGATATGATATGATATGATATGATATGATATGATATGATATGATATGATATGATATGATATGATATGATATGATATGATATGATATGATATTATATGATATTATATTGTATTGTATTAAATAATGCTATACTAAAACTATACTAAAGAATACAGAAGGGATACTTACAGAAGGCTAAAAAGATAATAATGAAAACTCCTGACTCTTTCCAGAGTCCTGACACAGCTGGGCTGTGATTTGTCATTAAGTCAAAACAATTCACATGAAACCAATAAAACAATAACTAGTTAGTAAACAATCTCCAAACCACATTCTAAAACAGGAGAAAGTGGTTTGGAGATCTAAAACACAGGAGAGGCAAATGAGATAATTGTTGTTTTCATTTTTCTCTGAGGCTTCTCAGCTTCCCAGGAGAAGAAATCCTGGCAAAGGAATTTTTCAGAAAATATGACAGTGGCAGTCTCTAAGTGACCTTAAGGATCTTTTCCCTTACCAATGGTTCTCTGATTCTATACAATCAGTTTATGCTTTAAAACTCCTGCATGCCATTTTTTCCCAACTTCCCAGGAAGCACAATATTGTCTGATGAATGCAACAGTGAATTCTCTTTACACAAGTGTGCACATGTTTTTCCTGGAGAGGGCGGAGAGTGTCAGCTGACAATCCACAGCCACAAACACCCTCGTGAGGACTGTGGAAGTATTTCATGCTTTTAAGACTTTGTGGTTAAGAAAACTGGGAGTGGAATACAGAAGCTGTACCTCCTCATGTTTAGCAATATCATAAACATTTATAAGTTAGGAGGAAAACAAAATTATATATTAAATCATCAAAAACATATGTTTTAATTCATTGAGACCTAAAAAATAATAGGTCTTTCTAATTAATACACTGTGAGTTTTATTATTCAAATTTTCTTTATTACATAGTCAAAACTTAGTTTAATATCATTGTAATTTCAAAATAAAGAAAAATGCAAAGTGATAAAACCTTGTAAAAAAATCATTCATATACTCTGATTTCCCATTTGCTGTTTTAAATGTTTCAAACATATTTCACCTGTGTGTATCTAATATCACATTGTTGATTCCACAGAAGCCAGAACAGAATCCAAGCCAAAACTAGGCATTGTACTTTCACAGGTTTTAGCAGATTTGCCATTATTTATACCCACGTAAGAGGAACAGCTCCAACATTTCCAGTTTCAAATTGCCTGCCATTATGAATTGCAGTATTTTGTACATCTTTCCATGATGGAATTGAGGCTGGCTTAAATTAATATTCCTTCAAGAACGGGTATTGCTGCCTTTTCTTGTTTTTACTGTTTCATGCCACACAGTTTTTAGTGGTTGTTATGGTGAATAAGTTTGTGTCTTACATGAAAGAGAACAGAAATCCCACAATAAAGGTTAGCCATTCACAGCTGGCTGCTTCCCCGAGGCTACAAAAACACATGAATCCTTCATTTGGAAAGATCTGACTTTTAAAATCCATAAATCAAAGGTGGTCTAATCCCTCTGCTCAAGGCAGGGCCCGTGTTCTCAGCTGACTGTGAATCTTCAGAGCTGCAAGAGCCAGTGCAAAGTCACTGCCACGCTGATATTTAACTTGCTCATGGTCTTTGTCAAAGTACACAAAAAAAGGCAGGCAGTGGTTCAGAACAAAGAAATGCATTTCATTAAGGAAATCTAGGTGCCTCCTCCATCTCGACCTGCTTGAGTTTGTGAATCATTATACAATCCATTTTTCTTGCATTAGCACGTTTTTTTACTTTAGCACTTCTCTGTGAATTTGGCTTCCTTTCTCCAGCTTTTTATTTTTTTCCAATATTTTCCTGGCAAGATGCTTACGTAAGTTCCTATTGAAATATGGAGGGCAAAGTTCAAAATCCATATGGAATATCATCTGCAAAAAAAAAACCACCCGAAGCACATCCCTCTGTAAGTTCACATTATCTGCAACCTATTGGAACTGTTATTCTTTTTTAACTTTAACACAAGTTTATTATGCACAAAAACGTTTTAAAGCAATTTTCTTTTAAATTCAGGATTTTTAAAAATTGAAAGTAATGGACTGTGGTAGCCTTTGTAGTTTTTGACATGAAGTTTTTATTTTTTATGTAAAAAAACACATAAAGCTACTGAGATAATAGAATTGAAACTGAGTAATTTACAGGGAAAGGTTTTCATAAGCATCCTGATTTTTAAAAAAATCAAATACTTCTGCACAGTTCAATACAAGGGAGGATTCCACTTTTAATGGAGTCCTGTGTTTAAGAATGAGGAAGGATCAGGGACAGAGGCAAGGACAAAACTATGAAAACTAAAACAAGTCCTCTTGAAATGCTTGGATACAAGAGGGCCAAAGTGCTACTGTGGAGTGAATTTTTGATTTTTGTGGTCACAGTAAAGGAACAGGGCCTGCCAACCCCATGCAAAAACAACCCCTAGGTGACACTGACTTCACAAAGGAGAGATAAAACGGGCTGGATAAAATGTGCAGGAGGAGCGGCGTGTGGGGAGCGATGGCAACAAGAATTGCTGCAAGAACTGTGAAAATAAACAAGCGATAGCAGGAAAGCCATCTGGCCAAAGCTCCTGGAACATGGGGGCTGTCGTTGACCCTAGAAATGCTGATCAGAAAGTGCAAATGAGCGCTGGCAGGAGGGGCTTTGGCAGCAGCAGGGACACGGAGAGCTGGGGCAGGGCAGGGGCATTGGCCATCAGTGCTATCAGAGCTCTGTGGCTGCAGCTGAGCAGGATCTCCTGCTGCTCCACAGCCTCACTGACAGGCACTCAGCTTGCTTTGGGAGAGAACTCTTAAAGGGGTTTTTTAGAAAAGCAGATCATTCAATCTCTTTGATTTTGAACTAGTTGAGGCCTCTCCCCTGACCGGTTCGGGAGAAAACACCTCTTTAGGGAAAAGTGAAAAAAACCTGTTTATTAAACAATAAAACCTAAACAGTATTAAACAATAAACCCCCTCGGTGCTCCAAAAGAGATGACAAACTCAGAAAGTCCCCTCTCAGTCTCTCATCAGTCCCTCAGTGCTGGAAATGCCGCGGGCCAGGCCCGGCCCGGCGGCCTCAGGTGGAGCTGCCGGTGCTCTGCTGGTGTTCAGGCCAGAGCAGGGTTAAACATCTCCAAAGGAAAAGGAAAAACCCCCACAGTCCAGGGAACTTCTTTGCCTCAGCTAGCTAAACTAACTAAAGCAAAGGAGAGCTCTGTCCTGCTGTCTGTCCGTCCTCAGCTGGCACAGCCCAGGAGCGGGAGTGTGGAGGAGTGAGTGCAGGGTCTGAAAACAAACTGCTGCTTCTCCTCTCCCCCCTCACTCTCTGGAACGAGTCTGAAAGGTGCAAAACTTATTATTCAGCATGAACAGAACAGAAAATTAGGGATAAAAGCATCACAAAGTCAGCCCAGGACACAGCCCAAAGACAGGGCTGGCCAGGGAGCTGCAAGGCCTGGAGATGGATTCCTGCTGCTGATCTTACCCTTGTGCGAGCACAGGGAGAGGAAGGGTGGTTGGAAAGAGTTTGCTCCATAAGACGGGATTTGTCATTGGAAACAGGCTGTCAGAAAGAATAAAAGGAAGGATGATGATGGGGCTAGGCTTTAAACAAAGAAAAGGCAATAGAATCACAATGCCTGCTGAAAAGCAGAATGCTCATTAGCTGTAGGGAATAACTGCGAGGAAAAATACAAGTTGTGGAGAGAAGGCAATTAATCAGAGAAGAAAATTCATCAAGAATACCCCAAAAGCAGTAACAATGGCCACTTTATTATGGGCTTATTCAAGAGAAGAAGGAACACCCAGGATTTGCCCAAAATGAATATAGGGGTAAAAGAAATCACCATTTTCTCAAAAGAGAGAATCTGGGGAAACCGAGGGAACGTGATGTGTCTGACACAGCCAGGCAATCAGTGACTGATTCAAGCACAGTCATACTTCAGAATAAACCAATGAATCAGCACAGGTGTCAGCCTGCAGCAAAATCAGTCGTGGCAACTTTCTGGAGATGAGATCAGGGTGCAGAGCAGGTGTGAGACAGCTTCAGGGACAGTGCAAGGAAGGATTCACGGCGCTGAGGTGACTGAGTCATTTTCTGGGCATATTTCAAAGCACATTCTTTTCACCTCTGAAGCCTTTCTGGTTTTGAGTAGTGTGACTTCCCTGGCCTTTGGAGGTGTGTCAGTCTTCCAAGAGCCTACTTTTAATTTCAGCATCTTTGAGCATCTTTCTGGGCTTCTGAGCATCGACAGATTACAGGCTGTACCCTTGGCCCTTGTGGGGTGTGTCAGCCTCGTGTGCTGATGGAAGAGTTTCCTACCCCTGTGTGAAGCCTTTGCATTCACCACGAGGTTTGGTGCTTGCTGCAGTGAATGCTGCAGGTTTTAGTTGCCCCTCCAGCTGCAGCATGGAATATTGACTGTGCAGAGCCTGTCCTGACCCAACAAGGAGTTTGGCACCAGCAGTGCAGTAAGAAACCATAAGGACAAAACACTGTAGGAATGTAATTCAGTTTTGTGTAAAGACCCTTTTTCCCTTTTTCTTTTCTTTTTTTTTTTTTTTTGCCATCATCTGCACTCTGGAACAAAATCTGGGAAAGAAATAAAAAGAGGTTTCATTTCTTTGGGTTTTGGTAATCTTTAAGCTGGGCTATATCACCTGACAATTCTGTTGTATCTGTACCATGAAAACACATCTTGCTGCAGAAATAAATGAGTAATAAAGTAAATGCTGCAGCCAGAAGTTTCTGTTTTCTCCTTATCAGAGCAAAAAGTACTCTGGGCATGCAAGGAATCTTTGATTTCTACATCCCTCCATATCTCAAGGCTCGAGATTTGCAAGTTGAGTCCTCACTTTTTCCCTAGGCTGACAGAGCCTCAGACAGGGAGCCCTGTGGCCAGGAGCTGACTGGGGACATGTCACCTTCACTGAGCTGGAATAAAACATTCAATACTTCAGCTTCTCCATTTCACAAGGCTGCAGCCTTGCTTACATCTCTGACTGACTGCCCCCAAGCCTCCAGTCTGACAAACACTTTCACCACCACTGACCTGTCAAGTCCTGAAAAAGCAAAGCCCAGTTTCTGATCCTGCTATATCCTTCATCCTTCTGGGATGCATATGGGGTACAGAAATAGCAAGGGGCAGACACACTTGTGTCTCATTTCCCACAAGGCTGCAATACTGCTGCGATTTGGGGCAATAAAGATAGCTTCATAAAATAAAAGATAGCTGAATAAGCCATCTATCTCAAGGTTTTATTAGTAAAATAATGTGCTATTCAAAGGACAGGTTTTCCTATGGAATTTTAAGATACACCTGTTTCTTTCCAGCATAACTCACAGAAGAGGGTGGATTTGTGTGTGTTGGCTGCATGGACTGGGTCAGTCATGGAAGAAAAAGGGTTTCACCCTAAGTTATTCACTTCTGCAGCACTGTAATATTTTTTTCCCATTTCAGTCACAGTAAATCTCTGGTTTCTTCTGGGACAAGTGAGGTTAGGGTGGGAGGGTTGGGCTGAAGGTGATCCATGCCACACACCGAGCTCGCTGCTGGGCCTAAGCCTGCTCAGAGCTGGGTCTGCTCTGAGATCACTGGTGTCTCTGCAGCTATTCAGCTGGTGAGAGTGGCTTCTAAATGACATTCAAAACAGTTGTAGGCTCTGAGAAGTTTGATTAAAACTGTTTCCCTCTCTCCCATGGTGGGAATGATGTGGAAGGATAAAGATGTGCTTGTGTGATAAGGAGCTGTGAGAATGAGACTTGCTGTTGAACAGCACAAACCATGACACTGGTAGCATTTTCATAAAAAGATAAGAGAAGGTCATACTTGCAGTGTGGAACAAAACAAAGCTGTAACAAAAGCATTTTCTAGTGAGCAATATTTTTTTGCTAAATGCCAGTGTTAAAAATGACTCATTATAAATGATTGTCTTTACTCTTGTCTATAATTCATGTGCTGCTTTGGGCTAGCTCTCAGCTGCTGTGCACCACTCTCTTTCCAGCTCTGCAGGGCTGGAAAACAAAAGTGGTCTTTAATCTGGGGCATTCTGTAACCTCTGCTGAACGGCAGAGCTGAGCTCCCTGATGTCTGAGTGTGTCCCAGAGGGTGTCTGCACCACACAGACTCATCCCTGCCTTAATGCAAAGGCTGCTGAGTGGCCCTGGTGCTGCCATCCTGCCTCTCCCCCTGGGCTGACCTTTCTTCCCTTTGGTCACAGCTGCTGGACTGTGGGTATGGTGTTCCCTGAGTTTGTATCTCACTCTCTGCCTACCTCACTGCAGGCTTTCACCTGGGGGATTTTGGTCTCTGGGAGTCATTCACTCTACATAGCAGAGAAGGGACCTCAGCATTGCACATGCATGAAGTTAATTTAGCTGTCTGTGGTTTTGGTTTTTTTTCAAGAACATGTAATTATCAATAAAATTAATTATATTAATTATACTTATCAAGAAAAGCCTTTAAAACAGAGCTGCTGATTCTTTTCTTCCAATGGTGTATAATCAAACTGAGACATAAGATGCTCCCCACAGCACTTGCTATTTTGAGCTAATCATTTTAAGGTAATGGGATGTTACAGTTTGAAGAAGTAGCAATTTGCTGATAAAAACAAAAAGAGACTGGGCAAGCACTTCACTGAAAACATGATGTTACAGAGAGCACCTTGCTTTAAGATAAACATTTTATGTAGGTTGTCTTGGACAAAGAATTCTGGCAGTTCCACTGGCTTATGTCACTGATGCTGGAAAGTTGTCCAGAATTAAACTTGCATGGATCACTGACTGATGGTTTATCTCAGAAAAACTTCAGGCTGTGGCTACATTGTCAGTTTTCTTCTTGTGCTGTGTACAAGCAAGGAGATGAGGTTGGAAGCTGGGGGGTTTTATACATACTCTAGCTTAAAGCATGCCTCCAATTTGCCATTTGAGCCACTTCTGAATAAACAAATTAAGAGGGGGACAAAAGAAGACACTCCAGAGAATCTGAATTGCAGCTGATACTAAAAGCAGAGCTAGTTGTGTCACAGAAACACAGCAGAGACCCAGGAGTTAATTTGTTCTGCTGGATCATCCCTACATAGTTTTCCCAGTCACCAGCTGAGTTATTTCTCAAATGCCAGCCAAGAACTACTTGCAGCTGGCAAAACCCCATCAGTGTGATGGAAAAGAGGTGAGACCAAAAAACCCCAGCAGTGTGTCCCTGGTGATAGTGAGGTGTGGGTTCCTGTGCTCTTATCCGGTTTGTAGGTGTGAGGGGATGATAAATGGTTAACAAAGAGAACATTTAGGGAATAAATAGTTAACAAAGATAACATTTCCGCAGTGATTCAGGTCAGTGGTATTTGTGATGACTTCCCAGGTCTCTGGAATCTGTGTTGTGCTGTGGAGTGTGTGAAGTTCGTGCAGGACCTGTGGAGCTCATGTACAGCCTGGTTTCCCTGAGGCTCACAGAAAGAGCATTTTAATTGTGATTTCAAGAAATACCACACAATTCCTTCTTAGGTTATTTTGGGTATGACACATTAGGAACACCGAGAGGCAGAGATAAAATACTGGTAAAAGAAGAGAGAAATCTTGAAAAATCATGACTCTGTGTGCTCAGTCTGGAGGAAAAGGGGCTGAGAACTGCCTGAAAGGAGGCTGTGGCCAGGTGGGCATCAGCCTCTCCCCCCAGCTGGTGACAACTGGTGACAGGAGGAGAGGAAATGGACTCAAGCTGCCTCAGAGGAGGTTTAGATGGGATAGCAGGAAACAATTCTTCACTGAAAGGGTGGTCAGACACCCAGGGAAGTGGTGGAATCCTGAAGGGATGAGGAGGATGTGTAGATGTGGTGCTTAAAGACATGGTTTAGTGGGATTTGCCCCTGCTGGGTTAACAGATGGACCATCTCAGGGGTCTTTTCCAGCCTAAATGGTTCTATGAATCTTGCAAAGAGAAGGTGATCTCTAGCAGATCCCCAAATCTATGCAACATAGACTGAAAATAAGGTCTATTTCCATGTTCTGATGCTAGCAGCTGTAGAGGAAAAAGGGCCTCACAAAACTCAACATTTCTGTAGTTTCTTATTATCAGAATAAGTGACCACTCCATGTAGGCCTTGTTCCCACTGCACAGAGACCAGGTTTTACTGACTGGAAAAAACTGGGCTGCAGGAAAGGATTGACACATACACAAAATGCAAGTTTCTGATCTTCAAGCACACCTTTTAGAAGCATCCTGCAGATACTTCTGAAATGTAAAACTGAGTTTAAATCTTGTCTTAACAAAAACCAGAAGGCCATTGAAAAACTAGTCTGTGCCCAAAGTCTCACATGTCTGAGAAGTCTAACTTTCAAAGGGTGTAGAACTTACTCCAGCTAAGGAGCAGTGGGATTTTCACTCCATTTAGGCTCCTGAATGCATCTACATGTGCAAGTGTGTGTGAGCTCATGTGTGTGTGTGTGTGTGTGTGCACAGGCACACGCTCATCTGGTCTCATGTAAAAAAATTGTTTGGATTGGCTGCTCCTTAGCCAGAAAGCCTGCTCCAAACTGAATTAGTTACTGCCCTGAATTAGTACTTACAACAAATTAAAGCTGATCCAGTCCAAAAGGGGAGAATCTGAGAGGGGAATGAGCTGGGCTTGGTGCAGGCGGGGCGCTCTGAGCACTGCCAGGAGTGTCCTATGGCAATGTCCCCATCTAGTGGGGTCCCCGGGCTGAAAACACACCAGGACACTGCTGCCCTCTGCTTCTACAGCAGTTTTACATCTGGTATTTTCCTCAAGAGAAACGAAATTAGGAACCTCCTGCTGCCTGTAAAACTATTTCCAGTTTTACATGGGCATTCCAAAACCATGTACAACAGCTAGTGTGGACTTTCCATTACAGACTGCTCTGCTTTTTTCACTGCAGAGTCCATTATCCCTAAAACCCACCAAAATATCTCTGATGGTTTGTCCAGAAATTTTCTGAGTCCGTTTTAAAAGAAATTAAAAGCACTGAAAAGTTTTCAGGCTTGACATACTCTGCCCACAATTAATGCTTTTCTCAGAATATATTTTACAAAAGAAAAAAGAGTTTATTAGGGTTTGAGAGCTGCTGTGTTTGTACTTGTTACTGTGTTCAAGACAAATTCATGTGAAAAGATGAAAACACAGTATTATCCTAATGTGAAACACAGCTACAAAATCCTGTATCTACTCCCTCCCCTATCTTTTGAGGGAGTTGTTCTTAGCTGATGGGGGAAAAAAAAAGGTTTTTTCCTAGACCCACTAAAATTAGTAGGAGTTTTGACATTAATAGAGTTAGGGCTTAGTGAGGAATATTTCAGGAAGGAAAACAGCAGTACATTCAGTCCCACAGAAAGTACAGTCAGCAGTGGTTACCCAATTAATGCTTTCTTACTTGTCTTTCTCAGAAAGGATTAGTGGCTGCAATGGTGTCATAGTTATTTTAGCATGGTTGAATAATGGCATCTAACTAATCAGATGCCTAGTGCTGATATTTGTCAGCAAGGCTTCAGGTCCTCCATCATCCCATCCAGGCTAGGTGTTTCTGCCCTAAATCCAGCAGCACACCCCAGGGAGAAATTGAGAAAGTGTTCTGGAATGAACCATGTAGCACCTCAGGTGGCTGGAACTGTAAAAAGTCCTTATCTTTCTTGTCACATCTTTTAATGCTCACCCTGTTATCAACACACAGAACATAGCTACTTTTATACACACATGCATATTCCTGAGAACAGGAAAGGTCCTTCCCCTACAAACACACTTAGGAGTACATACTGCTTACTCAGCTGGCTTGTCCCATGAATGCATGCTTTTCCTTTTCACCAAAATCCCCTCAAAACGGTTTCCAATGCCCAAGGTGTTGTTTTAAACTGCAGGTTTGAACTCTGTGGCTGTGAAAGCAGGGGATTAGTGTCCCTAGCTCAAGGCAGGCACCATGGGGACAGGTGCCATGCATGTTTCTCCGGGTAGCTCTGCCAGCGCACATTAATCTTGATCTGCAGCATTCCTGCTATTCCAGTCCTGGGCCCTTCTTCTGCCAAATTTTATAGTTTATTTGTTTACAGCTACAGCAGTGCTTGCAGTGAGGCAGAAGTTATTGTGAATAGCTTTTGTGCATTTTCAGCTTTCACCTCCTCCTCTGCTGGCTGGATCGGTCTCCTCCTTGCTGCCTGCTATGAAGGGAAGGGCCCAGACACGAGGCTGGCTGGCTCTGCACTAATCCCATGATTCTACATGATCTGGATGCCAAAAGCAGAGAACCCCGAAGTTAATCATTGCTTATGATGACTGACTCAGCCTCTCTAATCCTCTTCCATCCCCAGTGCTTGTCAGGGTGCCACTTGACCTGCTTCCTCAGGGCTGCAGAGCGCGGTGTGTGCCTGCCACGCACTGCAGCTCAGCCCAGGAAGGGGAATGTAGCCACATTTCCCTTCACAGAGAAAAGCAAGGCACAATCCTTCCCAAGAATATTTCTGGGTTTCACATTCTCTGAACCTCAGAGAAAGGAAAAACATTTCTTATCTCATTTGAGATGTTTGAGCGCGTCCAGAGGAGGGCAACAAGGCAGGTGAGGGGCTGGGAACACAAGCCCTAGGAGGAACGTTTGAAGGAGCTGGGGGTGTTTAGCCTGGAGAAGAGGAGGCTTGGAGGTGACCTTATTGCTCTCTACACCTTCCTGAAGGGAGGCTGTAGGCAAGTGGGGTTGGTCTCTCCCACCAGGCAGCACTGACAGAGGACACAGTCTCCAGCTACATCAGGGAAGGTACAGGTTGGATATTAGGAAAAAATTTTCACCAAAAGAATAATAAAGTACTGGAATGCTCCTCCCAGGGAGGTGGTAGAATCACCATCTCTGGATGTGTTTAAAAAAGCCTGGACATGGCACTTGGTTCTATAGTCTAGTTGAGGTGTTAGGGCATAGGTTGGACTCAATGGTCTTAGAGGTCTCTCCCAACCTCATCATTCTGTGACTCTGTGATTCTGTGCTGTGCCTGTGTTTGTGCCACAATGCAATGTGGAGATTGTTTACCCACAGTGATGGGGTTTTGTTTCCTTGCCCTAGCAGGGCCAGGTGTGTGTGTGTGTGTCAGGACTGTCTGCTGACAGCCAGGAGAGTCAGAGCAGTGGAGTGCAGGGTTGGTGCACTCTGATCTGAAATCAATAGAGTCCTCCTCATCACTTCCTTCCTTTGTTGGGGGTGCCCCGCAAATTTGATAGGGGAAATCATCCTGAAAACTTCAGGGTCACACCAAGAGTCACTGCAAGGAGGGATGGTGATGTTGATCTCCTTGGACATAACTCTTGGTATCTCACGCAGCTGCTCACCCCTCATGCAGCAGAACCACTTCACCTTTCAAAGGAGAGAGGAGGACCCAGTTCCAGGCAAATCAGACATTTGTGTGCAGGAGTTTTAGCTCCAGCACTGGGAGGAGAGATGCAACCTCCTGCCACCACCACACCTGTTCTGAATCTGGAGGAGGTCATTTTAATTTCCTTTCATGGCATTAATCACCCCTGGCAGAGGGATAAGGGCAGCAGAACACTGCTGGGTGACTGATGAACACATGATGATGATGATGATGATGATGATGATGATGATGATGATGATGATGATGAACACGTGATGTACTGCTCTTCATTGAGGACTGAGGTTGTGCATCCCTTACAGAAAGAAAGTGAATGATGTGTTTTGCTCCTACTTTGCTCACCTTATATATTACACCGAAGAAATGAAATATGCCAAGTACTTGTAAGAGTAAAAAAATATAAATTTGGCCTTTGTAAAAAATCCTGTGAGCTGATATGTTGATTTCTAACAGCTTTCCTCTGTTCTTGCAGGGTTTGAACAGAATCTTTTCCTCTGTTTCTTGAAGGGTCCCCTTCTTGTGCAGAAGGGACCAGCTATTTATGCATTACCAGCAAGGCAAAATAAAGTACAGAACTATAAACCACAGGATCACACTGCTGGTATTTCCAGTTCTAAGCAGTAAAAAAAAAAAAAAATTAAAAAAACCTCGATTTTAGTTCCTTGGAGCATCCAGCTGGTGGTGCCAAATAGTAACTACAAAGGAGATTTTTTTCTGCATTTTGAATGCTTGGAATACAAATGTTTGGATAAAGTCTTAGACTCTTTTTAGCAACTGTCCTTCTCACTCACAGTGAACTTAGCAGGTCAGCTTCTAAAATTCAACTGTTGTGTGTTTACACCTCCCACCAAGGGAGATGACCCCTTCTACTCTGATTTATTTGAAAGCTTACTCCGTGCATGGGCTGAAGAAGATGTATATACATGCACATGATCAGAAGCAGTGGAAAATCAGGGCCAGGACATTTTGGCCTGGCATAATATGTTTCTTACTTCATAAATCACACGAAATCTTAAGAACACACACACCTGTTTCCCTGGGTGCTGAGTATCTCTGTACCTGGCATTTATAACTTACGTGCCCTGATGTCCTGTCCAGGCTCCTTAAGAGTCCAGCCTGCTGATGAGTCAGCCTGTGACCTTCTTTTTCTGTGAAGTTCAGTAGTTAAAAGTATTTAGCTTGGAAGAAGATACCTGTTTTCAAATTTAAAAAGAGGCACGAGGGGAAGTGGTGAAGGAACACCGTGTTATGTTTCACTGGCCAAACAGCGACCTACAAAATGTGCTGGTGAGAACAGAAAATGTAATGCACCATTGGCTGCAGCCACAGTTTGTTTTCATTCTTTTTGATATTTGATTATAAGGGTTAGAGCAGGGGGAAGGCAGTGCTAGCCTGAAGTGCTACCTTTCCTGTGGCTCCCTGCCATTTAAGTCGGGGCTGATTCGCAAGGGTCGCGTTCTTTGCTGCAGGCACGAGGCAATGAGGAATAAACTGCAGGAGGGCTGGTTCTTACAGCAGGTCATACTCAGGGTTGTTTCAGGGAGTGTTTTGCCCTGTTCTGCAGGGTGCCACTGCTGCCATGGGGCTCCTGCTTCCCGCTGAGGGATTGCAGCAGGCTGCTGCTTGCACAAGCCACGTTGTGCTGAGCGAGGCCAGGCAGGTGGCAGAGCCTGAGTGTGACCAGTCAGGGCAGGGAAAGTGTCACAAAGGTGAGCCAGGCAGAGAGTGATGTGGAGAGTGACACAACCCAGTCATGCTGCCTTCACCTGGAGCCCAGAGGTGCTGGACTCGTGGCTGATGCAGTTCGTGCAGGTGCAGTAATTTTCCAGAGAGTAGCTTCTGTATCTTTGGCCACTGAAACAGAGCAAGAAAATGGAATGTGCTGAGTGAACTCTGAGAAGGACCTGGCTCCAAAGGTGTAAGATTCCCACTTCTCCACTTTCCAAAAGAATTCCTTACTTGATTCCAGTGATGAAGACACTTCAGTATGGGTCTTTATGGTAAAATCATGACATGAAAAGCAATATCAATTACATTGGAAAGAAAAAAATTGTGTATAATTTCTGGTGCAGTAAAATCAATCAGTGTGATTGGTTTGCTCAGTATTTTAAAACACACTGTGCAGTAAAGATATTAGAAAAACAGCTCGCTCTGTTCTGAGATCACATGTCCAACTAGTGTGACTTGGTGTTATTGTGTTGTGCTGAAGCATACCTCATAAAATCTCCCAAAGTATTCCCTGTGCCACTCTGAAAGCTAATGATTTTACTCAGACTCATTAAGAAAATTAAATCCTCCTCAAAGAATGAGGCCCAAACATTCTGCAAGTGTTTTGAAAGCCAGTGCCTGCACTCTGCCCCGGGGGCTCTTGTGAAATCCAGCTGTGCTGAAGGCGTGAGGGTGGGGCTGGAGCACAGCTGGATGAGCACTCACAGCTCACCTCCACAGCAGCTCTTAGGGAGCTGGGCAGATCATTTAAATCCCCACAGAGCCACTTGTTCTTCCCTGCACAGAGCCTTGAATGTGTCTCACAGCAATGGCCTGGGGTGCAGCAAGGGAGAAAGCCAGGATGGACACTGCTGGCTCCCAGATCCACAGGGACAGGGAGGGACAAGAGCAGTGCCTGCTTCAGCCCTGGCTCTCCTTTGGCTGCTCAGCCCGGGCAGCCTGGCTGCAGCAGGGAACAGAGGGTGGCTGCTTGTCCTCGTGCTCATGCCCAGCCTGCATTTGATGAAACCAAGAGTGTGGGGGTTCCAGCTGTGGGTTCTCTGGCTCTGGACTGAAGGCACTGGAGACAGTAATTCATCTTCACACTCAGGTGTTTATTATTTCTTATCAGTAAAACAGTCTCACTGCTGGGAGTTCAGCAGCTTTTCATTAGAAGGCACAAAATGGCCACAATCTCTTGTTCCAAGGGCTTTTAAGGCTAAACTGACACCTGGATTATTTTCCCTTTTAACCCAATAACTGATCCCACAGAGCTGCCATGGGGACTTTTCTGCCCAATTACAGAATGCCACCCAAACCCATGGAGAAGGAGGAAGAAGAAGCATGAAGAAGAAACCCAGGACCACACCCTGTGCCCTCCATTTGGCTTCCATCCACAGCACACTAAAAACCCCAAACCCTCAATTTCTCACCCAGTGACACACCCACACTGCTCTCTATAATCTATTGCACACTTTTGTGGGTTTCAGTCTATCTTGAAGTCTGGGAAACTTTCTCCATGGATGAGGGTCAGAGTCAGAGCTCCCCTGGGGGTCAGGGCACCCCAGAGCAGACAGAGAAATATTCCCAGTGGTGCCCTGGGTTTCCTCACCAGAGGATAAATTGTACCACGGATGGAACTTCTCAAGCTCCCTACCTGCTTAGTTAAATGAGGTTTTCCTTTTCCTGCAGGCCAACAAATAGTTTCCTTTTTTCCTTTTGATGTCTCAGGACTCTGTTTTATACCCTGCCTGCCTTCCCTTAATTCCTTTTGATAAAAGAGCCTTTTATCATGCCTGCTAAAATTGTTGGATAGGTCTATTTGCCATGCCAGGAGGAAAATAAATAAATAAAGCTTTTTTAAACCCCTCCATCAGTTCATTTTTCCTTATGTCTCATCAGTGGATTTTCACAATGTCATGGGAGTGTCGTGATTTTTGGTGGGGTTTTTTTTGTTGAGCTCCAGCTTCTGGATTTTTTACCTAAAAATAAAGATGAAAATACCTTACCTATTAAGCTGTGGTTGCTGAAAAGCACTTAATAACCTGCTCAGTTTAATGTGAAAAGCAAATTACAGGCATATTTATTGTCAGAAGGTTTCAGACTAGGGCCATGATTATAAAATGCTTGGGATCAATGATATTTAATGCACACATTTTCTTGTTGTTTGTTAGCAGGCAAGCAACAAGATAGGAGTACTGAAACATTCTGGATTAGGAATTTAATGACTGTGCAGACATGCTGACTGACTGTGATGTCTTAGGCACATGGTAGTTTTCAACATATCTAGAAATGTGACTAATAATTTAGCCAATTACTATAAAAATTAAATGTATTTATGGGCTGGTCAGATGATCTCCTGCTTATGAGTTTTTCTAAACCAGGAATATCAGAGCCACTTAATGAGTGTGGCCTTTAGTTACTAGGAAACACCTACAATGAACACAGTATTTTAAAGAATGACTGGAAAAAATAGGGTTTGTATAGCTTTTTAAAAATAAAAAATTTCATTAGCTATAGAATTGTAAAAAAAACCCTCAACAGTTCAAGGTATTGCTTGTATAAGGGCTTTAATTTTTTCTTCCAAACTATTGTCTGGCTTGAAAACAGCAACCTGTTTTTATACCCTGTCACCTTTATTTGAAACAAATAACTTTGCACTCAAGTTTTCAGTTCTAACCTAATTACCACAGAATTCTGTGCAGTAAATAATGGTAACATCTCCTTCTCTTCTGACAGAAGGTATAGAAGGATACTTCAATTAGTGCCTTGATTTTTCACTTGTCTAAACCAAATTTTAGAAACTTTTTTGACAGGCTGGGAAAGTATTACTCTAGATCTTCATTCTGCAAGGAACTAAGTACATGTGGGCACCTGATGGACTCTAAGAGGTAATTTAGCAAGGGCAGTTCTTTTATTATATGATGACATTTTTGATTTTAGCCTCTGCTCCTGCATTTCTGACTCATGCAGCTTTTCAAGACCTTAGGATTGATACTCTTAGCAACCAAGAGTATCAACCCTGTGAATGAAATGATTTCTTCTGATAGATGTAACTCTGCCACAGAAGCTTTTAATGAGCTACTTTCATGTGAAGGTTTGTTCAAAACCTTGGATTTTGCACCACACCTCCTGTGAGGAGAGAGGGGGAATTTTATTTGTTGACCAGGACTGAAATCAATACAGAAGCAAGCACAGAGGACACGTTTAGCTGAGAATCTGCTGTGGGAGCAGGGACATGCTGCTGTAAACCAGTCTGGATTTCATGAGCTGAGTTTTACAAACCTTGTGTCTCTGCAGCCTGCAAAAGAGTTGGCTCAGGATTGGGAATGAGCTAAGGACAACAGGAAGTGATGTCCTCTACAGAAACACCTGCCCCAAAATCTCCCTCACCAGGGCAAGTATGTCTGCCTTGTGAAATAGAATAAATAGAATAAATATATTAACTATATTAAATAGGTGGATTGATTTTATAAATAAAGGACAGAGTCTGAACAAAGTTAGATTCTTAAATACATGCTAAAGCTTGTTCCTTGATACTGCACTGTTCAGTACTTGAACAATCACACATCGTTTCTAGGCAGGCAGGAATTCATGAACTTACTCTGGTCTTACCCAGATTTTCTTCCTCTAGTATCTGAATCCTAATTTCACACTGATCTACAAATCCAGCATTAATTAATGTTGGGGTTTTTTTCCTGGTCTCATTTTTATTGCAGCAGAAAAGTAAAAAAAAAATATTTGTAATAATTGGCATTCATCCTTCGTGCATAAATTGAATAAACCAGATTCCAGGTCCAAGAAGTTGTTTTCTCCCTATTTTGTTTCCAGAACACTTTTAATTTTTCTGTGAGTGTTTATTCTCCCTGGGAGAGAAGATGTGTAAGCAACAGGGCAGAGGCTTTCTAATGACAAACACGTGCCTGAACACAGCAGGGCTGTAGCAGAACCCCAGGCAGAAATATCCATGGAAAACTAAATACATTTTTCAATTGTCCTATAGCAAACCTAGCAGTGACCAAAAAATACTTCTCACCTGACACATCCATAATCTGCCCAATTTTTTAGAATATATTTTCTTTGGACACCTTTTACTGAGTTTCCTC
This sequence comes from Leucosticte australis, assembly GCA_025504685.1. NCBI lineage: Eukaryota > Metazoa > Chordata > Aves > Passeriformes > Fringillidae > Leucosticte > Leucosticte australis. The sequence goes on along the minus strand of JANIJU010003064.1, from coordinate 655,580 downwards.
CTCCCTCCCTCCCTCCCCCACAAATAACCACACAAAACTTGTTCAAGAAATGCAACTATTTTCCCTTCAATTAAACTTCCAGTGCTTTACACAGAAGGCAAGAGGCCAAATCCACAGCCAGAATTTTTCAGGTGGCAAGGTAGCTCAGCTGAGGGCTGCAAACACTCATTGCTCAGCTTTTAAATTAAAGAGCAGCTTCTCTCTTTCAGCTCTCCTGTTTCCAGTGTTATCTTGATGCTTGCTGCAGGTAAAAGCCTCACAGCATTTGCATGCTGAGGTGTCCAGTTTGGAGGATGAAGGTTGGAGAAAAGGAAGCTTAGCAACAAAAGTGGTAAAACACTAAAATAGGCATTGGGTCAGGGCAGAGTGCAGAGTATTGGTGTCAGAAGAAAGACTGCTATAGCCCAGTCCCTATCTCCTGCAGATTTACTTAGCTTTGCCTGCTGATTAAAACCCTTTGAGGCTGATAGGAGTGAATATTTGTGGGTGAATTTAAGCTGATATCTAAGGCCTGAAATGCTGCATATTCCTAACACTCAGGTTCTCTCAGCAGTCACCCTGACTTTTTCCATATTTCTGCTGTATCCTTGATAGATATAACCAAAGTTGGAATTTGCTGAATTTTCCCAGCTCTGACCCAGGTCCTCCGACATCCCATTTAACCACTCACATGATAAAATTATTTGCAAATGTTAAATCTTTGCAGGATTATGATCTAAAGGAGCATTAGAGCCTGACCCAGCTACTTCAGAGGCTGCCCTAGATTTTGGTGATCAGTGTTCCAGAGCCATACTGAGGGGATTAAAATGCTGCCAGTGCTTGCTGAGGGTAAGGTTTGCCTAAAAGCACAGTCCAGTGTCTGACACATCCAGGGCACATTGTGTGCAGCAGCTCACCCTGCTCGGGCTGGCACCCCTCTGATGGGTTCCAGTGGCCATCCCTTTGTTTATGCTTTCATCATCCAAGTGCTTAGCAGTGTAAATATTTCCTCTCTGGCTGCACACACACAGGGATGGATTTGCTCTCACAGAGTGTGAGGCCGTGTCTTGGAGAAGTGTCAGGGGTTTGCCAGTGCCTGTGTGACACAAGTGGGTCACCTGCTGCAGTGACAGGGAGGGCACCACCTCCATCCACCTGGATCCTTTCACTTCGCCTCCCTGCTTCCCTGTGCCAGGAGAAACTCCCCCTCCTTTCACAGGTGTGGCAAGCAGAACTGGGGAAATTGTACAGGGAGAGATTTGGCTCTTTTTTCTTTCACCTGATGGCAGGAGATACAGCCAACAGTGGGAGAGGGATGCCCTGAATGTCCAAGAACCAGGGGATTGAAAACTAGGCAAAAAAACCTCCCAAATCTCTTTTTCTTGTGGTGAGTCCTTTTTTTGTGTGTTGTAAATCTGCTATTGCACCAGAAAGGCTGGAGGCCTGTTGCCCTGATTTTTTAAGATTTTCTAAGCCTTCTAATCTTTACATTCTTGTAACAAACTTTCTCACACACTTTCTGTAAATAACTTATTGTTTTGCCTTCTTTTATAGAAAAAGAGAAATTTGATAAACTCTTAGTTTGTCCAGTGTCATTGGAGAGGTGGCACTGTCACCCTCCAACCCACTGTCACTTTTAGAAATCTATGAATAAGAGAGTCAGAAATTAAAAATTCTCTTTTTGCCTTAGAAGAGCTGCATGTCTACGTTGTGTTATTTCATGTCCTGTAGTGACAGAGGCCCAGAAAAGGAAAGCAACGTGCTAGACTGAAAAAATTTATGTGCAGAAAAACAAACTGTTTCTTTTCCCCCTTGTGATTTGCCACTTATTTCAGACCTGCAGAAATGATGCTGTCTTGTCTGATGTGTTGATAGCAGCCCTGTTATGATGTGTTATGTGTTGTGCATGTGCATCCAAGCACTTTCACACCCATCACAAGCACACATTAGTTCTGCTATGAACACTAAGGGGAAAAAACCCCTTTTATCACTTCTCTTCTGTGGTCAGGGTCTGTGATGTAGCTGTGTAGCATATGGGCATGACAACTTTGTGGCAGCCAGAATCCAAGCTCCCCTGCCAGACCTCGGTGTCTAGTTTGAGAATTCTTCCTTCCTCATTATGTTACATCACAAGGAACAAATGATTTTAACTGCTGTAAAATAATCATTCTTGCATAATACCTTTACCTTTCATCTTGGATTTCAAAGCACTTTCCAATCATTAATCTTTACCTCTTAACCCTCTAATCACATGAGTAAAGTCTTTCTCACAAAGAAGAAACATTTCCAAATACTTTTACATCCTGTAGAAGATGAGAGGAGAAGCCAAGTTTACTCAGGCAGGAACTGGGATTAGAACTTGGTGCATCTGCTTGTCCTTGAGCATTTTTTTCCCTTTCAAATGTATCTACAGATCCAAAAGACCAAATAAATATTGACATGTAGGTGGTTTTGGTGCATATCTGAAACCTGATGCTGCTGGGTTTAAATTTAGGATCTCCAGCTGACACAGCTCTGTTGCTGTGCAGAGACATCATTCTGTCGTGTCACGTGTGTCACCACAGCTGTCTTGGCCTGGTGATACTAATTCCTTAAAAGAGCTAAAATGATTTCTTCTGAATTATAAACACATCAACCTGAATGTTGAGTGGTGGACTTGAAAAGAATCAGGCCCCAGACTGTGTTTAGCTTCTGTTCTGTGTTCTGAGTAACCAAACAGTCTCAAGTTGTGCCAAGGGAAATACAGGTTGGATATCAGGAAAAGGTTTTTCCAGAAAGGTGATAAAGTTCTGGAATGTTCTGCCTGGGGAGGTGGTGAGTCCCCATCCCTGGGGGTGTTTAACAAAGCCTGGATGTGGCACTGGGGGCCAGGGTTTGGCTGAGGGGTTGGGGCTGGGCTGGACTCGATGATCTTGGGGGTCTCTCCCAACCCAGTGGTTGTGTGAATTTGCACAAGATGAATGCAGTTTGCTTGTCCCACAAACAGCTTTCTTCACAAGCTGGACTTTGTTCAATATGCATCACCAGCTCTGGCATATCTGCCCAGCAGTGTTTGGAACAAGAATAAGTCTTAACTAGATGAAGAATCTTCTCCCCTGTGGATAACCAGTGACTCCTAATCCACTCAATCACTCTGTGTAAATTATACAAACAAAATCTGTCAATGAGGCAAGAACAGAGCTTAACTCAGAAAAGGTTGCAGAATATTACCAGCAAGTTACTGGAAGATTTAAATTCTTCATAAAACATAAAATACCACTGTGACTTTTCAAAGTCAAACATTATTTATCATGTTCTGTGTGCTGATTTTGCCCTGATTATTAGTGTTGAACTCATTTTTGTTCAAGGGTGAGTGGGCTCAGGGCCAGTGTAAATGTGCACTTATTGTGTGAGGACCAAGAGTGTCGACCCTGTGAATGAAATTATTTCTTCTGATAGATGTAACTCTGCCACAGAAATCCACAATATCAGCTTTGGATCCCTGCACAGCTACTGTGCCTGATCCAGTGCAGCCTTTCCCTATCTGCTTCTGCACAGCCTTGATCACCCCTGTGTTTGTTCCTGGTGACCAAAAGCTGCCTCTTTGATATTCCATATCTTTAGAAGGAATAGGGTTGGCAACAATTCATTGCCAGAAACCCAGCTGGCACTGAGGCTTCTAAATATAACCCCTTACTGAATTGACTGGTTTTATCTTTTTTCTTTATTTGGAACTACTTTTCAGCTCCTGTACCCTTTTGGACTCAGGCTGTTGTGCTATTTTTTAATTTTCCCATTGAGGAATAGCATTTCAGGCATTTGAACATTTTCTTTTTACTGCTTGTAGGGGACTCCTAGGCTTTGACCCTGTCATCAGCCGAGATGTTTTGAAACTTGCCCACACCTTTATTTACCTCAGGCTGAATTACTGTGAGCCCTGCCAGACTTTCTGCTCAGACACTGCTGTTAGGAGCTTTTACTACAGTCAACACAGTGAGAGCAGAAATTGATAGAATTTTTTAATTTTCCAGTCACTTTATTATTGATTCTTTGCACTGTGTGATGACATGTCCCTCTAGTAATTGATTTTACACACAAAAACATATTTTCAGCTTTGATTGTAGTCCAATGCTTCAGGGGTATAGCTGGAATTACTAAAGAATTTTTTAACCAAGTGGCATTTTTACCAAATTGTAGGATAAAATGGACTAAAACCAGATGATATACCAGTACTTAAACTGGGAAAAGGAACTTCAGAATAGTTACTTTAGGGACTGGCAGAGGCAAAATCAGACCAAATTCAAGACAGTTTGCAAAAGGAAAATAAATAGATGGTAACATAACAGCATCAGTTGACAAAGTTTTATGGGTGATAGAGCTTGACAATGAACATGTAACATGCATTTGGAAGTGTGGCTTATAAACACACCTGTGTTTACTGAATATATTATTAAAATGTCCTTAGAGCATTCTGATTAAAAAAAAAAAACAAAAAAAGGAGAGAGAAATGCAATGTTAAATACCTGGTTAAATGATAGTAAAGGAAAGGTGACTGTCAGCTCCATCATCAAGCAGAAGAAACACCCTAAATTTGGAAATAGGAACTAGATATGTCCAAGCTGCAAACAACCTGCAGCAGCAGGAGTTTTTTTATTCTGAGGCAAGCTAGCTCTTGGTGCAATTTCTTCTTCTGCAATTTCAGAAACTTCTTTAATATTTCAGCCTTTTTAATTAAGGCTGAAATACTTCTAAAAGGGGTACTAGAATGCTATATACAGAAAGGACTTAGTTAATTAACAACTGGTGTTAGATAGGAAATCAAATTAAATTAAGATAAAGTTCCTCAGGTATTCATTTATGTATGTATCTTCCTTTGAGTCCTATTTTCCTTCTGATTATCACCAATCTCTGCTATCAGGGGTGTATTCAACCTGGTAGAAGACATGGCTCCATTCCTGTTATTTGCTGTCTCACACACACATCAAACAATCCACACAGAACTTTATCAGGACTGGTAAGGTAATTGCTTTAAAATAATTCATTACTGTGAGTGTTTTAATGTCCACTTTCAGTAAATAGCAGGGCTTTAGGTGCTCCATTTACTGTGCATGACAATTGCATCACTGTTGGGTGAGGTGCTGCACTGGGGCAGCCAAGAGGCCATAAGTGAGCTCAGAAACCCTTCAGCCTGTCCCCTCTGCAGCCTCCCCCTTTTGTCCTGTGTCCCTTTTGTCTTCAGCTCCCCAAAGGGCACTGAAGAACAGGGTTGCAATCTGTTGTAAGAAAAGAAGTCATTTTCTCATCGCCCAGATGCAGAACTGATCCTGCAGCAGTGAGGTCTCTGGAAGTGGGGTGAGGCTAAATGGGTGTTAATTTGTCTTGGTGAACTTTTGGTGTGTGCAAAAACGTGCTCAGGCTGCATCCCTGCAGGTCAGGGGACAGCAAGGGTCTTCCAGGGCAAGCCAGGCACAAGGTTTTAATCTGAATTGTCTCTACCTCAGTGAGGGCCTCTTCTCCTGTGGTGTTTGTGCTCCTTTTGGAACTCTTTCTGGCACAATTGGCAGATCCTTGCATCTTAAGCACTTCTTAACCAAAGGCCAGCTGGTATCTTGCTCCTTGGTGAGGGGTTGAATTGTTCTGTCTGACAGGAAATGTTTATATCAACAGCAGCTGGTTGTGTATCTGAATTTGCCTGGTCCCAATGAAGTTTGCTTCTGTGATCTCCCAGGAAAGGTGCACAGAATTCCCTGTGCAGGGAATGTGACCAAGCTGAGCTCAGGCAGGTTTGCTCTTTGCATCCACATCCAAACTCATCATATCAGGGCATGGGGACAGTGCAAAGGAGAAACCAGACAAGTTACCCTGCACAGAAGAGAGTGAAGGACTTTCCAAGAACACAAGAGAAGCACAAGAGAAACAGGGGCCTTGGAAAGTAACATTGATGCCCAGTGTTACTTTTTGTTCTGCACACAACTTATTTTGCTCCATCTAATCTGAAAAATGCAGTTATAGAATGACTTTTTGTTAAATAAAAGGTACACTGCTGAACTGTTTAATTATACTTTGGCTGCCTTTGGCTTGTATTTCCAAATCCCTGTTTCCTAAGAATTTTAAAGTAGATGAAGTTTTCCAAGGTCTCTCTTTAATAATTTCACCTATGTTTACTTGGGGAGTTTTCTTTTAATCCAATTTCCTCCCTCTTCCCACCTTCTTTGCCTCTTTCCTCTCTGTTGCAGAATGCAGCACAGGCATTCAGACTTAGGCAGCTGTCCAAATCTATTTTAAAACAAAATTTTAAATCAAAACTTCTTGCAGCTATAGGGCGAGGGTCACGTGTGCTTGCCCTGGGTCAGCAGCAAAACTTGGGATGGTGTTGCAGACCCATCTCTCTGCCCACCCCCAGTAAATATGTGCATGATGTCAAGCTATACAAATGTTATTTTTCAGAAGAAGTCAAGGTGACCTTGTTCCATATAGGACCAGTTGAAAGAACTTGGGCTTGGAAAAAAGAGGGACGATGGGTATATATTACCTATGAAACATCATTTTTCCTGATTAAGAGAAAAGACTTAGCAAAGCTTGTCTAGAGTTAATGAGCAATTTCTTTATTGCCATAAAAATATCACTGGGTATCCGAGGCAGGAAACTGGAAGCTGAAATGCCAAGGAGAGATGGGAGAAGCCACAGCATTCTGAAGACAGTGAGACACACACCTGCTCTTTTGTAAGAGCAAGTTCATTGCTCACACCTGTCAGTTTTCCACCCTGAACCCCCAGTGAGCCTGCAGGGACACAGAAAGAAAGGCTGGTGCTTGGACAAAGCTTGGAGTAGAGATGGCTGCAGTATTTAGTGCAATGCAACAGATAGCTGTTATCAGAGGCTGCACTCGGAGCTGAAAACGTGCCGGTATTTTGATGTTTCCATGGTAGTTATCCCTTTCCGTGTGCTCTGGAGCCCTGCTTTGGGGCTGGCTGGGGCAGTGAGAGCAGCCCTGCAGATAAGAGCAGCAGTGATAGCGCTGGAATGTGCCCGGGGCCCTTTAGCACAGTGACATTGTCAGGCAGCGACACCGACACCGCATCCTGAAAAAACCAAACCTGAATAAGTGGAACTAGATACCAAATGAAGGTGATCTGCTAGCTGTGGATCATGTGTGTTCTTCTGCTTAATAGACCACGGTCTGATAAACCCTGAGACTTGATTCAGGTTCCAAAGGGGCAGGAGTATTCTGGGGTGGCTTAGATGAGGACAAGACTTGCAGGTGATGCTCTCTTTAAGCTAAATGGCTGAAATGCCAGAAATGTGGTGCTTTTACATCTGGACAAAAGGAAACCCTTCTCCTTTCAGCTGTGGAGTGTGGAAGAATTTCTGTGGTTGTAGCCATGGTGAATCATGCAGATGGCAGCTATGCTTGAGTTCCTGTTTTAGGATGGAGCTCCATCCTTAGTTTTTGACAATGCTTCTGCTCTTGAAAGGAGAATTGAGAATGCTTCTGCTCTGTGGTCCAGTTCCAGCTCCAATTTTTTTTCCAGATTAATGTGCTGGAGGAGGTTTATGGATTATTTAAATAGTGTTCACTTCTGTGCATAGAAAATGTAGCAACATCTCTCATATTCTAGAGCTGAAAAATCAGCAGTGAGTTAGTAAATAAGCTGAAAATCACAATTTTAACCAGCTGTCTGTAACTCCAATATAGTTTCTTATGCAAGCCCACCCCAGCCCAAAGAAGAGCAGCAGGAGACTTGTCCATGTTACAGTTTTTGGCCATTACTTTTTAAATATAATGCAGGGTAGAGGGATTACAGGGATAGAAAACATTTCACAGCAAATGAATGAACAAAATATTATCATTCTTGGAGAACAAGCACCTAAGTGCTCCCAAACGACAAGGTGAACAATTTCTAACATGTACCTTTAGAACCAGAAAAAAAAAAAAAAAAGAAAAAAAAGAAAAATCAGTTTAAACAGGATTTTGACTCACCAGTCAAGGTTTGAGCATGTTCTTGATTTTCTCCCTAGTTTTGAATCCCATGTTTGGGAAGTGACTGGCCTGATTGGCTGAGTCATTTTCTGCTGTCTGAACAGGAAACATCCTGCAAAAGGCTTAGGGGGGTTATAAATAGAACATGTTCTGAGGGAAAGTTGTTACTCAGAGAGCAAACTCTCTTGCTACATGACTGCACAGACCTTGTCTGCTGTACACCACCAGCATTCTTAATGAAAATTTTCCTGGTTTTTTTTTTAAATTTAGATTCCTTGAATTACTTGCCACTATTTCTTTACATCTTTATTTTATTTAGATGAATGTGTAGGGAGAGTAATAGCTTTATAATTTAAAAATAAACTGCCTTTTGTTCTCAGGGCCTGTGCTTTTAATTCCAAGAACATGTATTTTTTAAATTTGTTAAATGTACAAGTTTCCTGTGCACTTCCCATGGGCTTTTTTCTGTGCCACAGCTGGGAATGTCACATGAACAGAGAGAGCAGGAATGGGACATGAGCCAGAGATTCCTGTGTGGATTTACCCTCTGCCATTGGCCACCCAGGGATCACAGGAGACCAGTTTTCCTATCATTTCCTAGAGCTCTGGTTTATCTTCTAGAAAGAAAACAGCATTGTTCTCCTGGAAAGGTGGGATAGCAGCTATTCCCCCATTTCAGAATGCTGCAAACAAAGAATGACAGGATACTGGATGATGATTCCCCTGAAGCCAGTGACTGCCCACAAACCCAGCAAGAGCTTTTCAGCCTTTTCCATCCTGCAGCAATCTCAGGATGCCTATCTGGTCATAGTGCAGTGTCATGTACTGACAAATGGATCACTTGACTGGAAAGACCAGTTCTGTCATTGTTTAAAAAGGAGCTATGTTGTTAACACAGGCAAAAAATACTGTGGACAAGTAATGGGAATAAAATCCAAGTCCCATAATTTACAGCTGGATCTGAAGCTAACCCAAAGCCAGTAGGAATCTTTCCACTGACTTCATTAAACTTTGCATATTTGTGCTCAGAAGTGCTGGTAACAGAGCCCAGCCAGGCCCTGGGAGATGCTCCAAGGCCTTGCTCTCAGCTGACCCCCTTTGGCCAGAGCTGTTAGGGTGAAAGTGGAGCTACACACTACCAAGGGCAGGCAAAATGAAAATCTGGAACAAAAAAATACTGCAGAAACGCTAAACCAGAAAAGGCTACATATAAATAACAGTCAATGGTAGCAGTACCATGGGCTCTTCTGCCTCCAGGCAAGCACTGCACATTTAGAAGTCATGAAATGCAGACATTAGTTTAGTTCAAGGTGCTTATTGCTGCTTTGTGGACTAATGCTTTAAGCCAAACTGAAGGCAAGGTCTGGCAAGTTTCCAAAGTCCAGATATGTTGTGAAATAAAAAATACAAAAATAGAAATCTTCTCTCCGTGAGCACCCAGCAAAAACCCTAACACTGTGCACTAGGAAAAATGTCCTGCCCTGTCACTGCCTGGAGTAAATGACAAGGGAGGTGGCACGAGGGAAACCAGCCCTTTACCTCAATTCATTAAAATGGGAGCCTGCTCAAAATGCAGAACTTTTTTATTTCTTTTAATAAGAAAGTTTCATCTGTGAAGTTTCGCAAAAAACCATTCTCTGAAACAGTCTTGGATAGCATGCACCTTGTATGGAAGTTCAATCTGAATTACCCACGAACCACTAAACTTTTCTTTACCCTCTGATAGCAAACATTTGTCTCTGGGAGTGAAAGTAAAAGGCCAGTGATCTCTTGATCACCAGGAAATAAATAAACCATTGGAATCTCTTGATCACCAGGAAATAAATAAACCATTGGAATCTCTTGATCACCAGGAATTAAATAAACCACTGGCAGTGGAGATATCTCAAACTGACATTTTTTAATTCTGAAAATGCCTTTTAGTCTTTATCTTATCCATTGCTGAACAGTGTGTTGGTGAATGGGTGATGGCAGATGCATCTCTTGAAAGAGCAGCAGGATTGCTGCTCATTAAGGAGTTGCAAGGATGCAATAAAGGGAGCACTCACAGGCAGAAAGAAGGCTTTTGAGCTGGGCTGAGTTTCACAGCTCCATCCCACGTGGGAATTGCAAATATTGCCAGAAGAAGGGCACTCAAAGAAATGTCAGCTCTGTGAGCAAAGAGGAACAATCCTGCAGGCAGCTGGTGGCCAGGGTTTCTGCTGGAGAGGGTTTGCCCTGGGAATGTTAGTGTCCATTTCAGCGGCTGAGGGAACGCACTTGTGCCCAGGCTTTGTTCTCTCCCCAAGTGCTGCCGCTGCCATTCCAGGCACTTCGATGTGGTTTTGCTCTCAGTGTGTTCAGGCTCTTCCTCCACTAGCTGGGAGCTGTTATTTCAAACTCTGGCTGTCGAGGAGCAGGAAGGGATGCCATCTGCCCTGCTGACAAATTTGCAGATGCACGAGACCTTGGGGTTTTTTTTTAATTAGAGAATACTCCTTTTTTTAATGCTGGCACTGACACAGGAAAGCTCCTGGCAGATGGTGCAAGTCTGAAAAGGTCTCCCCGTAAGCTCTGCTTGTTTGTTTGAAGTTGCTGCCATGACATGTTTAAACACTAAACGGTGAAGTTCATACAAATATTTTGCAGGTTGTCAGGAACAATATTGCTGGTGCCACGGTCGTGTGTTCTGGAAAAGGAAGGGAAAGGAGGCTGTTCAACAAGCCCTGCTGTCACCCTGGGAAATAGTGACAACTTGTGGGCTGGCATGGCTGTGCCAAGCACTGAGCTAATGGCCAAGTGCTGGCAGGAGATGTGGCCCTGCATCCCTGGGAGGCAGCGGCCGCAGCATCCTCGGCATCCCCAAGCCACAGCAGGGAGGAGAACGGCCGTGGCCTCATCCCACACACGGTCCCAACACTGTCACACACCTGCTGAAACCCCTGGCTGGCTGGGCCAGGGGCTGGGGCACTGGCTTTCCCTCTCCTTAGCAGTGCTGAAGGGGATTGGCCCCTATTGTATTTGCTGGGACCCCTGTGGCAGGGAGGAATGATGGATCTGACTCCATGTGCTCAGAAGGCTGATTGATTATTTTATGGTACTATATTATAATAAAGAATGCTATACTATACTAAAGAATACAGAAAGGATACAGACAGAAGGCTAAAAAGATAATAATGAAAACTCCTGACTCTTTCCAGAGCCCCAACACAGCTTGGCCCTGCTTGGCCAAAGAGTGAAAACAACTCCCAGCAGAATGCAATGGAACAATCACCTGTGGGTAAACAATCTCCAAACACATTCCACATGAGCACAACACAGGAGAAGCAAATGAGATAAGAATTGTTTTCCTTTTTCTCTGAGACTTCTCAGCTTCCCAGGAGACAAGTCCTGGGCCAAGGGATTTTTCAGAGAATGTGACAGTGACAGTCCCCTCCTGAGCCCCTGTGAATGTGGCAGGGGGGTTCTGGCAGTGCTGATGTCTGTGCACATCACCCAGGCAGCCCTGAGCTTCCCTGGGAGCAGGGATGTGATGCAAACCACAGGATTATGGAAAACTGACAATGCTGGCAGGGGGCCAGTTTAACTGGGAAACTGAAGTTGACTAAGCTTGAACAACTTAATTATCCCACAAGGTTAAACAGGTAAATGGCTTTAGGCTCCATTTAAGAAACCAGGGATGAAAGGGTGCAAGCAGGAATAAGCTGCTCTTTTTTTTCTTTTTTTTTTTTTTTCCCTGTGATCAGATAAGAAAAAGAAATCTTCAGTACTGCTGTAGCTGGATAGAAAATTAAAAAAGAAAAAAGACTGGAGTTGCTGTGAGTAGTTAAAAAGCAATTAAACATTGAAGAGCATATTCTTGGGTAGCAGGCTGAGAACATGGCTGTATTTTTACCCAGCAAGAAATGCAATCTTTTGAGGATAATTTTCCTAAGTTTAAGGTAGTGATTAGAGAGCTATAGCTCTCAATTTTATAACACCAAGTATGGGGAAAAGTCTCTTCTGTGTCTGTGCTGTGGGCAGCCTGGCAGTGCCAGGAATATCTTCAGGTTTAGCAGTTCTGTTGCTGTGCTGCCTTTTGTTGTCCTTTTTTCTTTCTTTTTCCTTTTTTCCCTCTTTTTCTTTCTTTTTTTTGAGAGGAAAGTTGAGGGGAAAAGTTGGTTACTGGTTTAAATGAGCACAGCTTTGACTCCAGTGAAACGTAGGAGGCTGGATGAATTTTCTCTCTTAACAATAAGAACTTTGAAAAATATCAAGATGCACATTTCACTGGGCATACCCACTTCCCTCCTGGACCATGACAACTGATCAGTTTTGAACAAAGTTTACCTACACAACTATTTGTAACATATTTAAATCATACTGAAATGCAAACCTAGAGGTAAACCAAATTTTTATCATTATCAGCACTTCTTGCTAAAGCATGTTCAACAATAATGAGCAAAACTGAAGTGGAACCTACAGGTCCTCAGTTATTCCCCTCCTATTGACAGGATCCTCTGACCATAAATGGCATTAAATGTGCATAACTCTTGTATCTTAGCAACCTTATTTTTTTAAACAAAGGGGGTTTGAATACATGTAATTTATTAATTTTATGCTGTCAAGACAGACAATAATGTATAACAGACAAAGCTCTTGCCCAGCAGTTGCTGGTTGTTTTCTATTATCTCCATAGAGCAGGTCAGAAACATTTGTGTTAGATGATTTTAAAAAAAGAACATATCTTCTTCCTGGCCACTCCTTCCTGGCTGAGCATGAGAAGTGAGGTCACCTCTCCTCCAGCCCAGTAAATGATCAGTCCCCAGAATGTCCCAAAGTAAACTCTGGCACTGCCAAAGGAAGTACCTCAGCACCGACCTCGTAGCACAGCTTTGCTCCTGTGCATGGACTCAGAGCAATCAAAGCAGCAATTTCAGAGCACAGACCAACTACAAGTGTACACTTGAGAGAGAATCTGTGAGACTGGAAGGATGGCACCGAGAAGTGTTGTGGTTTCATCTTGAGTTAGGCAAGGATGTTTGAGTGTTCAGCTGCCTGAGAAACAGTGATTTCCCTAAAATATCTCTGCATTCAGACTTCTCCTCCCTGGTTCAAACCCTCTGTCACTCTTCCTTTTATGACACTCAGGGAAGTCTTTGTTCAGTAACACCCACAAAACATAAATAACATTTAATTAAATAAAGTCTCTGCTAAGATTTAATATGCTAAGATCAAAGCATGTGGAAAGTGATCTTTGTCGCTGACAGAAGGTTTCCCACAGACAAGAAATAATCTAGATTCTTGCTGACAACACATTCAGAAAAGTTAGTTTGTATTAAGAATTTGTTCACAGAATGCTCCCCTTACTCACTGACAGTCACATTCTAGGAACTGTTTCCTCACAGGTGTGTGAGTTGCTTCTATTGTTTGGGTTTGTTGGTTTTTGTTTTTTTTTTCTTTTCTCACAAAATTTCCCCAACATGTCTCTCCCAGAGCCCTGTGTTTTTCTCCTGATACAATCTGAAGCCTCTCTGCCTGTTTTGCAATGTGACAATCCCTCAAGCAGCTGGCAGCTACTGGCTCATGCAGGTGTTTTAGCACCCCAGCAAGGCAGAATCTATTTCCCAGCTGCACATAGCCTGGAATCACTTGGCTTGGAAGAGTGTGCCTTAACTTAAATTCCTTTATCACTTTATCACATCAGAGTTTCATTTTTCTCTGCAAAGCCTCAACCCGAAATCAAGTGAGGCCAAAGTCAGAGCACATTTTCAGGGAAGGTGTCAGCACAGCAGTGCAGGAAGGAAATCTTATCAGCTTTGCTGAGCTCGGTGGGTTCGTTTTACAGAGTCGTTTGTCAGCACAATCCAAAGCAGCAACGCTGCAAGCACTGGCTGGGGAAATGAGGCCTGACCCAAAGCCTGTTGGAATCCATGCAAAATAACACTTAATTACTTGATCCTTTTCTCTCTGAAGTCAGTGAGATGTTGACATTTATTTCAACAGAAGCAGCTCCATGGCTTTGATACCTCTCATATATTTCTGAGTACTGGCTTCTGCAAACCAAAGCAGAACCAAAAGTTTCTTTTTTTATTCTTTTAAGCACACAAACCCGAGTGTCAGAAATGAAGATATTAAATATCTGTGGAATAAACTCTGATGACTTCACATTGATAAAATGAAGGCTTTTAGTGGTATCCCTAAGGGTAATAATAAAAACACATCCTTATGAAAGACTAAATCTTTTAAGAGCTGACTAAAAGACTGGCTACAAGAAGGAAAGAAGAAGATGCAACTCTTTTTAATAATGGTTTATTCCACCCCTCATAATGTCCACCTTATTTAATTATCTGTCAAGTCTTCTCAAAATTCAAATACACCTCACAAGATTACATGTGCCCCATGAGAGGTTTAAAACTTCTCAGGGTTGTGACTGTTGCTCTTCAGAACTCAAAAAATGTTTCCAGGATTTGTAATTACAGCACCACCAGAGCTGACATTATCCCTTCATGAAGGAAAATGACACTGAGACGTGACTCCATTATAGGGATAAATACAGGACCACAATTTCATGCCTTACTAAAATTAAAGTTATCCTAGAGACTCTAAGATTAATTTCTTCTGCCTTCAAAGAAGGAATTTTTTTGATTCATGAGCTGAAGATTTTGAAGAGGCTGGTGCTGGCTAGCTGGTCTGTCTCTCTATGGAATTGCATTCAGCAAAATGTCTTAGGAAATGAATCAATTAATGCTGAATGATACCAGAAGCAAGAGATCATCCTGTGCCCATAGCTGGTGAATCATTAAAAATTTCACACCTTTTTAGCCTCAGGGAGATCTAGCCAGCAAAGACAGGTGACCCAAAGAGTGAAATTTCCTAGATTTGTGTCAGTGACATGCATCAAACAAGCGCTGACTCCTGTTTGTTAAAAAAGCGTGTCCAAAACCCAAACAGGAATATTTGCATGGAGGGAGGGGCTGATGGCAGCAGCCTGGGGTGTGTGACTGAGGGATGGTTTCTCAGAGCCCCCAAAGCACAGAGGCAACCCCGGGCAAACGCAAGCCCTGGCAGCAGGGAGAGCCCTGCTCCTGTTTCTGCAGCAGCAGCACTGAGTGTGTGAGAACTGCAGGATGATGAAGGACCCATCCCCAAACTTCCCTAACAAATGAACTTGGAGCCTCTTGTGGGAAAAAGGCTAGGAAATTAGCTGTGTATGCTTCACAGGTATTTCTGTCTGCTTTTTTCTAATGAATCAAAGTGGTTTGAACTCTGCCTCGACAGACCTGTATAAATCTGTTAATGTGCTTGGAAACTTGAACACAAATGTTGTTTGGAAGGTGTCTCACACTGGAATAGTTCCTTTATATGCCAAGGGTATTATCTGATACACCCAGGACTGGGTAGGAAGGGCTATTTCCTGCACATGTGGTAAGAAAATCCAGCTATTCCAGGCCCCAGGAAAATTACATGCTCCCACGTAAAGAATCCAGCTTCCTTTCCTTAGATCTGTTTTCTTGTCCTCACTCTATAAAGCAAAATTCCTTTAAAAGAACCACCCTCATGGCTTCCTATGTTGATATAAACCAAAAAGCATGAATGAAGGAAGAGAACATGAAAATTTGTATTTAACTAGTGATTCTCACCAGAGATGAGTACGATGAACAACTTCAAACCAAGAGCAGCAAAATACCCATAGTGGCCTTTCCCAGGATGCAGCAGAACATCAAAGTTTCAGCCTCATAGGAGGGTTTTATCCTCATAACCCCCATAAGGGAAGGAAGTCTATTACCTGCAGCCCACAGATCACAAACTGATACATGATGAATTCTCCAAGTCATAAAGAAAAGAAATGATTGAGGAGGGAGCTCAGCGTGGTCTCCTGAGAGAAGAGAGGCCATCTCTCTTGTATGAAAAAGTCAGTTAACTTTGAAGACACCCACAGTTCATCAAAAAAGGATCAGACAAGTTGTTTGAATACCACAAAAAGGGCTTTTATTGTGCTGGATATGTAGATAAGAATCCATTTACAAGAATTTGAATAGACAGGCTTGCACACTTCAGGAGAGGGAGTGCTGCACATCACCAGCCACGGAGAGGGACCAATATCCTACAGCAGGCACAGCTTCTCACCAGTTAATAAGGCTGGATTGCTTTTTGTAAGGACCATTCTGACTCCTTTTTCCTCTCCTTTCAGTGCAGAACAGGCTAGGATTGAACAAAACAATGACAAAGCAGCCACACTGTTAGAAAAAGGGTTAGGAACTTGGTCTTGGGAAGGTGAGCTGTGCAGCACCTGGGGAAGCTGCTCTTTCCCTTTGTGCTTGTGTGTCCCACACCCCACAGGAGGCAGGGTGGGCTAGGATATCCCACAGAGCCCCATGTAATGCCAGACTGGTGGCTCCTGATTAATGCTTTTTAATCTAATCTTTAAGTGATGTGTGCTCATCTGAGCCCAGGGTGATTATCCCAGTTATGTTTGAGTGAGTATCTCAGTTATGTTTTCCTTTGGAGAGAGGTAGGTGTGACTGTGAATAAAGAATTTCTTAATTCTGGTTAAGTAACCTCTAATGAAACATAATTTTTAAAGATGGTTGTGATAATAGTTTAGTGTGAATGATACAGTCATCTTTCAGCCACTTTCAAAGATCAAAAGGTTAAGGACAATGAGTAAATACACTAATTATAGTTAATAAACAGCAAGGTTCCTGCTGGTCTTCATGCAGCCCCTGATGATGCAGAAAAGTTTTGGAAGAAGCTGGCAGGAAAGGGTTACCTTTTTATGGCCTTATTAACTCTTTCTGAGAGGCATGGAGGGAAGAGGACAGGTGTGAAGGTGAAGACATGTGGGAGACCCGTGCTGCAAGCATCTTTCCTAACCAAAAAGGAACAGCTATCCTCAAGGAAGAAGTTTTGGAATATTTCCCAGTAGGGGCTAAAGTCTTTCAGACTTTATATTTTCTGGGTTCTCTGACCCTCAGTGGTGAAGTGAAACTAGCAAGACTTTGTAAAAATCATGGAAATAGGATTTCTTTCATACACACACGCCCCTTGGTTAACTACAGTTCACTTTTTTTTCTGGAAGTTTGCCAAGAGGATTTTCTCATTCCTTGTTCTTGCCCTCCCCAAGGCTGCTAAAGATGATAGTCTTTTAGATAACAGGGAAATGGTATGCACCATTATTTCTACATCCTTGCTTTTATCACTTGGAGGAAAAAGTACAGTTAATCTCCTGAAGTTAAATCAGCAGACAAACATATTGAAATTCAAAGTTAATCATTGAGTAAAACTTGGGTTCAGCCAAGCACAATGCAAAAAACTACAGAGAAAAAGAGAGATTTTCTACAACTAAATTCTTGCCTTAAGATCGACAAATTATTTTAGAGAGTTGGCTAAACCACTTGGGTCGCTAGAGGTTTTGTTACATTCAGCTGTGCACGGATGTAAAGGGCCACATTCACGCTTGTTTTCCCTCCACATTATCCAAAAGCCACTTCAAATTTGGCTCAGGTGTGAAAAGGGTCAGAGCTCAGGTCATGGCAGGCCAGGGGTCCCACTGCCGTGCTCTGCCACAGCTTTCTGCAGCACCCCTGAGGTGCAGTGACCGTGTGGCACGTGTCAAAATGTTTATGGCTGGCTGAGGTTACCTATAAAGTGGGCCTGCTGGGGCTTCTGTCAAGACTTTAGGATAGCACATATAGGCTTTAGCTCACTTGCCCCTTCTGCAGTTCGAGTAATTCCTGATTGTTTTTCTTTGTTCTTCTGTCATACAACTTCTCATCTGCCTTCAGCAAGATGTTTCTGTTGATGGCAGTCGGGGAGTGACAGTGCCAGCGCTGCTAGCTGATTTGAACTTTCTCCCCAGTGGTTTTCTGTTTGCCTGCTGACCGAAACCTTCTTGAACCTGCCCAATATGTGAAAACCTTTACACTTCCTCCAAAGCAGAACTTCAGCAGCCCAGAGGAAGCGCCCCGGGCTCCCCATGCTGCGCTGTCCCTCGCAGCGCTTCCCCCGGGCAGGTGGGGCCGCTGCGTCCTGCTCGGGGCCGAAACAACCGGAACGGCTGCGGAAACTGCCCCCGGGAACTGCCCCGCGGGAACTGCCCCAAGAAACTGCCCCGCGGGAACTGCCCCAAGAAACT